>JAQFVV010012567.1:193565-565723 GCA_028023455.1 Epiperipatus broadwayi
AGATATATATATATAGTATTCAATTATTTAAAAAAATTTTTTTTTATTCTTTTATACATACAGAGATTTATATGTATAGATTTATTATTATGAATAAGCAGTTCTTTTTATGATTTATTATATAATATTTTTATTAAATAATATGTGTTAAATTTATTTAACTTTCATTTTGTTAAAATAGAGTAAATCAGAAAAGTGTGAAATAAGGCAATTAAGATTGTTAGATAAGGAGATTAAAAATGTACACATGTGAAACAATGAATAGATCTGTACAAACACAAAGATGCTTTTACACTTATTCCTGATGGCTATAGATTCCAGGTTTGTTGTTATCTGTATCTTAAGATTATTTTTACAAAAGAGGTGCTTTGATGTAGATAATGATAGTGATCAATTTTAAGTCTTTATTGATTGTGACCGACATCAAATTTGTGAAGCTTTGATTTTTTTTTAAGATAAAGATTTCCAGATGTTTTTTTTTCTTTGATTGAAATACGCGATATAAATGATTGAAACATTTTTTTTGGCAGTCAGTCATAAATTTTTTTAGAGAGATAATCAGTTGGTCTTAAATTTCTTTAGAGAGATGATCAGTCAGTCTTAAATTTTTTTAAAGAGATGATGAGTTAGTCATTAATTTTTTTAGAGTGAGAGTCACTCAAATTATTATTATTATTTTGAGACTCAACTCAGTTGGTCCTTCCTTGTTATTATTCTTAAGCAGAAATGTAAGCTCGGATTTTTTTTTAAAAGAGAGTGAACGCTTTAATTTTTTTTTTCACTCTTTGAAAGTTGAAAAAAAAAAAAGAGCAAATGAAATGTGCGTTTATATAAAGCAATTTCCAGCAATATTAAAGAAGAGGAGAGAAATGGAACAAGATTGAATTTATTAGAAGTTAGTAATAATTATAAAAATGATATTAACATATTTGGTTATGCATAATACTATGCCTCTGCATTGCTAAACAATTTTTTTCTGCTTCCTGGTTAATACAGAATGAGTCAAAAATTGCTGATCTGTCTATGAAGTCATGTATCCAGTAATAACCAACAAAATGATAGATTTTGAAGCCAACCACACAAGCTATATGGAATGATTTGTTTCTAGTTCCGGGCTTATTAAAAGCTCATTACCTTCGAATGAATGGAGAAGAGGAAATAGGAGGAAAAGAAAATTTATAACAACCATGTAGAACCAAGTTTGAAGCCATAAATCAAATTTTTGTTGATTTACCTCAATCATCTAAAGTGTCAACAGAAAATCCACCGGTACCTACTTATTCAAAATACTTATAATAACTTTTTTTTAAATGGTAGAAGGAAGCCAATCAACAGTGAATAATAATGGAATTGAAGAAACAAGCAAAGTCAATTGATTCAGCATTATCTTAAAAGTATCTGCAATAATTTTCTTTTTTGTTGTTGTTGTTGTTGGTGAGCAAAGAAAAGCAGTCTGAAAATTCAAACTCAGGACATTAATAAGAAGTAAAAAGTAGACGGGTAAATATGAACTTTCTTTAACCGATTTTATTCTTTTGCTTATTAAAAGTAAACCTTAATTTACTGGTCAAAGCAATTTTCTTTTTTGATACAGAAACATTAAAGACTTGTTATCTATAGTTATTTGCAATAACTCACAACATAGCACAAACGTAGTTTAAATCTTTAAACTTAAATTTTTCATTATTATTTTTTTTTTATTATATATTGTAATGCTGAAATGTTTTTTTTTAATTGTTCTTCAGTAGTTAATGATAATGAGCAACCTATAGATATATGCATTTATAATGTTTTTTATTTTTATTTTATCTTGTTGCATATTAAAATTAATATATGTATTTTATTTTCTTTCGCTATAAGATTGCAAAAGAAAAAGATATTTTTATATATGTAATTTATGGGTATACATTTTAAACATATATGTTAACATTACCGAATGCGTGAATGTGTAACTGCTTATCCAAACACATCAAAGAATAGGTTATCTATATATGATTAGTTTAAAATGGTAAATTAAAAAGTAGGGCATTACATTTAAATGGAAGTGAAATAACATAGACAAGTTTCACCTGAAATTTATTTTATGATATAAGTAAGAAAAGTCTTAAATAAGCATTTATAGAATATGTATTTTTTTTTTAATATTGATTTAAGTCAGCTTATTTTGAGATATCAGGAAAAATGACAAACTTATATATTAAGTTTATTTGCTTATACTTATATAAATTTAAAAATTAATAAGCCATTTATTTAATTGTCGATTTGACTTTAAAGAAGGAAAGAAAGAGTAGTAGTGTTAAAAAAATATAATTATATATCTTAATTGGTTTCCGAGTTATTATTAAGAATATTGTGTTTTGTTTTTTTTTTTTGTCTTAATTCTATCATTTTAATTCATCATCATTGCTCGCAGTTATTAAGTATTACCATTCGTATATATTGAGCAATCACTTGCAAATATTAAGCGTCCGCAAAATAATAGGTAAACTAGAATGTTGATATTTAAGTATTTAAGGATTATGCTTGAGAATAACCAAATTTTGATAATTATAGTTCAACATAGAAAGCTAAAATTGTGTTGTGTCCATGAATTTAGATCATCCTCATCAAAGATGGATATCATGTTATTAGTTAAAAAATGTTTCAAATAATACTATATAAAAGTTATGATCACCATCAATCATCATTAATAAATTACAATCATTAAATTTAATATTTAGCGTAATGAATATATTTTAGTAAATAGGGGTTTATAGAAAATTGAATATTATGCAAAGAGATTCATGATGATCAATCATCACCATTAGTATTATTAAATCCCAGTATGAAATAGGATAAATTTTAATAGATGCCTATAAGTTTATAAAGATGAATTTATTGTTGTGAGTTTATTGATAAGCCATGGCTGGTATCATCATCACTATTATAATCATTATTATGATATCACTATTATTATCATTATTATGATATGATTATCATCATCATCATTATTACCTTTATTGTGATAAATAATCTAGTTAAATGGCCATCAATATCAATAATGGTCTTCACATGCTTGTTTGGAAGCCATTAATAGGATTATACATGTCTGTTCATCAATATACGCTAATGAGCTAGCAATGTCTATAAGAATCTTTGATCTATAGTATAAACTTTGGTAATATTGGGATCTTGTAATTTTATCAATATAGATAAAATGTAAGAATGTCATTTTTGTTCAATAGTCATCCAAGTCATGTGTAATAAATATGTACTGGATGAGTTTGAACTCAAGTACACTATAAATAGATACTTATCTAGATAGAAAACAATCTAGTGGCGCTCATGGGAAAACACATGTACTTAGCTAAACTGAATAAAGAGTGAAATCATCCCTTTCCAACTTCATAATATTAGTTTTATAAAATATATTTTTTTATAAGTTGTCATGAATAGCACCCGTGTGTGCATATGACCATGAATGGTCTTATATATTTGGAAAGAAGAATAGGAAGGATTCTTTGTTAGAAGAACCTAGTATTGGAGATAAGCATAAGGCACTCCAGGAATCTCACAGTGGGTACTTTTATTCAGTTGCTATATTTAATATTATTTTTATTAGATGACAATGGCCAGTATGTTTTATTGTTCAAATGACTGCCCCAATATATAAATAAATACCAAGAATCTTTAATGCTGATATTTTCAAGTGGCACAGTGATTCTATAATTTCTTTATCTATGCTATGATGAATTAATATAGTTACATGGTACAGATTGGATAGGCATATATCTAATAATTAATAATTTCCTTTATCTAAATATTTATTATGGTTACCAATGTGACATATTAAAATAGTTACAAATTATAGTTACAAATACATATCTTTTATATTAATTTAATAGTTATAAATACATATTATAATAATTTATAAATATTGTTACAAATACATATTTATATTAATTTATAAATATTGTTACAAATGGCGCCCAACATGGGGCTCGAAATAAGCCAAATAATGGCTTGAAATACCCCACATACATGAGAGATGGGTAGTATATAATGATGACAGATGTATAGTTTAAAAAAAAAAATATATATTTTTTTCTGTGCAATTTTTTTATTATTAGTGTATACAAATATTTTGGCCTGATGTTTAGATGATGATGATTACTGTTATTGCATTTTTGATGATGATAAATTAATACAGTCATTATAGAGCTTAGTTTCAATTTTTAAAATATAATGATATCACAACTTATAATGTGTTAAAGTTAATAACACTGTTTTTTTTTATATATTTTGCTTATCAATTAAATAAGCATAGAAATATTAATAGCCTTGAAGTGTGGAATAATAATATTGTTCATATTCGAAAAGTTTGTGTTATAGAAAATTTATGATTTTGGAGGTTGGATTGGATATTTGATTGTTGGAGTTTGGTTGGTTGTGTTATGGTTGTGGTAATGGATGGAGAATTTTTGTCATTGCCTTGAGAATGTGATGTATTCATGCCACTGGTGATTGATTTATCTCATTCACTGCTCCAACCCAGATTATAATATCAGTTGTTTTATCATGAAGCAGTTAACAGTAGGCCTGCCATGATTTCGCCTCTAAGACTCCAGAGAGAGCAAGGCAGTATTTTGTTTTACTGATATATAATTGTTGCCTCTAAGACTTTAAAGATAAGCTAGGCAGTATTTTACGAATTAAAGCCCCTAAGACTTGGAAGTAAGCAGGGCAATGTAATAATGTTTGCAATAAACTATTATGGGTTGTAGTAGCTTAGAGTGATTGAATTGAGGTGATCATCTGAGTGTTCATGGAGCATTGTGTGCTTTAAGTGCAGTGATTGAATTCTTTTGTCTATCTCATGATTGTGAATTGCTAATCATTCTTTTGGCTGTCAATATCTGTCAGATCTCTAGAAGGATAGATGAGTATATAAATGACTTGAGACATGAACTATGTTATAAATCTAGCACATATGTTATATAAGTAATTTTTTTTGCTTAGTGTATTAAAATAGAGCATAGAGAGAGTTAAGTTTTATAAAAGCATGAAAAACTAGATAAATGATGGCATAAAAAGGACACACTAATACAGAGATAGCTTTTTTTAAATAAATGTTTTAAATAGTACTATGACCTCATACTTTATCAATCATATATAGGTAAAGGAAAAAGAGTGATGATGGAGGTTAAGTTAATTAAAGGCACTAAAGATATAGATAGATTGATGGGGAGAATTATGGCTGAGAAAGAGTGGTTGAAAATTTTAATGTATATGAGGATAGATAAAGGTGTTTGACTCTGGATGTATAGGAAATCAGGGAGCAGAACAATAAATCAGAACAGAATAAATCAGAATATAATAAATCAAACAGAATAAAGCCGAAAAGCAATCAATAATTAAAAGTTTATAAATAAGTATAAAAAAAGAGTAATTTGGAACAAGACAAAGAAGTAGTCATGGAAGAAATGAAGGAAGGTTACCCAGAGTGGTTTCCCATGAAAATGGCACAATTGAAGGAAATGAATAAGGGCATAAACCAAATGAGGCGAGAGATAAACCATAAAATGGATCAGCACTTCCAAACAATTCATGAGTCTTGATAGACAGTCTCAGGGACTTGACAATAAGATGGATCAACCATCACCAGAAATGAATGATCAAGTAACTGATTTAGGTAAAGAAACTGATAATAAGATGACCAGTCCAGAACAAGAAATAGTGCCAGAGAGTTATGTGACTGTAGTCAAGCCATATGAAAATGATGAGGTAGCTGCTGTTCAAGAACAATGTAATCCCAAAGAGGATATATACAGTGAGATACATAACCTAGAAATAAAGGTAGCCACTGTACAGGAACAAATTGACCTCAGGAAAGATGTAGTCAGTAAAGCTAGTTTCTTAGAATTACAGATAGCCACTGATATATATGTCTCAGTAAATGTAGCAGACAAGTTTGAGACATTGGGAGCTACCAAAAGGATAGCTGAAAGTTATCATAGAGAGGAAAAGAGCTATGGCTATAAAGTCTCCAATATGAAAATGGGAACAAACCAGTTAGGCAGACAATTTCCCACAAAACCTGGCAAACCAAACATAGGAATGCCTGGGAATATATATATATTGTAATAGAAGAGGTGCACTCCCCAATGAGAGTGGCAGAACTATTGGATGCCCTGGGAGTTGCAGAAAGGAAAATGAAAGGTTATTCTAGGATGGAGGAGAGATATAGTTATAAGATCTCCACCATTAGGATTATAAACAACCAATTAGGCCGACACTATCCCATGAAACCTAGTAAACCAAATATAGGTAGGCCTGGGAATAATTCCCATCAGCAAATGCAAAATAGTGACCCGCAGAAGCATACATTCAAAAAGTTCTATAATATATATGAAGGGCCATTCATGCTCAAGGAAAGAAAAGGGGAAAATGCATTTGTACTAGAATCGTCAGAAGGAGTAAAAGGCACATATAATGTATGTAGCCTAAAACCAATGGCACTCATGACCTAAGCAATTTTTTTATATTCAAAAATTTTTTTTTGTTTGGGGGTGAGGCAAATGTAGATATATATATATAGTATTCAATTATTTAAAAAAAAAAAAATTCTTTTATACATACAGAGATTTATATGTATAGATTTATTATTATGAATAAGCAGTTCTTTTTATGATTTATTATATAATATTTTTATTAAATAATATGTGTTAAATTTATTTAACTTTCATTTTGTTAAAATAGAGTAAATCAGAAAAGTGTGAAATAAGGCAATTAAGATTGTTAGATAAGGAGATAAAAAAATGTACACGTGTGAAACAATGAATAGATCTGGACAAACACAAAGATGCTTTTATACTTATTCCTGATGGCTATAGATTCCAGGTTTGTTGTTATCTGTATTTTAAGATTATTTTTACAAAAGAGGTGCTTTGATGTAGATAATGATAGCGATCAATTTTAAGTCTTTATTGATTGTGACCGACATCAAACTTGTGAAGCTTTGATTTTTTTTTAAGATAAAGATTTCCAGATGTTTTTTTTTTACTTTGATTGAAATACGCGATATAAATGATGAAACAATTTTTTTAGGCAGTCAGTCATAAATTTTTTTAGAGAGATAATCAGTTGGTCTTAAATTTCTTTAGAGAGATGATCAGTCAGTCTTAAATTTTTTTAAAGAGATGATGAGTTAGTCATTAATTTTTTAGAGTGAGAGTCACTCAAATTATTATTATTATTTTGAGACTCAACTCAGTTGGTCCTTCCTTGTTATTATTCTTAAGCAGAAATGTAAGCTCGGATTTTTTTTTAAAAGAGAGTGAACGATTTATTTTTTTTTTCTCACTCTTTGAAAGTTGAAAAAAAAAGAGCAAATGAAATGTGCATTTATATAAAGCAATTTCCAGCAATATTAAAGAAGAGGAGAGAAATGGAACAAGATTGAATTTATTAGAAGTTAGTAATAATTATAAAAATGATATTAACATATTTGGTTATGCATAATACTATGCTTCTGCATTGCTAAACCATTTTTTTCTGCTTCCTGGTTAATACAGAATGAGTCAAAAATCGCTGATCTGTCTATGAAGTCATGTATCCAGTAATAACCAACAAAATGATAGATTTTGAAGCCAACCACACAAGCTATATGGAATGATTTGTTTCTAGTTCTGGGCTTATTAAAAGCTCATTACCTTCGAATGAATGGAGAAGAGGAAATAGGAGGAAAAGAAAATTTATAACAACCATGTAGAACCAAGTTTGAAGCCATAAATCAAATTTTTGTTGATTTACCTCAATCATCTAAAGTGTCAACAGCAATTATATTTTTTAAAGGAGAGAGACAAGCAAATCCACCGGTACCTACTTATTCAAAATACTTATAATAACTTTTTTTTAAATGGTAGAAGGAAGCCAATCAACAGTGAATAATAATGGAATTGAAGAAACAAGCAAAGTCAATTGATTCAGCATTATCTTAAAAGTATCTGCAATAACTTTCTTTTTTGTTGTTGTTGTTGTTGGTGAGCAAAGAAAAGCAGTCTGAAAATTCAAACTCAGGACATTAATAAGAAGTAAAAAGTAGACGGGTAAATATGAACTTTCTTTAACCGATTTTATTCTTTTGCTTATTAAAAGTAAACCTTAATTTACTGGTCAAAGCAATTTTCTTTTTTGATACAGAAACATTAAAGACTTGTTTATCTATAGTTATTTGCAATATCTCACAACATAGCACAAACATAGTTTAAATCTTTAAACTTAAATTTTTCATTATTATTTTTTTTTATTATATATTGTAATGCTGAAATGTTTTTTTTTTAATTGTTCTTCAGTTGTTAATGATAATGAGCAACCTATAGATATATGCATTTATAATGTTTTTTTATTTTTATTTTATCTTGTTGCATATTAAAATTAAGATATGTATTTTATTTTCTTTCGCTATAAGGTTGCAAAAGAAAAAGATATTTTTATATATGTAATTTATGGGTATACATTTTAAACATATATGTTAACATTACCGAATGCGTGAATGTGTAACTGCTTATCCAAACACATCAAAGAATAGGTTATATATATGATTAGTTTAAAATGGTAAATTAAAAAGTAGGGCATTACATTTGAATGGAAGTGAAATAACATAGACAAGTTTCACCTGAAATTTATTTTATGATATAAGTAAAAAAAGTCTTAAATAAGCATTTATAAAATATGTATTTTTTTTTTTAATATTGATTTAAGTCAGCTTATTTTGAGATATCAGGAAAAATGACAAACCTATATATTAAGTTTATTTGCTTATATTTATATAAATTTTTATATTAATAAGCCATTTATTTAATTGTCGATTTGACTTTAAAGAAGGAAAGAAAGAGTAGTAGTGTTAATAAAATATAATTATATATCATAATTGGTTTCCGAGTTATTATTAAGAATATTGTGTTTTGTTTTTTTTTTGTCTTAATTCTATCATTTTAATTCATCATCATTGCTCGCAGTTATTAAGTATTACCATTCGTATATATTGAGCAATCACTTGCAAATATTAAGCGTCTTCAAAATAATAGGTAAACTAGAATGTTGATATTTAAGTATTTAAGGATTATGCTTGAGAATAACCAAATTTTGATAATTATAGTTCAACATAGAAAGCTAAAATTGTGTTGTGTTCATGAATTTAGATCATCCTCATCAAAGATGGATATCATGTTATTAGTTAAAAAATGTTTCAAATAATACTATATAAAAGTTATGATCGCCATCAATCATCATTAATAAATTATAATCATTAAATTTAATGTTTAGCGTAATGAATATATTTTAGTAAATAGGGGTTTATAGAAAATTGAATATTATGCAAAGAGATTCATGATGATCAATCATCACCATTAGTATTATTAAATCCCAGTATGAAATAGGATAATTTTAATAGATGCCTATAAGTTTATAAAGATGAATTTATTGTTGTGAGTTTATTGATAAGCCATGGCTGGTATCATCATCACTATTATAATCATTATTATGATATCACTATTATTATCATTATTATGATATGATTATCATCATCATCATTATTACCTTTATTGTGATAAATAATCTAGTTAAATGGCCATCAATATCAATAATGGTCTTCACATGCTTGTTTGGAAGCCATTAATAGGATTATACATGTCTGTTCATCAATATACGCTAATGAGCTAGCAATGTCTATAAGAATCTTTGATCTATAGTATAAACTTTGGTAATATTGGTATCTTGTAATTTTATCAATATAGATAAAATGTAAGAATGTCATATTTGTTCAATGGTCATCCAAGTCATGTGTAATAAATATGTACTGAATGAGTTTGAACTCAAGTACATTATAAATAGATATTTATCTAGATTGAAAACAATCTAGTGGCGCTCATGGGAAAACACATGTACTTAGCTAAACTGAATAAAGAGTGAAATCATCCCTTTCCAACTTCATAATATTAGTTTTATAAAATATATTTTTTTATAAGTTGTCATGAATAGCACCCGTGTGTGCATATGACCATGAATGGTCTTATATATTTGGAAAGAAGAATAGGAAGGATTCTTTGTTAGAAGAACCTAGTATTGGAGATAAGCATAAGGCACTCCAGGAATCTCACAGTGGGTACTTTTATTCAGTTGCTATATTTAATATTATTTTTATTAGATGACAATGGCCAGTATGTTTTATTGTTCAAATGACTGCCCCAATATATAAATAAATACCAAGAATCTTTAATGCTGATATTTTCAAGTGGCACAGTGATTCTATAATTTCTTTATCTATGCTATGATGAATTAATATAGTTACATGGTACAGATTGGATAGGCATATATCTAATAATTAATAATTTCCCCTATCTAAATATTTATTATGGTTACCAATGTGACATATTAAAATAGTTACAAATTATAGTTACAAATACATATCTTTTATATTAATTTAATAGTTACAAATACATATTATAATAATTTATAAATATTGTTACAAATACATATTTATATTAATTTATAAATATTGTTACAATATATATATATATATATATATATATATATATATTTAACATTAATATATAATATATATATATATATATATATATATATATATATATATTTTAACAGTAACAAACTTCTACAAACAATCCTTAAATCCACAGAAAGACTTTCAGTTAATTTTTTAAACCTGGCTCAACTGCCATTAAATTGCTGTCATGCAGAAAAGTAATGTCATTTATCCAATTTTTTTGTAATTATATGATATCATATATAGGTGAATTTAGGTGCAGTATTGAGAAGAGATTGAAGGAGCATGAATTGTTATATAAGGATGTAAAAAGTAAAAATAACAATGATTTAATGTCTCCTTCTGTTTTCTTTGATCATGAAAAAACATGTAAATATAAATTTAAATTTGATTTTGTAAATGTAAAAATTCTTCATGAAGAGAGAAACCATAATAAAAGAAAAATTAAGGAGGCAATTTTTATAAATAGGGAATTAAATGCATTTAATAAATAGACAATCTGCTAACATCAAAATACAATATTCATGGAATTTGAATTGATGACATTTTCTTCCTCTTTATTTTTTTTTAATTTAATGGCAGTTGAGGCAGGTTTAAGAAATTAACCGAAAGTACTTCTGTTGATTTATGGATTGTTTTTAATAGTTTGTTACTGTTAAATTTATTATTTTCATTATAATTACAATTTTGTTTTAATTAACGAACATTTTATTTATATTACATATTGTACCGGACCGGCACAACCCCTTTGTTACCTTGGTTGCAAGTATTCCCTGATGAGCATGTTGCAGGAAGGAACTATTGATTGGCATTCTCCAATGCTGATATTATTCCCCTCTACAACAATATTTCCTGCTCATCAGAGGATGTAGCACCATAGAGACTGGAAGCATCTAGACATTTCTGTGTTTGGTTTTCCAAACGGCACCACTAGAGTTCCATCTCACTACAACCTGACTTACATAGGTCTAGTTATGCCAGACATAGCTCAGGAGGCATGAAATTCTTGTGAACAAGTGCAATGAATGTTAAGTGATGCAAAAAATAATAGAACTCAACCACTGGATAACTAAAATTAATTTTAAGTAACAACAATTTTATTTAATAACAGGTTTAAATAAATGTCCATCAAACAAAATATTTCATTGACAGTCCCTTGTATCTCTTCGGCCTACTTCCAATAACATTTTTACAAGACTTAAAGAATGTAATTTGTTGAGAGTATAATAAAGTCCTTCTTTCAATAGTTCTTTAACAGTTTACATCATTAATCATTTAGTTAAATCACAGAGAGGAGTGCGATATATGAAGATAACAGAGATAATAATGAAGACAACTGATAGCATTTTATTTAATTCAGATTTTCACTTGATTCAAACAAATATTTCATTTATGATCCATTGTGTTTCTTTGGTATACTTCCAATAACTGCACTTAAAGGATGTAATTTGTTGTATAATATAGTCCTTCTTTCAATAGTTCTTTAACAATTTACATTTTTAGTTATTTAATTAATTCACAGACAGGAGTGTGATATATGAAGACAACAGAGATAATAATGAAGACAACTGATAATATTTAATTTAATTCAGAGTTTCACTTAATTCTGATTTGTAGTCTTTTAGGTAGTTGTCACATGTAATGTGGCTTAAATTAACTCATGTATGAAGATATTCTTTGCAGACAAGGGCATCTCTATTATTCCAGTTAATTTTAAGTTAGTTAAAGCATAATAAATATATTTCTATTAATGGTTACCCAAATCCAGGTTTGAATCCATACTATAAGCACATTTATCCTAGGTTCATTGGTTATCCATTTCAGGGTTTGAATTGGTCAATATAAGCACATTTATATCCATTGGTTATTCAGGTAACCTATAAGTGTAGGTATTTCCATCTGTCCAGATATCAATTCATCTTGCAAATGCGTTTATTTGGTATTTCCGATTTCACAAGACACACACACATATATATATATATATATATGCATCAATAACTCCAGGTATATCATTGTACATTTAACCGTGACACATTGTTTTGGTATTCTTATTTCTCAACTTGTATATATAACGTGTTTTAATTCTGTGTTTATATTACTTTTTTTAGAATTTTCAAATAACAAATAAAATCTTTTTTTAAAAAAAAGAAAATGCTTTTCTTAATCTTTCAACTTATTTAAGTATGTGGTTCATTATATGCATATAACCATTAACTTTTATTGATGTAGTAATTCATATTTAAATGTTTGAATTCATTGATAATATAGTATAAATTTACTAAGTACATTCATTTTGTATAAATACATTCATTTTGATATTTTCTAATTTTATCTGGATTATAACACATTATTATAATTTAGTTAATTATAGCCATGTGTAATATTCATATATAATCAATATGCATGTAAGCATTTGTAATTTTTATTTAGTTATTCTAATATATAGCATAAATATTGTTGTTTGGTCTGTGACAGATGTATGTTTCTAGATATAAGTTGATCAGCAGTTTTATTTATAATTTATCACTAATAAAACATATTTTCACATAGCCTTAATTATTCATAATTTATTTTAAGAAAGACATTTTTTTATAAACACATATAAGTATTGAATAAAATGCCTTATGATTATTGATATTTAAGACATCTAGTATTTACAATTTATTATTAATACAGCGTATTTTCACATAGCTATATTTTTTCATAATTTTCTTTAAGAAAAACCTTTTGTTTTGTGTTTTTTATAAGCACATATAAGTATTGAATATTTTATGAAATTGTTACCTTTATTTTATCCAGTTTGTTTCTTCATATCCATGATGTGACTGCATTCAAACAGGGATCATCGTATTTCATCTGAATGGCATTATTTACTTTCCATGATGTTCATCCAGGCAAATCTTGGAGAACCATGGCTCTGGATGAAGAGAAGAAGCTGTTACTGCCTAGCCTTCCATTGTTATGATTTCCTTATTAATGTTTTTTTTTCATCATTAATAGTGGTTCTTTAACTGCTCTTAAAATTTTTCTTAAAAAAGATCTCTTTAAAATCTTTTTAAAATCTTTTTAAAATCTCTTGTAAAATCTCCTTCAAAAAATCTTTTTAAAAATCGTCTTTAAAATTCTACTTTAAAAATCTGCTCTGAACTTCCAACTCAACTATTTATACTCTGATTTCTGGGTTCATTAATCAGCCTTGCCCACTGTATCTGATTTGTTACAGAGCTCTCATTTAAACCTGAGTGCTTTTCTCTTCTTAAGGATTGGACACTCTACTTTTCGCAGGACAGATAAGAAATCATAAGGATAAGCCATGTTTTCCAATTTGATAAGACTGTCTCAAGAGATTATTACACTTTATATGACAACATCATTCCAAAAATTAAAAATGTAATATTTTAATAAATGCCAGCTTTTATTTATATCGTAAATTAAAATTATAAAATCAATAATGAAAGTTTATCTTTTTTTTCTCAATTATAGTAAATAATGATTTTCTTTTAGCTATAAACTTTTTGCTTTATATATATATATATATATATATATAAGATCAACTTTTTTCTACATCTGCTGTTTTTTAGGTGGGAAGGTAAAATAGCTCTTAGAATACATACACATGTGAAACATTCTGTTTCAATATATATATATATATATATGTGTGTGTGTGTGTATTGATACAAAGATTTTCATGGGTTGCATTTATAAAAGACATATTTTGTGGATTAAGCTGTGTTAAGAAACTTAAGTATTAATATACAGATGCTTCTACTTGATCACACAAGTCATTTACTGGATGATAAAAGGTAGAAAGTTATATCAATATTTAAATTGTTTAACATGGATGAACCTGCAAAATATTTTATATATATTATAACAGTCGGTGATGATTTGGAGTCTTACCGTAACTGCTGTAAAAGGCACCACCAGGCTATTTGAACCTGGAAAATTTAAATAGTAGGCAGATACATAAGTTAAGATTCAAATTTTATATATATTTTTATTCCACTTTATTTATATTTTGACCATTAGCCCCAGTCATTAGCTCGCTGAGCAGCAGAGATAATGTATACTTTCTTATTAAAATCTGCCAGTAATAAGACACACAAACATTTATTAAACATATATAGAATTTAACATTATTATTTTAGTATGTTTACTTTAATTTTCCTTTACTTTAGATTTTAATTTACAATTTAACCTTTTATTTTAGAAGTTTGCACACATGAGTTTAATATTTTATTAGAGTGTTGAGTATGGTTATGCTACATAGATTGCATTTGAAAAGAAAATATTCTATCTCTTCTTTAACCTTAGGCCAACAGTCTGCAGTCAAACTAACATCAGTCTATCTTATATATTGATGTACTCAATGCAGCATGAATATGACAGCACAATACCATACTGTCAGGAATGTACATCTGAACAGCATGGTTATAAAGAATAAATTGTCTTCATCCAATACAAAAATGTTACATCTGTTTGGCAAGAAGAACAATAAAAAAGAAAACTCCATAAGAAGGGATTGCAGTCCTTTTTGCTGACTTACAGTCCCATTCCATAGACAAAAAGGGTGATCCATGGAGCAGGGAATACCATCTGTCTCTGATGGTCAATGAGAAATAGGCTTATTTCGCCCAAGTGTGGCATATAATATGATCCTGCACATAGCGGATCTTTATGTTACATTTACTAATTACACCAAAACATCCAATCAATTGACCCAATTTAACTATGAAACAAATAACCCAGGATTAACCCCCCTTAATTAAACTAATATAACTTTACAAATCTATGTAGCCATGCACACCCACTAAAATTTAACATTTATTAAAAGTTGTTTAACAAAAAAAAATCATAATAAAAACTTTAAAGAGCGAAAGAAATAATTTAATGGAAATGATTTTAAAATAATACATCAATTAAAATTAATTATTAATAATAATTTACATTGGTCAGATAGGATTCTATTTCTATTAAATACTGAAAAGGTTTTGGAATTAAAGTTCTTACTGTTTTGAAAATGTTCATTAGGTATATATTTCTTACTGTTTTAAAAAGTCCATATTTTGTAGTTGCTTGTAATTTGGAAGGTGTACGATGGCCTGAGGAAATCAATAAGCAGTTAGCCATTGGTCCTTTATTGTAGTTGGTATTTTATTGCTGGGCCTTGATGTCCTTTAGTCCACAATATGGGAAAATGATATTTCGTTTTTTAGAACAACTGAAGGAATTGAAAGTGTGTCTTTCACTTCCTTCTTCTCCAACTCTTCTCGCACTAACACATATAACACACATCTTCTTCCACATCTCTTTCTCCCTCAACTAATTTATTTCCAATCATTTCCTTTTATAGTAAACTTTTGGATCAAGCGGACACTACATCATGACAATGATGATCCTTTTGTTGAGGTCCATTTCCTAATGGATTTCTTGTATTGGCTATTAGTTTCTATTGTTTTTTCTCTCCTATCTGACCATTACTTACATATTTTGAGATGCCCAAGGGCCACAGTACTTTAATTAATTGAGTAGCATTTCAGATTTATTGGTTTAAGTCAACAGATTACCCAAATGGTATATACTGCTTTATACTCATATTAATATTTCCATACCATTCAAACTTGTGATTGTACAAATATAATTGATATACTAATTTAAAGTTAAGATGCATCTCATTAACTTTATCCAAACTTTTATACTCTAAAAATATCCATGATCATCATCAACATCTAGGTAATTGTTTGCTCATTCATCAATAATTTAAACAAATAAGTTTAAGATATATGTGATTAAGTCTTTCTACAGAGATATGAAGGAAATCTATTATATACCTCAATATCTATATGTCAAACTCAATAATGAAATAACTTATACAATTTACATAATTATAACCCACCTCCATTATGAGTGTGGGATTTTTTTTAAAAATTCTCCATAATCACTTAATAATGTTATAACACTCATAATTCTAATATACATATAAACACCTTATACAATCATCATGGAAGATGAGAAATAATTTATAACCAACTAACATAATTCATATGTATCATTTGAACTAGGCACAAATACTTAGGTCCCTATTAATTATGAAATTAAATCAAACCAATGATGATGACAACCAACCACTCCCATGGTGATGATCAGTTGATCAGGTATATGTGTTGTGTATTAATTAAATAATAAAACTAAAAACAACAATAATACTAATAATAATAACACTGAAGCAAAAATATTATATATTATGTTTATTAAGATTCCTTTCTTTTTAATAAAACAAATTTCTGATCATCCAATTGACTTTAAGTATTATATTAATGAAAATAGTACATCAATAAAAAATTACTTTCTGTGTAACCAAATAAAATAATTGAATACATATGCTACTATCCATTTAAGATAAGTTGGTTTAAAATGAAATATTACAATAACAAAAAAACATTCAATTTAATACTTATTAAATATTTTCTCCCAGCTTTACTATATATGTTATACATACAATATAAAAAGCATTTACACAGTATGTGTGTGTTCAATTTCATACATGTGAATCCATGCTCTACTAATTTGTTTACTTAAGGGTAAAAAACTATCAGGCATTATGATTTTAGTATAGCCTACTCTAATGTATCCTAATTGATGTATGTCTGTATAGGCAGTCATCCACACACACTCATGATATGTTGACATATATATCATATTAAAACGTTTTCCCCTTCATATTATTAAATTACAAATAAATATATAAAAAAAATATTTAAATCTTGAGCAAAGCAACTTTGATGTCCAAGTTAAATATACAAAATAAAATAAAAAAACATTATAAAATATATACTGACAGATTGGCCAAGTACTATTGGTTATCCTATTAATGTTTAAGTAAACCAATAAATGACAATAATAAATAAAAATTATCTTAAATGACAATAAAAAATAATATTAAAAGATAATAAAAATTAAGTCTAATAACTTTGAAATGTATTTGTAATGCTGTTATGCATAATGATAATTAATAAAAACAACTTATTAGTGTTTATGTATTAAAAATAGGAAGAAATGAGGTTTGATCTATACGAGAAGATTTAATATGAGAAGATTTTAATGAGTACTTTTAGATTAGTAAAAAAATCATTAATAAATTTTCAAAGTTACTGATCCATATTTCAGTTCTTGAGAATGTCTAATCTGAGAGAAAAAACTGCTTAGTAGATTACTTGAGGCTTAATGTGTGGATTATAGGCATCTATTTTTTCTTTTTTCTTTCTTCTTTTCCCTCTCTTCAAAGATGATAGTTCTTTAATAAACAATGAGATGTAAAAGAAGTATTTGATACAAAATGTGTTTATGGCATTTTTAACTGGAAATGCTTCCATTTTCATGGTCTTAAATATATATAGGTGTGCAGACAAAATGTTTAATTCATGGTAGTTATGATCTTGGGACAAAATAATGCAAATTAACATTGCTTTATTTCTTCTTTAATTTCTAAAAACATATATAAATTCTGAGTCCAATTTTATTTGAAGCACCTACTTATGTTGGCTGTTATAAGGCCATTTTTTGATCCTCTTGGTTGGGATCTTTATTGATCACTATAAAAACTCATTGATAACTTCAACTAATTTATTTTCTTTACTGAAACTCTTATCATTACTCAGGTATATACGTTAATTTCTCCAATAACACAAAAGTTAAATTTTTCATTTACCAAAATATCTTAAGCTATTCCAGATCATATAAGACTTCAACATTTCGTTGTTTGAAAATGTTTTTTTCTACCAATGGTAAATTAAACTTTTTCTTCTCTGATTTTTTTAAGCTCTCAAACTTATTAATAATTAACTCATTTTTGGTTATGTCATATAAAGCAATACTTTAACATTATTCTTTGAATAACTAAAACTCATTTTCTCTCACTGACTAGAGGTTAAAAAATAATAAGACAATTTCTTTTTAACTTAGCAATTTTTATTTTACAATTTTCATAATTGATCTGCAACTATTTGTAAAGGCTATATCTTAAAGTTTCTTCATTAATCAGCCAAAGAACTTCTTAAACAAACCACTATGATTTAAAAAAACTTGATATTGATAACACTTTGCTATGGGCTTTCTTTAAAATAAAAAGATTAATTTCTTCCCCTATATCAAAAATTGTTTGTCTTTTTTGACAATTTTTACACGTCAAAATTTATGCAACAAAAGAAAAAATCTGAATATATGTGTAAGTAAGATTGTAAATGGTATTATCAGAGATTCACACATTTACATATTTAGTTCAGACCACACATGTGTTTTTCAGGCTGTCTATTTGCTAATCTTAGATTTAACAATTCAACAATCTATTTTAGCCTGCTTTCATTAAAAAATAAATTTACTATATTATTTAATAAAATACAAGTGTTTAAAACAATTAATTATTTTTTATAATATCCATCTTCATTTTTTTTACTTACTAAGAAAAATCATTTATATAAATATTTATAATGCACACAAAACAAAGACACACATTTTTTTCTTTCTTCATTTAATAATATATATGTGGGGATTGAATTCGATATCTACAATATATATGACATATTATACAATAAACAATCCTTGACACATTCAGAAGAAAATTGACAGGAATTTTCCTATCAAATTCAAAAATCAGGCTCATAGAAAGATCAAGCCCATTTTAAGCATGGTCAATATATATATTTATATATGTTTTCATTTCTACACACACATATTCTTTAATTAAAAAAAATTCTTTTATATATACATATATGTGTGCGAGTATTATTATATAGTTTATACATAATTAATAATAGGTAGTAGTAAATGAAAAGAATGTTATAAGAAATGATATTTTGATATATTATTTTTCTTATTAAATAATTAATATATTCAGTTGTCTAGTTTTATTTCTGTAAAATAAAAGAAGGAAAAACTGTTAAGAAAGGTGTAAAAATGATAAGTAGATAAAAGAGGCACATGTGTAAAAGAGTCAACCTGTTTTAAACATAATACATTATTTTATACAAGTTTTTATTGACTTTAGAATGCAGGTTTTTTTTATGTAATCTGCATCTTAGATTATTTTAAGGAAGGAAAGGGAATGCTTTGATGGAATAAATAATTATTAATCTTTTTGTTAATGATTTGAGACTGTCTATGTGTGAAATTTGATTGCTATCTCAAATCACAATTATTTATGATAGATTTTTTTTCTCTTTGATCAAAAATTGAAATATAAAGAGGGGGCAGTTTTTGAAAGATCAGTTCAGTTTTTGCTATTAAGTGAGTGACCTAACTATATGTAGTTTTTGAAAGGTCAGTTGTTACTAATACTAAAATGCAATCATTACTATTAAAAAGAGAGATGTAGTCATTAATATGCAATTTTTGAGAGGCATTCAGTTTAATAATTTTAAAAAGCTGGAATCACTTAACAATATGTAGTTTTGATGGCAGTTTTTAAAGGAGCCAGTTAACAATGTTGAGTTTTGACAGTAAATGGCAGTTGTTAAAGTTGTTTTAAAGTTACAAGAAATATGCAGTTGTTTAAAATTTTAAACCAAAATGATGAAAACAATTAACAGTTGGAGAATTGGAAAGCAATGAGTCAACAATATTGAGAGGGAGAGCCAATCAGTTTTGTTTTCTGTTCCTTTGTTACTTATAAACGTATAATGAACTGTTTTATTATTTTCTTAAAAAAAAAGATGAAGAAATGAATATGTGAGTTTTTGTTGCTTTAATATCAGCATAAAAGATGTGTGCCTATATATAAGTAATTCACAGCAATATTAATAAAAGGAAATGAAACAAAATTGAATTTCTTGGAGGATGTTATTAAAAATTCTGTAAAAATGGTATTAATATATTTTTGGGCGGTGTGTAATACAATGAATTTACCATGCTAAACTCACTGTTTCTGTTCCTTGAAATCACACATTATGGGTTAAATCACTGGTCTATCTGTGGACTTATACAAAAGTCCTTATTAATCAAAGAATGTCCAAATTTAAAACCAGTGACAGGTGTCATCTGATGATCAACTTTGAAGTGATGGAGAAGAGGAAAGAAGATTTATAAAGCCATGCAGCCAACCCTAGTTCATCTATAAATCAATTTCTTTAAAAAAAGAAAGGTTTTTCTTCATATGTCTCTAGAGTGTCTATAGTGACTTTTAAAATGATGAAACAAGCAAACTAACGAGTTCAGATTTATCAAGAAGTATCTACAATAACTCATTTTAAAATGGTAGGATCAAGTAAACCAAACCGTTCATATTTATCTAAAAATATTTGTAATGACTCTTTTAAAATGGTAAAAACAAGCAAGTCAACCAATTCATATTTATCTCAAAGTATCTGCAATAACTCTTTTAAAATGGTAGAAATGGGCAAATCAACCAGTTTATTTTTATATAAAAGTATTTGTAATAACTCTTATTTAAAATGGTAGAAACAAGTAAGTCAACCAATACATATCTATCCAAACTATCTGCAACAACTCATTTTAAATGGTAGAAACCAGTCAAACCAACCAGTTAAAGCTATAAGTTAGTCAAGTGGTCTGAAAATTCGAACCTGGAACATTCATAAGAAGTGAAAATGACCATGTAACTTTGAACTTTAATTAACAAATTTTTTATTCTTACTTATTAAAAGTAGACTTTAATTTCTAAAGTCAAGCATTTTATTTTTTTCTTTTAATACAGAAATATTAAGAGTTTGTTCATTGATTATGTTATTCTCAATAATACATGGCAATACACACACAGTTTAAATTCATTAAACATAGTTTTTTTTCATTATTTTGATTTTTTTATATATTATTATATATTGTAATACTAAAATGTTTTTTTAATTGTTCTGTATTGATTGTGATAATAAGAAATGTAGCCAGATATGCTTTATAATGTTTCTTATTTGCTTTTGCACATTAAATTTGATATCATTTATTTTGTTACTCAAGGTTGCAATAATATATTTTTATATATGTGATTTATGTAATAACACATAATATAGAGGTACACATTTTAAATATGTATGATGACATATCACAGAGTGTGTGCATGTGTGACTGCTTATACAAACCTGTCAAAAGAATAGGTTATGCATAGTTAATTTAAATATAGTAAATTGAAGAGCAGGGCTTCACATATGAATGAAAGTGAAAAAAAATACATATTACATAAATGAAATTTACTTTTATGATATGTGATAAGTAAGGAAAATCTTAAGTAAGCATTCAATGAAGTATTTTTAATGTCATTTTGAGCTAACTTATTTCAAAATATGTAGTAACAAAGAAAACGCAGATGTATAAAGTTAGTTGGTTACGCATATAGTAATAAGATATTTTGTTATATATATATATATATATATATATATATATATATATATATATATATATATATATATATATAATAAAGTCAATTGTACATTTATTAATTTAGTTTATTAAAAAAGAAAAGAGTGTTAATAAATATAATTATATCTTATTCGGTTTACAAGTTATTATTAAAAATATTGTTATATTTTTCTTGTCTTGATTCTGTCGATTTAAATGATCATCATCACTCGCAAATGTTAAGCAAGCACTCGCAAATGTTAAGCGAGCTCAAATATTGATTTACATTTAAGGATTTAAAGATTATGCTTGATATCTAACCAAGTGTTAGTAATTATAGGTTTATAATAGAAAGCTAAAATATGTTGTGCCCATGAGTTATGATCACCATCATCATTGAATAAATAATAATCAGTAAACCCAATCTTTAACATAATTAATATATTTAGTAAATAGGGGTCTATAAAAAGTTGAATATCATGTGGTAAGATTCATGATGATTATTCATCATCACTAGTATTATTAAATTCTAGTTTTAACTATAAAAGTATTTTGAATAAATAACCATAAATGTATATAATTGCTAGTGAGTGTTATATTTTAAATACCAGTTTAACATAGGATGATTTTAAGAAGTGCCTATGAGTTTCTGAAAGATAAATTTATTGTTGTGAGTTTATTATTAAGCTATGGCTGGAATTATCATCATCATCATTATATTATGATATTTAAGTAAATTGAGTAACTAGTTTAATGGCCTTATATGTAAGTAATGGTCTTCCCTTTGTTTGTTTGGAAGCCATTAATAAGAATGCACTTGCACCTGGTCATCAATATACTTAAAATGAGCTAGTAATGTCTATAAGAGTCTTGGATATATAAATCTTGTGATATTGGGATCTTATAATTTTATTGACATGTCATTTTTGTTTGTTAGTCATCTAAGCCATGGGTAATAAAGAATGTACCAAATGGGTTTGAACTCAGTACACTATGGTCAGATATTATTAATCTAGATTTAGAACAATTTAGTGGTGCTCATGGAAAACACATGTACTTAGCTTAACAGAACAAAGAGTGATTTAATCCTTTTTCCAACATATGAATATTAATTTTATATATTTTTTATAAGTTGTTATAAATAGCATCAGTGTGTCCATGTGACCATGAATGGTCATATATACATGGAAAGAGGAATGAGAAGGATTCTTTGTTAAAAGAACCTATTATTGGAGATAAGTGTAATGCACTCCAGGGATTTCACAGTAATTTTATTCAGTTGCTATATCTAATATTAGTTTATCTGATGACAATGGCTAGTATGTTTTATTGGTCAAATGACTTCCCAATATTAAAGTATTTTAAACCTTAATTAATGACAGTGTTTAATTTTTATTTTGTTATTATTTTGTGTTGAGAAATGGGATAATTTATTTATTTCATTATTTGCATGACAGAATTAATGATTATGATAGTTGCAAACAGGCTATGATATTATATTTAATTAGTTACAAATAGACATTCAAATAGGGCATGATATGCATATGTTCTTATTTATGTGTAGCATCATCCTTATTTAATTATAAATTGTATATTAGCTAACATAGTAAATTCATTTCACATTAAATTTTATTCGGTTACAAATGATGAACCACTGAATCATATCCTGTTGTGTTTAGTTTTTAAATAATAGCAACTATCATTTTATCATTCCATTTATATATATATATATATATATATATATATATATATATATATATATATATATATATATATATTATAATCTGTTACAAAATAACAGCCTTTTATCAACCTTCTCATCATTACATAATTACATTATTGTATACTGTTACAATTTTTAATGTTACAAATGGCACCCAATGTGGGGCTTGAAATAAGCCAAATAGGGCTTGAAGTATGCCACATACCTGAGAGATGTGTGGTATATAATTATGACAGATGTAAAGTTTTGGGAAAAAAATAGAATTTTTTTTGTGTGTAATTATTTTTTCTTATATAGAAATATGTTGGCCTTATGATGATGATTACTATTGTTGCATTTTTTGATAATGATAAATTAATACAGCCATAAAACTGCTTAGTTTCAATTTTAAAATCATATACATATCACAATTTATAATAGGTTGTTAAAGTTAATAGCACTGTTTTTTCAATTATTTTGTTTGTTAATGAAGTATAGCATTGCTGCCAGATAGGTATGAAAGTATTGATGGCATTGAATTTGAGAGTAATAATTTTGTTCATATTTGAAAAGTTTGTGTTATAGAAAATCTATGATTTTGGAGTTTGGAATGGATATTTGATTGTTGGAGTTTGGTTAGTTATTTTGCAATTTTTGATGATGGATGGGGAATTTTTGTCATTTCCTTGAGGATGTGATGTATTCATGCCACTGGTGATTGATTTATCTCATCCACTGCTCCAGCCCAGATTATAATATCAGTTATTATTTATCAAGAAGCAGTTAACAGTAGTCCTGCCATGATTTAGCCTTTTAGATTTCAGAGAGAGCAAGGCATTGTTTTTTACTGATATATAATAGTTGCCTCTAAGACTTTAAACATAAGCAAGGCAGTATTTTATCAATTATAGCCCATAAGACTTGGAAGTAAGCAGGGCAATGCAACAGTGTTTGCAATAAACTATTATGGGTTGTAGTAGCTTAGAGAGACTGAATTGGGGTGATTATCTGAGTGTTCGTGGAGCATTGTATGCTTTAAGTGCTGTAATTGAATTATTTTACTATCTCATGATTGTGAATTGCTAATCATTCTTTGGGCTGTTAATGAGTATATAACTGGAGTATGAACTCTATTATAAATATAGGCATATGTATTGTATAAATTATTTTGGCTTAGTTTATTAAATTAGGATAGAGAGAGTTATGTTTTATGAAAGCATTGAAAAGCTAGATAAATGGTGGTACAAACAAGGCACACAATTATAGACATAGATTATTTCTAACTAAATGTTTTTGAATAGGGGCTATGACCTCATACTTTGTTAATCAGATATAAGTAAAAAAAATAAGTGATGATGAAAATTAGGTAGATATAGAGCACATAAAATATAGATAGATGATTGAGGAGAATTATGGCTGAAAAATAGTGGTTGAAAATTTTGAAGTATATGGATGAATGGATAAATGTGTTGACTCTGGATGTATAGGAGATCAAGGAGCAAAATAAAACAAAGCTGAAATAAGGAGCAGAATAAAAACAAAGCTGAAATAAGGAATATAATAATTTTAGAACTTTAGAAGATAGTGTAGGAAAGAGTAATATGGAACAAGAAAAAGAAGTATTCATTGAAGAAATGAAAAAAGGCCTTTCAGTGTGGTTTCCCATTATAATCGCACAATTCAGAAAAATGAATCAAGAAATAAATCAGAAATTTGATCAACAGGCTCAAGCAATGAGTCAACAATCACAAAAGATGAAAGAAATGAAGGAGGGCATGAGACAAATGAATCAAAAAATAGATCAGTACTTCCAAAAAATTCATGAGTCTTTTAGTGAACAGTCTCAAAGACTTGATAATAAGATGGATCACCCATCACATGAAGTAAATAATCAAATAACTGATTTAAGTAAAGAGACAGATAACAGTATGACCAGTCCAGAACAAGTAATAGTGCCAGAGAGTTTTGTGACAGTGACCAAGCTATATGAAAATGATGAGGTGGCTGCTGTTCAAGAACAGAGTAATCCCAAAGAGGATATATACAGTGAGACCCATACCTTAGAAGTAAAAGTAGCCACTGTACAGAAAAAGATTAACCACAGAAAAGACATAATCAGGAAAGCTAATTCCTTAGAATTAAAGGTAGCTGCTGACATATATGCCCCAGAATGTGTAGCAGACATATTTTAGGCATTGGGGGCTATAGAAGGTATGGCTGAAAGTTATTCTAGGATATAGGAGAGCTATAGTTATAAGGTATCTAGTATAAGAGTTGAAAGAAACCAATTAGGCCGACACTATCCCACAAAACCCAGCAAACCAAACACAGGAAGGTCTGGGAATATATATATGGTAGCAGCTAATATATACTCCCGAGAGAGAGTGGCAGACCTGTTTGATGCCTTGGGAGCTACAGAAAGTATAGCTGAAGGTTATTCTAGAAGCTAGGAGAGCTATAGTTATAAAATCTCCACTATAAAGATTGTGAATAATCAGTTAGGCCAACACTATCCCACAAATACCCAGTAAACCATATATAAGTAAGCCCAGGAATAACTCCAATAATTGAAAGTAGTAGCCCCATGATCAATGAAAATAGGAATCCAATAGCAAGTTGTTCTGTAATTAGTAAGAAATAATACATGTAGAATACTTGTTTAATAGACCAAAGAGGATAGTCATAAATAATATCATTCTGATTGGACAATGGCATTTAGATAATTGTTTAGGAAGGTAATTCCATAAGAGAGACATATTTTTATTTGTTTGGGAATGAGGCAAATGTACATACATATATGTTTTCATTCCCACACACATATTGTAACAGAATAGTGTTACATGGGATTTGAACCCAGGCATATGATGTTATATTAAACATATATTCAATTGATGAAATGAATGACAGGAACAAAACTGTTAAAAAGCGGTCTTGCTTTAATAATAAACGAGAAACAGCCGTTTCTAAAGCATGATCGCAGCTATATAAGAGTACCTGTCAAATTTATTGAAATAAAAGGGTAAAAGAGTATTTTTTATTATTTTTTTTTATTTTTTTTTTTTTAAGAATAAATCTGTAATCATTAGTTGTAAGTTTTTTTTTTGCATTTTTAATTAAATAAACAAAGAGGAATGATTGGACGCAAGTTGACATTTTTATTAAATCATTTGAATCATTTTGAACAAAAGGGGAAAATGAGTTAATTGGTTTGCAATATGTTCTGAAATTCCAAGCGATCTAAAATTATTTTAAATGGGGGTAATTAGTAAATGTAAAATTAGAGAAATTGAAACAATAGGCAGGATATGCATTGGTACGCCTAGATAAAATAAGCCGAATTTAGAAACAGAGGTGAGTAAAAGTGTACACTGCTATTGTACAACTTAGACTTCTGTTTCCAGCGAAACAATACCTGAAAAAATGGTCAAATTGAGTTAAATTCCAAAGTGGTGTAAACGATCCCAGAAATCACTGAATTGAGTTAATACTCGATGGACTTATAAGATGAAGGGACTCACAGGTGCATGGGAGTGATTGGGTGAAAAAAATTCAAGGTGTGAGGGCAGGAAGGAAGAGATCAAAAAGGCTGGACAGCGCTTTTAAAGGGGTTATTAAAATTAGAACCAGAAAAAAAAAAATCTAACTTTTGTGTAGAAATCTAATGGAGATGCATTGCTGAACATAAAATTCGCGGCTTGACTGCCGGACCTCTGCGTCCAGCTCAGCTGATTGCCAATAGGATGCTTGTAACACCGGAGAAACTTCACATAAGGACCACACACGCTTTTGAGACCTTGCAAATTGCCGGAATGCTTCATTAAAGAAGAAATCATCGCTCAGGATCCCCCTTACAGTCTTTCTACATTCCACAGGTAGCTATCTTTAAATTGTCGTATTCACTTATGCACCAAAGTAAAATAACTTTAATAACCAGAACTATTAAAACATTAAGCTAAAATGATAAAGTTACTCATGACCATTAATGAACAATTCGAGAACCTAACCAAATAAGTTTGCCTACAGATTAACATTCTTTAAATATGTGCGAAGTCACCTTGAAATCTATATTTAAATTATCTCGGCTTGCCGATCATATACCTGCATGAATTGTTAGTAAACAGATTAAATAAAACATTTATTTAACTAGTTTTTTTGTTATTAATTGCTTGGAATTTCAACATAAATTTATATAATAGGGAATGAGTGCTGGAGCGATCAAATTTGTTTGTATATGAATGAATGCATTTGATATTTTTGGTGGTGGGATTTGATTATATTTATGTTTATTATGCTCTCTTAAATTAATATTAAGTTTGATTAATTTATTCTGTGGGATATAGGGTGGGCCCTCATATGATAAGTCTGATTGATCATGATTGGAAGATCACATGTACGATGTAATTTGAAAGATGATATTGGCTGTGTTCGTTTCTTGCTTCCGACTGGAGTGATGCACGGGCATGTTTTGTGATATAGTTGAGTGAGCTTATGCACATACATGGCAGACTCTTATAAAAGTTCTCCTGGTGCCTACTACTTGGATTCAATCCGAATTTACATATAAAATAAATAAAGCATATGTGTATATGTGTTTGAAATTATCTTCACAGAACATTATGTAATCCCCCAGATGCAAGAACACAGCAGGTTCATAGAAGTGAACCATCAACCAAAACTTGAGAATGTCACAAAGGTCGTGGCTTTTCTGGGCTTTCGGTAACGGAAGCCGGCGTCGGGAGGCTGCAATATATATTCTTTAATATAAATTTTTTTTTTGTATAGAGTTTTATGTGTGCATGTATTATTATTATTATTATTATTATTATTATTATTATTATTATTATTATTATTATTATTATTATTATTATTATTATTATTATTATTATTATTATTATTATTATTATTTTTATGTGTGCATTATTATTATTATTATTATTATTATTATTATTATTATTATTATTATTATTATTATTATTATTATTATTATTATGATGATAAATTAATAATCAGTTGTAGAGAGAGAATGTATATTTGATATATTGATTTATTATTTATTATTAAATAATGTGTTAAATGATTTAGCTGTATTTTAACTATTAAATAAAGCAGATCAGAAAGAAGAGGTAAAAATGATTTATAGATTAGTAGATAAAATGTACACATGTAAGTACAGATATTTTAAACATAAAACATTTTACCAACTCTGTTATCTGCATCTTAGATTACCTCAAAGAAGAAATGAAAATGCTTTGACAGAATAAAATGTAATTATTAATTTTCTTGTTAATTGTGATAGACCATCAGCTTGGGAAACTTTGATTTTTTATCTCAAGATAACAGGATTTGCAGGTGGCCTTTGCTCAGAAATTGTAATATAAAGAGGGGGCAGTTTTTGAAGGATCAGTTAATAATTTTTTAAGAAGTAGAATCACTTAACAATATGTAGTTTTGGTAGCAGGAGTTTTTAAAAAAAAAGCCAGTTAACAATGTTGAGTTTTGGCAGTAAATAGCAGTTGTTTTAAATTTTAAACCAAAAGATGAACACAGTTAAAAGTTGGAGAATTGGAAATCAATGAGTCAACAATATTGAGAAGGAGAGCCAGTCAGTTTTGTTTTTCAATTGTTTGTTTCTTATAAATTTAGAATGAACTGTTTTATTTTCTTAAAAAAAGTTCAGGAAATGAATAAGTGAGTTTTTGTTGCTTTAAAATCACCATAAAGAAAGATGTGTGCCTATATAAAGCAGCTCACAGCAAGATTGATATAAAAAAATGAAACAAAATTAAATTTCTTGGAGGAAGTTATTGAAATTCTGTAAAAATGGTATTGATATATTTTTGGGCTATCTATAATACATTGAATTTGCCATGCTATACTCACTGTTTCTGTTTCTTGAAATCACACATTATGGGTTAAATCACTGGTCTATCCGTGGACTCATATAAAAGTCCTTATTAACCAAAGAATGGGCGAATTTAAAGCCAGACACAGATATCATCTAAGAGGAAAGAAGATGTATAAAGCCATGCAGTCAACCTTAATTGATCTATAAAGTGGTTTTTTATTAAAAGAAAGGTAGAGAAAAAGGGTTTTATCCATATTTCTCGAGAATGCCTATATTAACCTTTAAAATGATGAAACAAGTAAACCAATCAATTTACATTTATCAAGAAGTATCTACAATAATTTTCTTTTAAAATGGTAGGATCAAGTAAACCAAACAATTCTTATTTATCTAAAAGTATTTGTAACAACTCATTTTTAAATGGTAGAAACCAGTCAAACCAACCAGTTGAAGCTATAAATAGGCAAGCTGTCTGAAAATTCAAACCTGGGACATTCATAAGAAGTAAAAATGATCAGGTAACTTTGAACTTTAATTAACAAATGTTTTATTCTTACTTATTAAAAGTAAACTTTAATTTCTAAAGTCAAGCTTTTTTTTCTTTTGATACAGAAAACATTAAGAGTTTATTCCACACTCAGTTTAAATATATTAAACATAGTTTTTTATTAATATTTTGATTTTTTATTTATTATTATATAATGTAGTACTAAAATGTTTTTTTTTAAATTGTTCTTCATTGATTGTGATAATTAAGCAACCTATCCAGATATGCTTTATAATGGTTTTTTATTATTATTTATTTTTGCATATTAAATTGGATATCATTTATTTTTGTTGCTCAAGGTAGCAATAATATTTTTATATATGTGATTTATGTATTAATCCATAATATAGGGGTATACATTTTAAATATATATATGTTGACATATTACAGCATGTGTGCATGTGTGACTGCTTATACAAACCCATCAAGAATAGGTTATGCATAGTTAATTTAAATATAGTAAATTAAAAAGATCAGGGTTGTACACATGTACAAAAGTGGAAAAAGAACACACACCTTACATAAATAAAATTTGCCTTTACGAATAAGTGATTAAAATTTTGAATGAGCATTTATAAAATATTTTTATGTCATTTAGACCAGTTTATTTTAAAATATCAAAAATGACAAACTTGTATATAAGTTTATTTAGTTATGTGTATGTATTTTTTTGTATTAATTCTATATTTAATTAATATAATAATAATCAGTCAATTGTATAATTAACAATGTGATTTATATTGATTTAAAAAAAGAATAGTATTAATAAATATAATTATATCTTAATATATATAACAAAATAAATGTGTGTTAAAGATACAATATGTAAAACTTTAATATGTGTAAGTATTAAATATGCACACATTATATAATTCGAATATGATATATTAAACAATTATCTTGAACAATTCTATAAATAATAACAATTTATTTAATGGCAAGTGTAGGCACTCTGATTCTAATTTGCATAGTTACCCATTTTTGTCGAATATTTGCAGATCAGTATATCGTTGAAAAATGATAAGAGAGTTTGTAATTCTTGATAATGAAGGATAAGCCTTCGAAAATGTTTGAAGATTTAATAAATTGTTATTATTAATAGAATTGTTCAACATAATTGTTCAATATATCATATTCGAATTATATACTGTGTGTATATTTAATACTAACACATATTAAAGTTTTACATATTATTAAAAATATTGTTGTATTTTTATTGTCTTGATTCTCTCGTTTTATGTGATCATAATCACCCGCAAATATATGTTAAGCAAGCATAGAATATTGATTTACATACAAGGATGTTTAAGCATTACACTTGACAGATAACCAATTTTTTAATAATTAGAGGTTAATAATAAAAAGCTAAAATTTTGTTGTGCTCAAGAGTTATGATCACCATCATCATTGATTAAATAGTAATCATTAAATCCAATCCTTAACATAATTAATGGTTAGGTAAATATGGATTTATAGAAAGTTGAATATCATGCATAGATATTCATGATGATCAATCATCATCACTGGTATTATTGAATCCTAGTTTTAACTATAAAAGTACTTGGAATAAATAACTATAAACGTATATAAATGCTAGTGAGTGTTGTATTTAAATCCCAGTTTAACATAGGATGATTTTGGGAAGTGCCTATAAGTTTATGAAAGATACATTTATTGTGATGAGTTCATTATAAAAGCAATGGCTGGTATCATCATCATCATCATCATCTTCATTATATTATGATATTTAAGTAAATTAAGTAACTAGTTTAATGGCCATATAAGTAAGTAAAGGTCTTCACTATGTTTGGAAGCCATTAGTTAGAGTATTTTTGCATATGTTCATCAATATACATGAACTGAGCTAGTAATGTCTATAAGAGTCTTGGATATTTAAACTTTGATGTTGGGATCTTATAATTTTATTAACATGGATAAAATAAAAGAATGTCATTTTTTGTTCATTAATCATATAAACCATATGTAGTAAAAATGTACCAAATGAGTTTGAACTCAGTAGACTATGCACAGATAATATTGATCTAGATTTAGAAAAATCTAGTGGTGCCCATGGAAAACGTAAGTACCTAGCTAAGTTGAATAAGAGTGATCAAATCCCTTTTCCAACTTATTAAATTTCTTTGATATTTTTTTTTTAAGTTTTATAAATAGCACCAGTATGTACATGTGACCATGACTGGTCTTATATATATATGGAAAGAGGAATGGGAAGGATTCTTTGTTAAAAGAACCTATTATTGGAGATAAGCATAATGCACTCCAAGGATTTCACAATAATTTTATTCAGTTGCTATATCTAATATTAGTTTATCTGATGACAATGGCTAGTATATTTTATTGGTCAAATGACTTCCTAATATCGAAATATTTTAAATCTTTAGTGATGACAGGTTAATTTTCATTTTGTTATTATTTTGTGTTGAGAAATGGGATAATTTATTTATTCCATTATTAGCATGACAGAATTAATGTTTATGATAGTTGCAAATGAGCTATGTGGTATATTTAATTACTTGCATATAGACACCCAACTAAAGCATGATATGTATATGTTCTTATTCATATGTTAGTGTCATCCTTATTTAATTATAAATTGTATCTCAGCTGACAGTAAATTCATTTCACATTATTTTTATTCTGTTACATATATATATATATATATATATATATATATATATATATATATATATATATATATATATATATATATATATATATATATATATATATATAATGTTTTCACTGTTGTATGATGTAGATAAATTAATATTTTTGGGATTAAACTGTGTATTACTTTGCATTACAATCCAATATTTCAACGGACTAGCAACCACCATTATCAAGGTTAACTTTTGAAAGAAAAATTGTTAGATCTCAAACAATAACATGACTCAGTGCGAGATGAGAAATGAGATTCAACTTGAAGTAAACAGCATTCACAATATGAGGCTTATCAAAATGTTTATTTCCCTCAGGTTTGTCACCTATTAATTTTAAACATTTTGATAAGCCTCATATTGTGAATGCTGAACTACTTCAAGTTGAATCTCATTTCTCATCTCACACTGAGACACGTTATTGTTTGAGATCTAATGATTTTTTTTTCAAAAGTTAACCTTGATAAGGGCGGTTGCTACTCTGTCGAGATATCGGATTGTAATACAAAATAATACACGGTTTATTGCCCAAAATATTAATTCATCTATCTATCTCTTTCTCTCTCTCTCTCTCTCTCTCTTATATATATATATATATATATATATATATATATATATATATATATATATATATATATATATATATATATATATATATATATATATATATCAATTTATTGAATATTATTGCAGTGTGGAGGTTTTAGTTTACTACTACCATTCATACCTATATGTTGTAAAAGACTAACATGCTGATATTTACAAAGACTAACTTGGCAAAGAAAATGTGTTCAGTAATGTTAATATCTATTATAGATACTGTAATAAATTGTGCATTTATTTTTGTGTTAATTGATTAATCAGAAAGCTTAATTGTTGTTTTAATTTTAATTTTTAAATTAAAAATAAAAAAATAAAGAACAATTAAATTTGCAATAATAAAGTATTATAAAAGATTCATTACATACAAATCTACACTCATCCACAACCACATACTTTCTTACATTTTGCAACTTTTTGTATTTGTTTTCTTCTACATGCATTTTGAAATCAAACTTCAAAATATTTATAAAGATAACACTTAAAAAGAGACACTGAGATAATACAAATATCCAATATTGTAATGTAATTACATAAACAGGAAAAAATATACATAAAGAATAATATAATTGATATACATTTAATCAGCAATTAATTATCCTCTAATTATCTATACAACAATTGTAACTTTATTGCTGTGGTATATTATTAAAAGAATGGGTGTTTGGTTAAGAAGATGATAAAATACTAAAATTTAAAAATATTTTTTGTTCCATTTTTCCAAGATTCAATTGGAGAATTATAAAATAACTCAATACTAGGTAAGTCTATGTGAAATATTTTATTAATAGATAAAATGGGCATCCATACTGCTATATAGTCAAACAATAAAAGAAATATTGGTTACATTTCAATAAAGAAAAAGAAATAATTGTTTATTAATCATTATTTATTGTTTGTAAAGAGTTAATATGACAATTCACTTAACTTGCAATGGAAACATTACGGGTTTGGAATGTTAACACCACAACTCGAACCGGATCCCACATCTAAGAAAACATTTTTTACTTTGTAAAATTTGTTTTTTTAATTATAAACATTATTTGAAATATAACATTTGAATAAATAAAAACTTTGATCAAAACAATAAAAAACTAAAATTGTATTTGTTTTCTTTAGGACACTCTCTACAATAAATGAAATAGCCATTGATGATAATAAAAAGAAAATTAATGACATGTGAATTTTTAATTACATTACAAATACAGTTGTTCTTTTTTATAATAAATAAAATAAACAATTATTCAGATAAATGAAAAGTAATTTTTTTGTTTATAACATTAACAAATGAGATAAGAGGAATTCTTAAAAACAATAATCTATTTTTATATTAAATGAAAAAACCATTGACTTAAATATAAGAGAAATAAAATTAGTTATTTGTACCACTGACAAGAGAGATGATGAAATGCTAACTTTCTTTAGTAAAACAGAGATCTATTTTTATAATAAATGAAATAAACATTGAATTAAAAAATGAGATATAAAATTATGGTTATTTATACTACTGAATAATGAGTGCGAAAAAATATTTGTATTTATATTAAACAGTGATTGTAAGTGTAATATGCATTGATTTGAATGAGCAATTTACAGAAACTGAGAAGTAAGATAGTAGAATGTTTTATTTTTTTAGTAAACAGTGATCTATTGTAATATCAAATAATATAAACATTGTTTTGAGTAAAGGGGAAATAAAATTACTTTTGTTTATACCAATGATAACAGATATGGAGTGAGAGCTAGCCTTTTTTGCTAAACAGTGATTTATTTTTAAATGTCATAGCATTGGCCGGGATGTGAACCCACACCCATCTGCAATGTTAAGGTGGGATCTCTCGGCTAACAATGCTTGACAACAGTGATTTATTTTTATAATAAATTAAATCATCATCGATTGAAACAAAAGAGAAGAAAATTATTGTGACTACATAATATTTTTATAATAAATTAAATCATCATTGATTGAAACAAAATAGAAGAAAATTATTGTGACTACATAATATTTTAGTACAGCATGGATTTTATAATAAATAAAATAACAATTTAGCAAAATAAAAGAGAAGTTCATTTACATTTTATTATTGGTCTGCAAGTGAGATGGGGAAAAGCAAACGTGATTTTCGCAGTGAAACACTAATTTATTTTTAAATGCTTTATTGAGGGTGAAAAATTGATTTGTTAATTTCTAAATTTTTGATCTTATTTAACAGAGTGAAATTTTAAGATTGAGGTTTAATGGAAATGATTGAAATTTGCATACAACTAATTAATAATATGCTAATCAATATGAAATACAAATTTTGTCAGTAGATAATATAGTTTTTTAGATATCAGAGATTGAGAAAATATTGAATATTTTTTTTTATTTAAAATTCTCACTTGAATGTTGATTTGTTTTAAGTAAGACTATTGAGAGTGTGGTATATTTTTTAAGTAATAAGAAAGTTTGTTTGTAATACAGTTTTGTTAAGCTCTTATTCACATAAATATATCAAACAATTTTAAACACAAAAGCTACTTAGGTATTTCATATTGATATATAATTAGATCCATCTATTAAATATGATATATAAATCAATGGTATACATATTTACTTGCTGGCACCTTATATGTGGGAAATTAATTTAATGTAACATTACATGCATTAAATGAATTTCATTTAAAATATAGCTTCACTAAGCATTTGTTTTTTTTAAAAAATGCATTTTCCAATAAAGAAAGAAAAATGTCAAATATTTTACATTTATAATCTTTATATGTGTTTATATTATTATATACAGATACTCAATATGACATTTACATCAGGGGTATACACTTTAACTTATAGCAGAAGTACATATAAACTATATCTATTCAATTTAAAATACAATATAGTTTTACATTTTTATTTACTGTGCCAATACTAAAAACTTTTCTTACATTGCCATTTTAATTCCCAAAATACTTAAAGAAAAAGTACTATAAAATTTGTCAAAAACAATTCTCAGTCCTATAACAGCAAAATTGCTTCATGTTCTCGTTTTTACTGTTGCTTTTTATTCTGTACTTATCCTCCCTTCTTCAGAATTAATCTTTATTCTGGATTAATGACTCAATGATCCAAAATTTTAACCAATCTTCTTACAGATGATAACTTTTTTGTAATTTCCAAATCTAAAACTAATGAAAAAATGTTTAGTGATGTTTCACAACTCTTATTGCTTGGGTATTATAATTGTAAGAACTTCTACATTAAATTTGTTTTGCTGATGAGGTTTGATTCTAAATTTATAGCAGATAATGTTCTTAATGATGTTCAATATAGAATTAAGAGTAGGGTAATATGTATCAAATTTGTAATATCCTTTATTTACCTGTCATTAATATCAATATCACTATGGTATTTTAAATCGATATTATTTAAACACTTTGTATATAGTTTAGTCAAAGATTTATCTATTTCCTACTTGGTTCGTTTGCTCTCTTTATATATTTAATTGCATATTTTACCTTCTGGTTAACATATTTTGACATACAAAAATGTCATAATTTTGAAGACTTTTTTGTTATCTGGATTTTATTATTTATTCTTTATAGTATTTTTAACAAATACTTAAAGATATTATGAGTACTTTAGAGTAAAAAATGATATTTTTTTTAATAATGCTGAAAGTACTTTGTTTCTATTAATACTGATGCCATTTTACAATATCAGTATTCTTGTTGTTGTTTTTTAATTGAAACTTTTCTTATCAGTTTTCAGTTATATTTTTATAAGTTTTCATTAATTTTATTTTTTATCATCTTAAAATATTCTATATATTTTATTATTTTAAATAGTTATTTATTTTATATTCTTATTCTTGCTTCGTGTATCCTAGTCTAAAAAAGATTGTTAATTATCTGATTTTTAGTATTGGCTGTTTGAGTAGGTATTCTTCAAAGATTATCAGGTATTTCTCAGTGACTTACGACTATTATTCAATCTTTTTAAATAGGTCATATCTTTATACATTTCTATAATTATGTATCCTAAAATTATCTTTTAATTAGCATTTTAAGCCTTAAATCTATTACAAACATTTCAGACTTCAAATAAATATTATCTTTTGAATGTCATTTTCACTGTAAACTTATTTGGATGCTTACATATTTATTTTCTTAGAGTTTCTCAAAAAAAAAGGATATAAAGAAAATCCATAATAAATAGATTTTTTATCTGAAAATTCGGCTACTCAATGTTTTCTTTCATTTTTTTCTTAATATCTAATTTATTTGCAGATGTTTTATCTTTTATGCCGTTTTTAAGTTATAACAATTACATCTCCGATGACAATTTTATTATCAAATTAATAAGTTACTGCTTATATTGTGATGCATAAATCTAAATTATCTTATTTTAAAATCATTAATTACTATTGATAATTACATTTTCTTAATTTCATCCTATATAACATCTTCATAATGTGGTTCTTACATTTTTTATATATAAATAATACATCATACTTATACTTTAATCATTTGCGCTGTATTAGAAAAATACTTGTTCATTTTTCAAATCATATATTGTACAGGTTCCTTGTGTTTTAACAAATTCCAAAAGTGTTCTTTTTAATATTAGTTTTTCATTCCAATTTTTGTAATGTTCTTTTGCTTGAATAGATGATATATTTGTAAATTGCTATAAAACACTTATTCGTATGTACACCTAGATCTATAATTTGACCATTATTAGACTCTGCTTAGGAGAATATATTGATATATTTGAAAATGAGTTTGGTGCCTCATGGATAGGAAGGGCATAATTTATTTTATCTGTTATCATAGCAAATATAAAAAATGAAATATGAGTTCTCAAGAATATTTATCTTATCTTCAAGAAACGCCAACATATGTCAAACTTAATAAGAAATATTCAATGTCTGAGAAGTAAAATCGTAATATATGGCTATAGATAAATGCCAATCAACTTAACATGATCGCAACCTGGTGATTTAAATAGTGCTACAACAACCACTCTAAGCTGATGCAATGGCTAAAGTTTTAATCAGGAAAACAATAGTTGGAGCTGAGAAAAGCGCCCTATTAAGTGGGTAAGTGACTTTTCATTAAATTTTAAGTCAGAAATGGGATAAAAAAATCAAATCTTCTAAAAGCAGGAATAAAAAATGTTCCGATGATATTTCTAATATGGCCAATAGAAATTTAAATAATAGTAGTGACAAAATAGAAAATAATTCTGCAAAAGGTGAAAAAAGTTCTCACCAAGTCAGACATCTATCTAAATCACAATTCTCTAACTCAAATGATAATTATTGCAACAATTATGATTCACAAAGTTTCAAACCCCATGAAACCTAAAGAAAACTGATCGGAGAAATCCTACTCAATCGTTAAAAATCAATAAAGTCGATATAGAAGACATTATTACTAGTTCTCATATTTATTATAGCAGCTATCCCAACACACATAAGAATAATAGTGACATAAATAAATCAAAAACACTTTGTGGAATTTGTTTTAAAAAACCGTGTGAGGACGCTACAAGCGATAACAATATTATGGAAAAAGATAAGGGAGATTTAGATATAAAGGCTGTAGAGTTGACAAAGATTATGTTGTGGAAATGGGATGGAGTAGAATATGGGAAAACTTAGTCTGGGGAATGTAAAATTAAATAGGTAACAAGTTTCTCTTGGTATAATTGCCGAGAGATTCTTGACTTTGTTTAAGAAGCTACAGTACATCACATCACATATGAAAAATCTTGAAAATGAAAAATCACCTAATGAATCTGTAGACTCTAAACACAATAAAACCAAAGAAAGTGTTTTTCTACTCCAAGAGCAAAGTGAAAATATATCAGTAAGTTATAATAATAGCAATAAAAGTAAAACCTATGCCAATGTCCTTAAAAAGGCAAGTGATAAGTTAAAAGAAAATGGAAACACAATAAATGAGAAATAAAATTCTATGCTGAATTTTCTTCATATGCAAATTGATAATATATCACAGCAAATAGAAGGTCACAATGAAGAAAATATAATACATCTCACTGAGAAGAATACCAAAGTAAAAATACCCAATTTAACAATTCACTCTCTGATCTCTTGCTAAATTCTTTTACAAACTATACCAGTGACAAAACCTTGATTTTGGCCATAACAAATCATAATGGAGGATTGTTTAAATTCTCTATAGAGAAATTTTACATAATCTTTAAAAATGATATTTGTATGGGTATTAATAAGATCTTTTCCCATCCAAATGATAGATACATAATTAGTGAATTTACTTCATAGTCTACTTGAAATTGTTTCAAAAATAACATTAGACACTTGGATGGAAAAATCATCTGCATAATTGATATAAATAGACCAATCACACTCAATGGAACCATCAAGAACTGTTTGATGAATTTTGATGAAGCAGAATTGAATATCATGCTTGAAAAATATGGAAAAACAATTCAACTATAATGTACAGATACAATCATCAAACTTATGGCTGCATCTTGACCAACACTGGTACTTTCACTATTATCTTGAAGAAAGGGGTGCACTCTAATGACATACTGATGGTGGTCTACTCCAGAGATTTGGTGATGTTTCTAAAATTCTGTGGAGTTCCACCACAATGTTTTTTTTTGCTTAGAAAGAAATCATCTCATTAAAGACTGCATCTGTAATGTGTGCAGCTTGAAACAGCTTAGGATTCACAAATGCAATAAAAAGGCAGGAAATCCAACACTGGATTCTAAAATAATTGATGGGAACAATCTGATTGACATAATACAATTAGATACAATTTGTGAAGAAGTCAATCAACCTGATCCAACACTGACAACTTTAGAAGAAATGCCTGTTAACACTTCCAGATATAATGTAACAGGCACATATGCCATTACATTATTTATTTTTAAAAATTGAGACATTGAAAAGTTCATATTTAAAAACTTTTTTTTAAGAATTAAAAATTGGAAGTTAAAATTCTATCTTAAACCCGTATATATATAAAATCGCACAGATGAAAAAAATTTAAAAGAAAACTTTATTAAAAAAGGAAAAAAAGGTATTTCAAAACTAAATTTTCAGAAAAAAAGAACTTAAAAGATTTAATTAAAGATAAATATATATATATATATATATATATATATATATATATATTTATCTACATTCTTGAAGATATATATATATATATATATATATATATCTTCAAGAATGTATATAAATTAATTAATGCTATTGTAAAATAGAAATGATTATTTTAATTAGTCCAAGTAAACTGGCCCTTGAGTATTTCATAATATATAATCAAAGGTCAGATAGGAGAGGAAAAACAATAGGAACAGAATGACCAATGAAAGAAATCCATCAGGGAATCAGACCTCAATGAAAAGACCATCATCATGATATAATGTTGAGTTAATCCATAAAATTAATATAAAAAAAAAAGTTTGGAAATAAATTTTGGGAGAGATGTGTGATAGCAGTGGTGATATGTGTTAGTGCGGAGTTGAAGGAGAAGGGATTGAAAAGATACACCCTTCAATCCCTTCAAGTCTGCTAAAAAAAGGAGAGAGAAATGACTAATCATTTTCTACATTGAGGACAAGCTAAAGTAAAAATCCTCTGAATGAATAAATAAAATGGCCAACAGAATACCAATCTCTTTAGGATGGAGTGGGAATTCATGTTCAAATGGCAAGCAATAGATAAAGCTGAACTTTTTTAAAACCATAAGAACTTTATGAACATTTTTCATAACAATAACTCTAAATTCTAAACCTTTTAGTATTTAATACAAATAGAATCCTATCTGACCAATGTAAATTAATATTAATAATGTTATTTGGTGTATTTTTTTAATCATTTCCATTTTTTTTGTTCTTTTAAGTTTAATTATGATTTTTTTAAACAACTTGTAATAAATGATAAATTTAAGTCAGGCATGAATGGCTGCATAGATTCGTTATGTTAGTTTAAGGGAGGGTAAATTTTAGGTTATTTGTTTCATAGATAAATTGGGTCAATGTATTGGATATATTGGTGTAATTTGTAGATGTAGTATGAGATTCACTATGGGCAGGATTGATTTATATGCCACCCCACCCCTTTTTGCATATGGAAGGGATAGTAAGATGGAAAATGCAGTCCCTTCCTATGGAGTTTATTTTTTATTGTTCTTCTTGCTGACAGATGTAGCATTCCTGTTTGATTGAGAGTCAATGTCATCCATTAACCATGTTGTTCAGATGTACATTCCTGACAGTATGTTATTTTGTGCTGTCATATTCATGCTACATTGAACACATCGATATATCAGATAGATTGGCGTTGGTATGACTGCGAACTTTTGGCCTAAGGTTAAATAAGGGATAGAATATTTTCTTTTCAAATAAAATCTATGTAGTCTATTCATACTCGACACTTTAAAAAAATATTCAACTCATCTGTGCAAACTTATAAAAGTTAAAACATTAATTAAATTCTAAAATCAAGTTAAATTATAAATTAAAAGTAATGCTAAAATAATTCAAAATTTTTATGTGCATTAATAAATGTTTGTATGTATAATTACTGGCAGTGGCTTATTTTATTCTTTTATAATATTAAAAATATTCTTAGATAATAATTTATAAATATAAATCTCTGCTGTTCCACTGAGCTAGTGGCATTGGGCTAATGGTTGGTCAAAATATATAAAGCAAAAAAAAATTTTTTTAAACTTACATATCTGCCTACTATACAAATTTTCTAGGTTCAAATAATCTAGTGGTGCCCTGTAGTGCAGTTTATGGAAAGAGTCCGACGCTTTTTCTTCTGGACCATTAAAATTGTTGCCCAACTTGGGGCGATGTTTAATAAACCATGAGGACCCTTAGTAAATTTTTGTTCAAAATGAAATATTTTTATCTATTTACATAAAACGGTATACTTTAAATCTTATAAAAGCACTGCCAGAAAGAAATAGTACATATATTAAAAATGAGAAGAAAAGATATAAATGATTGTAAAACTAATTTTTTTTCAAAAAACGTCAAAAGGTTGCAATTAATATGTTTTGGGTTTTTTAAATGTGTATAGGCATGCACAGCCACATAAGTTTATGATTGTAAATGTGGAACCTTACGATGAGTACTTTTTGGGAATTTACTTCAGTGTACCCCTAAGTAAGCAGTTCAATCAGTCATAAATAAGTTGGTGGTATTTATAATTGTGCTGCAAATATACACGTATAAACCCATTATTTCTTAAAACATATTTACCTCAATGCAACCTTCTTAAATAAATAATTTATATAATTTGCTTGTTGTGCTGTTTGTTAGAAAGGAAATATAGAGAAAATAGAATTCTTGGGGGGAGGAGGCATAAATGTAGATGGTTCATAGGAAAATGGTAGTAAACATTTTTTTTGTATATAGTCTTTTTGTAAGAATGTTTTTGTAAATGTCTTTGTTAATCGTGTACCGTAATTACTAACCATAAGTAAAATATTTTTGTTTATTTTTTTTAAGCGGGCTGGAAGTAAAAAACAGTCAGAGTCTTACTGTAATCTGCACTACAGGGCACCACTAGGTTATTTAAACCTAGAAAATTTATATAGTAGGCAGATATGTAAGTTAAAAAAAATTTTTTTTCACTTTATATATTTTGACCGACCATTAGCCTAATGCCACTAGGTCAGTGGAACAGCAGAGATTTATATTTATAAATTCTTATCCATGAATATTTTTAATATTAAAAAAAGAATAAAATAAGCCATTGCCAGTAATTATACACATAAAAATTTATTAACACACATAAACATTTTGAATTATTTTATAATTTAACTTGATTTTAGAATTTAATTTACAATTTAATTTACATTTTAACTTTTATAAGTTTGCACAGATGAGTTGAATATTTCATTAAAGTGTCGAGTATGAATAGACTACATAGATTTCATTTGAAAAGAAAATATTCTATCCCTTATTTAACCTTAGGCCAAAAGTTCACAGTCAAACCAACTCCAATCTATCTGAAATATCAATGTACTCAATGTAGCATGAATACGACAGCACAAAATAACATACTGTCAGGAATGTACATCTGACCAGCATGGTCAATAGATGACATTGACTCTCAACCAAACAGGAATGCTACATCTGTCGGCAAGAACAATAAAAAAACTCCATAGGAAAGGACTGCATTATCCATCTTACTATCTCTTCCATAGGCAAAAAGGAGGGGTGGCATATAAATTGATTCTGCCCATAGTGAATCTCATACTATATCTACAAATTATCCCAATATATTCAATCCATTGACCCAATTTAACTACTAAACAAATATCCTAAGATTTACCCTCCCTTAAACTAACATAACATTACAAATCTATACAGCCATTCATGCCCGACTTATATTTATCATTTATTACAAGTTGGTTAAAAAAATCATAATTAAACTTAAAAAAACAAAAAAAAGTTAAATGGAAATAATTTAAAAAAATACATCAAATAACATTATTAATATTAATTTATGTTGGTTAGATAAGATTCTATTTGTATTAAATACTGAAAGGTTTAGAATTTAGTTATTGTTTTGAAAAATGTTAATAAAGGTCTTACAGTTTTAAAAAGTTCAGCTTTATCCATTGCTTGCCATTTGAATGTGAATCCCCACACCGTCCTAAAGAGATTGGTATTCTGTTGTCCATTTTATTTATTCATTCAGAGGTTTTTTACTTTAGCTGATCCTCAATGTAGAAAATGATTTGTCATTTCTCTCTCCTTTTTTTAGCAGACTTGAAGGGATTGAAGAGTGCGTCTTTTCAAACCCTTCTCCTTCAATGCCACACTAACACATATCACCACTGCTATCACACATCTCTCCCAGCTTTTTCTTCACTCACTAAAATTTATTTCCAAACTTTTTCTTTTTATATTAATTTTGCAGATTAACTCAACATTACATCATGATGATGGTGATGGTCTTTTCATTGAGGTCTGATTCCCCAATGGATTTCTTTCATTGGCCACTCTGTTCCTATTGTTTTTCCTCTCCTATCTGACCTTTGATTATATATTATGAAATGCTCAAGAGCTAGTTCACTTGGACAAATCAAAATAATCATTTCCATTTTACAATAGCATTAATTAATTTGTATACATTTTTTAAATTCTTTTTTCTGAACGTTTTCTCTTAATATTTTTTTTCATCTGTGCGATTTTATATATATACAAGTTTAAGATAGAATTTTAACTTTCAATTTTTAATTCTTAAAAAAAAGAAGTTTTTAAATGTGAACTTTTCAATGTCTCAATTTTTAAAAATAAATAATGTAATGGCGTATGTGCCCGTTACAATAAAATGTTGGATCACAACCCCCAAAGTATGTCAATCAGCTCAAAAACCACTGAGCTACAAAACCTCTTTAGGTGGGAAGCTTAAAACCTAATGCATAATCCGCTTGAGAATGAGATAGATGGGCTCAGATTTATAGGTGCTGAAAGAGAATCAGACGCTGATGCAACAGTCATTGGTGACCAAAATGAACAGGCCTACGAAGACAGTAACCCTACAAGAACAGAACAAAATAGAAAGATATGATCAAAATATAACAGGAAAAAAAAGGATATCAAGGCAACAAATCAGGTTCAGTTCAGATGAAGATAACTGAGAAACTAAATAAACACTACCAGGAAGATATTGAGATAAGTCAGTGGCAGGATAAAAATAATAAGAGAAGAAAAGCCAATGTCCAATCCTCTATTAAGATCTCATTCAAGACATCTCAGGTAGAGGAACAAAGCATGAATTGAAATGACAGTAATGGTTAAAATGAACTATTACTAATCTCCTTCATAGGTCCTAGTTACAATGAAATCTCCCAGACTGTTTTTCCTCCTGAAATGACAATCATTCTGTGGAAAATGAACATACACTTTACAAAGTGCTGGAATAAAGTAGTCTGGCTGAACTAGAATAATAGAATGGCAGATGTCAGCCAATGAATAATGGTAGGGTCAATGAAGAACAAATCAACTTATACAAATTATATAAAGCTAATTTTTATGGAGTTAATGTTAGAGGTCTGAACTCGATTGACAGGGCATTTGCTATTCAAAATTTTGATAGTCAAATGCAAGCCAAATGTGGTATGCGTGGCAAAAAACAAATTACATCTAAATTCATGTTCTAAAACTGATCAAATTCTCCAAAATATAGGTTTCTTCAAATACTCAATTTCAATAACTGAAGCAGGTGTGATAGCTATTTTAAACAATTACAAAAAAGACCCCCCTACTATTTTAAAATTCTGCACTTAGACTCAAATTGCCTAATTGCTAACCAAAGATATAACCCCTTTCAAATTAATCTAATCTACCTCTCCATTAAAAATAACCATAATCTAATCATGAAATTGGTAACTAACATTAATTAGGTCATGGTCTCAAACCCATTTCCATTCATTCTAATGGGTAAGTTCCATGTGATGTATAGTTCTTTTGATAGAAAATATAATCTCTTTAATCATATACTGATGAGTGAAGATGGATTCTTTCCCATACATGCCTTCTCCTTCAATACTAACAATGCCAGATCTCTGACTGACCTTGTCTACTATTCCCTGAGTATTTATTTCAAAATCAATGCAAAACTTTAAAGAGTGATATTTTCTGACAACTTTACTCTAGTGATATCTATTGAAACAAACATTGGACATCAGATAGTAGAAGAGAATAACAACACCATTTAAATGTTACTAAACAGACTACACCTGAACAGCTCTATTTCGAAGGCCTACATTTATTTTAAAAAATTGATATCCTAAAGCTACCAGTGGTGGAAGCATGGTTAACCTTCATTGGCATCCTCCAATCCATAATAAATGAGGTTTCCCTTAAGAAAAAAGACTCTAACTGCTTATTAGATAATGTCAAACTTTTGAAACAACACCTGAAAGAAATTCCACTTGTCAATTTATATATCTTGCTCTTGCCCTGAAGGGTCAATACGGGGATAAACAGAGGGCTTTGGCTGAATATATGTCAAACAAGTGCACCAAGATATTCCCATCAGATCAACAAGGTTGGTTCAAGAGTTACTTCCAGTGGGCATTGGGGTCAGGCAGCAGAAAACCCATTCCACTGTTATTAATAATAAATAACAAAATTCTTGTGGGCCCAGAAATGATATGTGCAATTAGAGAACACTTTAGGGCAACACTTCAATCTGATAAGACTGGGGGTGTCAATGAACAATTCAGCTTAGATGAGAATTTGATCGATGATACTGAGGAAAAGAGATCCACATCAAGCTAAAAAGCCTCTCAAAGAGGTTTTACCCAGAAATGCATGGCATGCCAAAGTTTGTCCTTCTACATCTAGAGAAATATTCTGTGCCAATAATCAAAGCCATGATAAACTATTTAGCAGAAAGAAGTCATAGCATGCTATATTTTATAGCCTATATCAACCTGTTATTGATAGAGATTGACATACCATTGTCTGGAGTGTTTGTACCTGCCATGGGAAGTTATATTAAACATTTCAGCTATATGGATGACATATTCATCTGTCTACCATCCATAAAATATATTACTAAACTAGAAAAGATACTAGTATTCAGACAAATACAAACTCAAATTCAATAAAGACAAATCAGTCTCCTGGTGCTTGCTAAGTGGGAGGAAAATTGCTTCCAAATTTACAGATGATCCTCAGAAATTTCTAGACTTTACTTTAAAAAATCGAATAGTGCTATGAGGAGAGAAATTGAAGAATCCCTCTTAACTGATATTTGTCAGACAATGGCCTCCCTTTCCAAGCTATATGTTTCAATTCATGGTAAGGTAAGACTCATAAAGTCATTGATATTTTTAAAATTAATTACTTGGGTTTGTACACAAAGAGTTTATTTGTTTTGATAAATTTGGGGGGGGGGGGGGCAGATACCAGATATGTAATTATTTTTTAAAAATATCAATGACTTTATAAACTCTTTCTGTACAAACCTATTCTGGGGCAAAAAGTTTGCTGCCATCAGCCTTCAAAAGCTCCAAATGCCTAAAAAGCTAAATGGCCTTTTACTCCATTGTATAAAAACCATGATATTTTACAGAAACTATAACCTACTGTTCTGGATTCAAAATAAATATTCAATTACTTTACATCAAGAAGTTTTCACACCAACAGATAGACCACCGCCGATTAATAATAGATGGTGGAATTTGTTATTTGATAATATTCAGAAAATGGTTGACTTGAATGGAAATAAAATTATATCAAAAATTAAATACTGCAATGCATATGAAATAATACATGGGGAAAATAATATAAACAAAGGGTCTCTCAGAATTACAAACCAGCAACTGATTTTGAGATCAAAATTCTGGTTCATTGAGAAAAAATTTCAAGATTTCCTAATAAAAATCAACCTGGACTCTCTCCCTATAAATTCATTTTTGGCATACAGGAAAAAATTAAAGAATATTGATCATGTGTGCAGAATGTGTATGAGAGAAGAAGGATCAATTGACCACATTTTTTTAGATATACCAGTATCTCCACTTACAGATCAATAACTCATGAATTGTACAGCAATACAAATGGAAACTATAATTAAAGACTATATAGATCAGGGTCTATTTATAGACATAAGACTGACAATTTTTATGAACTATGCTCTGTGGTGTGTTAGATGTAAAGTAACAATTGAAGATATGAGATACCCACAAGGAACTAAATTTAAGAACATCATGGAGTAAATCATAAAGAGGGACTGACTAATTGCTCCAATCTATATTACAAGAGCAACATGAAGGAAGATTGCATCTACTTTGCTTCAAATAAATATGTAACTGATGTCATTTTTGTATTTGTAGCATTCAATATAGAAATAGAATAAAATTTCTTTTTTAAAAAAATCAACATAACATGATAGTTTTAATGTATGTTGATCAGTCTTCCAACAAAATTACTATACCATATGAATAAAAATCACAATGTATTAATATCTGGAATGAAAGTAACTTATACATATTATAAAAATAATTGTATTTCTCAGTTCCATCTAAAATATTAAAAATTGAACAAATGAAACTTTTTAGTAATAAGAATACCATGTTTTATGACCATCATCATCATCATTATGTTTTTCACAATTATCGTACACCAGCAAAATAATATTCCAAGTTTATTTCAGATTCTCCAAACCATAACTTCTCTTTTTCATCTACAGCAATATATAATTTTATTTCTTCTTCATCTTTTTCTAAGCCTTTTAAAATATTTTGGGATCCAACTCAAAACCTAAAGGACCATCTATTATCATGTTTTCTAGAAACATGTTCATCCCAGCTCCACTTCAGACTTTTAATTCTTTTGATGTTAAAAGTGATAATAACAGGTTGTATTCTCACCCATGTATTTAGTTTATAATACATTCTTAGTTCAAAGTTAAATATCTTCCTGCTTCCCTGATTGATCAGAAATCTCTAAATTGATCTTTTATTAATTTTGCAAATTGTGACATCTTAAGAAAGAAATAGAAAATGCAGATATTAAAAATATTCGTTTTCAAACACATTAGACATATTTCCTTTTAACTATTACATCCACCAATTCATTTCCTCTGATCATAATTCTAGACTGGTTTTATTTAGTATATGTATCTCTGTATTAATAGACATCAATTTTTATGGAGTTGTAACCCTTTTAACATTTATATTTAGTCATACTTTTTTACTTCCTTGTGTTTAATTCTTGCAACAATTCATGAGTCTTTAATGCAGTGATGTCCAATCTAAGGAGAATGAGCCACATGCAGTCCAGAATGGTTAGAAAATGTGACTAACAAAATTAGAAATTTATTTAAATCATAACCTTTTTTGTCACTCTGTTTTGTAATTTGTTATGACTGTGATATGTACATATTCTATGATAGTAGTTGCTTGATCACTTTAAAACGCTCTCCAAATCGGTCATTTTATAATTAGGGTTAATTTTAAGAACTTTTTTCTTATTTGTTATGGTGAATAATGCAGAAACATGCAATGATTTTTTTTGGCAGTTTAATTTTCAGTGACGGTGGTGTAATTAATATATGGACAGGATAACTTTTTTATATACAATGGGACTCAGAGGTGGTCAGAAAGTTGCACATCCAAAACATTATATTCAAAACCAATTACTCATTACTTACATGAATATTATTCATTTACTGATAATCAGTTGGATTTCTATTTTAATTCTTGTGACATTGATGTAAAATATTTTGGAGGTATAGAGTCATCCTCTCATAGAATCTGTTCAATGTTAATCTTCTTAGTAACACTTTAGACAACTGCTGTTGCATTTTAAAATATATTGTTTAGCTTGTGACGTTATCTATAGTTTATAATTGAGATAAAACCACATGTCTTTTCACAATCTATAAATACAAAATATAATTCCAACCCATATTCATTGATCTTTTTTATCACTTACCTTAATACTTGGATATGATCCACTCATGCAAAACTAAAAAAGACTGATATTTTCTTTAAAAAGTTTATCTTATACTTATAATTGAGAATGTATCATTTATTTAATAGACCAGTGTTGGAGGATTAATAATTATATCTCTATGTATTTCACACTATGAAACATTCTTGTTCAAACATGGTACTCTAAATTATTTTTCAAACAAACTCTTAACAAGTCATGTTAATAAACTTGCAAGTACAATTTTACTTTTCATTTATCATTCATCTTGATAAAATAAAAATTATCTTTCATGTGATTTCCAATGATATGAATGGGTATTGATATTCGATTTGCAAGTTTATTAAAATGATTTGTTACGAGACTGCTTGAAAAATAATTCTCAGTTACTATTTTAATGAGTGTGTTCTGCCATAAGATTATAATCCTAAACGTTATATATTTAAGAAGTAATAAAGATCATTTACGTCCAGATGAAAATAATAATATTGAAAGTAATAATAAAGTTTTTAATCTAAAAATAATGTATGAAATGTTAAGCTGTCTTGTTTAAATTATGAAGTAATATCACCTCCTCTAATAAAAAGTTTTAGACTTTCCAGATATGAATGTTGATTTATTTACAATATATATGATTAACTGAAATACAGGCTTACTATATACCTGTATCAATATATGTAATATATAAAGTATATGAGCACAGACTTTCACATGAGCCACCACTCCCCACTATATCTCATAACACTAATACACCTGAACACATGAATGTTGAAAAAATAAATAATCGCCAATATAAGTAATTCATGCTAAACTAGCATCAGTTGGTCCAGATTATCTTCTCTATACATGCATGCAATAAGTGCTCAGATATATATTAAGATAGCCAAGCTTCATACTTTAATAGACAGGCCTCAATCAACTCCACCCTACAACTCTTCAACCATTCATGCAATTGAAAATATGAAGATGGACCTAAAGTCAATATAACCCATAATGTATAGAACATGAGGAGTCAGATTGATATTAGGTCAACATGAGTGTGACAACAATTTCATCCTCAGGGTTGTCTTTGAGCATTCCATCTTTGATAAGTCCGATGAAAAACAATTTTTCTTTTATCATACTGAATGAATGGGATTTGATAAATGAAAAGTAAAATTTTATTTGCAAGTTTTTTAAAATGATTACTTATGAGTATAATCTGTAAAATAATTATGAGTAATAAAGTTATTTGAACAAGAATGTTTTGTGATATGATTATAAACATTACATATATTAACAGTAGTAAAAGTTTAAATTCTATTAAAATTAGTAATATATATATATATATATATATATATATATATATATATATATATATATATATATATATATATTGTGACCATCTGAATGGGCACAAGGGTTTAAGATACCTTGTATCTTAAATAAATAGCTATATTGTATTATAAAAAAAATGAAATAGCCTTGGAATTTTAAAAAATTTTTGAACAAGATCGTTAAAGGTTTAAATATGGGTTGCCTAGGTAGTTTATTGACCACTTGATAGGTATTCATTAGTATTATTGTGGTTAATGAGGTATATAATGTAAGGAAGAGGGGTTGTTTATTAATGAAATTGATTTATTTTGTTGGAAAAATGCAAAGTTATCCAATGTTAGTATAATATTTAGTTGAATGGTTTGTTGTATCCTTTATTCATTAATTCTTATTCTTTTGTCAACAGTTAATAGCAACTTTAATTATATTTAGTTAAGACAGTTCAATATTTAGGCTGTAGTCCATGTGTGTGTCTGGTTGTATGATTCTGCATTAGGTTTCATCTCATTTTCATTATTTAAATAATAGGAAACAATAGTACATTCACAATAAAAATATTTAAATTACAGTAGTTATCTTAAATAATTAACAAATATATATTTCTTTCCAATGATTAATAGATAGTTGAATCAATAAATTATACTACCAATTAAATAAATTATTAATCATTTTTATCTGATAGTTAATTAGTATTCATTTTTCTTTCCGGTTTATAAAAGATATATATTTCATTATTATTTTTTTTTTTTGTCATTTAATTCTGAAAATCGAATCATTTTTTTTGTAAAGAGTTTTTGGTCGTGATTTGCAGACCGTACTGCCACCATCAGAGGGCGTGGTGACATCATCAACAACCAGCCTGAAAATGGCAAGTGATAAATTTTTTTACAAAACGCCTCAAAATCGACAAATCAAAATGCCTAAGGCAACATATGTACAGCAAATAAATCGAAAACTACAAATTAAAAAAAAATGCAAGAAAATGCTAAAAAATTCAAATAATAAAACCAAAAAATCATGAAAATTCCATTACGAGCTATACCCCCCCCTCCAAAATCAAAAAAACGCCTCAAAATCGACAAATAATGCCTAAGGCAATATATGTACAGCAAATAAATCGAAAACTACAAATTAAAAAAAATGCAAGAAAATGCTAAAAAATTCAAATAATAAAACCAAAAAACCATGAAAATTCTATCAAGAGATATACCTCCCTTTACAATCTGACAATTCACAAAACATGGTGGCCAAAAAAAGTGGGAAAATATGAAAAAAATCAAATCATTTACCTTCAACATAAATATGCATCTAAGTTCATATTAAAAAGCAATTCCCCCAACTGGTCAAAATGTAACACCGATTAATACGTAGTAACTAATAAAAAAATAAGCAGAAAATGCTATAAAATGCAAACTATAAAAAAATAGGATCAACAGTCCCCCCCTACAATCTGGACATTCAGAAGGAAGCATAGTGGCCAAAAATAGCGGGGATCAAATTATTTACCTTAAACATAAATAAGCATCTAAATTGATATTGAAAAGCAATTAATTGTTCTCTGGCTTTCAAATTACTGCATATGTAAATGGAGCAGTAATATTTAAATAATCAAAAAGCAATCATTACCGACCCCTCCCCACTAATCAAGATGTAATAAATGGTATCAATATTTTAAGATTATTTAAGTAACAGACCTAATAAGAGTTCATAACATAGATTAATACATAGTAAGTAATTAAATAGAATTATAGTAAGTTTAAAAGAGAAGATGGAAAAATTACCTTGTTGCATTTTTTTTGTTCAAGAAATTGTTTTTCACTGTTATATAGATTAAATCACAGATTGTAGTTTCAAAATGACTATCCCCTTCCCCCATTTAGTGACTTTTCTAAAACTAAGAACTCATAACACAGATTAATATGTAGTAAGTGATTAAATATGGCAACAATGGACTAACTTTTATAAAATGTACTAAATCTTATGAATATTTAAAAAATCAAACATTATTTGCACATGTGCTGTGCATTATTTAAGTAATAGATATAACTCCTCAACACAGATTAATACAGTACATAGTAAGAAAGTTTAAAAAAGAAAGTGGGAAAAATTACCTTGTTCCAAATTCGGTTCAGAGACATTTGCACAATGATGACTTGATCATGATGTTCTGCAAAATGTAGCTTTGTTGGTAAATTTCTTAACACTTTTAGCAATGATGATTCCAGCAGATTAAAAAAATTATTTAACAGAAGGTATCTACAAACACTAGCAGTTATTTAAATCAAGTTATGCACACACATATATAATATCCCAATTCATTTTAAAAATAATAAACAATTGTCCACTATATTCATATTATTTTCAATTATGTTTTTATTTAAACAAAGTTGCAAGTACATCTACATTTTTTAATGAGAGATGTGTAATTACAAACATGAAATCTTCTCCCCCTTTTACTTGACAGCAAAAAAATATACCATAAATACTTTTAAAAGAAAAGTCTTTCAACATCAAATTATTTATCTTTAAAGCAATTGATTGTTATCTGGCTTTCAAATTATGACATATGTAAATTGATCAATAATATTTAAATAATAATCAATGTAAAAAAGGAATACACAAAACATAATTACCAAAGTCTTTTGGAACAGATTTTAACACTAGTAGTAAGAGCAAATATGGCAGAAATTAGCGGGAAAAAAAAGTTTTGAGTTAAAGTTTGCGCATATCTAATGTTGTATTCTTCTCCATCAAAAAATAATCCTAATTAAGTTTGTCAAAAAATAAACATTATCCCAACATCTTGTATTTCTAGCAGTACAAAATAATTAACACGTCAAAATAGAACAAAGCTGGTATTTCAAAAGTCTAGTTCACTTATGTTTTAATTAAATTTGTTGGCTTTGGAAATTAAATTTTTGATGTAAAATCTCTATTACATCATGATACCCAAAAATAATATTGGTCATCCTACTTTTATAGTATGCACTTTCATTTTGAAAGAACAAACTGTGAAATGAAATATGACGTAATAAAGATTTTACATCAAAAATTTAATTTCCAAAGCCAACAAATTTAATTAAAACATAAGTGAACTAGACTTTTGAAATACCAGCTTTGTTCTATTTTGACGTGTTAATTATTTTGTACTGCTAGAAATACAAGTTGTTGGGATAATGTTTATTTTTTGACAAACTTAATTAGGATTATTTTTTGATGGAGAAGAATACACATTAGATATGCGCAAACTTTAACTCAAAACTTTTTTTCCCCGCTAATTTCTGCCATATTTGCTCTTACTACTAGTGTTAAAATCTGTTCCAAAAGACTTTAGTAATTATATTTTGTGTATTCCTTTTTTACATTGATTATTATTTAAATATTATTGATCAATTTACATATGTCATAATTTGAAAGCCAGATAACAATTAATTGCTTTAAAGATAAATAATTTGATGTTGAAAGACTTTTCTTTTAAAAGTATTTACGGTATATTTTTTTGCTGTCAAGTAAGGGGGGGGGAGAAGATTTCATGTTTGTAATTACACATCTCTCATTAAAAAATGTAGATGTACTTGCAACTTTGTTTAAATAAAAACATAATTGAAAATAATATGAATGTAGTGGACAATTGTTTATTATTTTTAAAATGAATTGGGATATTATATATGTGTGTGCATAACTTGATTTAAATAACTCTGCTAGTGTTTGTAGATACCTTCTATTAAATAATTTTTTTAATCTGCTGGAATCATCATTGCTAAAAGTGTTAAGAAATTTACCAACAAAGCTACATTTTGCAGAACATCATGATCGAGTCATCATTGTGCAAATGGCTCTGAACCGAATTTGGAACAAGGTAATTTTTCCCACTTTCTTTTTTAAACTTTCTTACTATGTACTGTATTAATCTGTGTTGAGGAGTTATATCTATTACTTAAATAATGCACAGCACATGTGCAAATAGTGTTTGATTTTTTAAATATTCATAAGATTTAGTACATTTTATAAAAGTTAGTCCGTTGTTGCCATATTTAATCACTTACTACGTATTAATCTGTGTTATGAGTTCTTAGTTTTAGAAAAGTCACTAAATGGGGGAAGGGGATAGTCATTTTGAAACTATAATCTGTGATTTAATCTATATAACAGTGAAAAACAATTTCTTGAACAAAAAAAATGCAACAAGGTAATTTTTCCATCTTCTCTTTTAAACTTACTATAATTCTATTTAATTACTTACTATGTATTAATCTGTGTTATGAATTCTTATTAGGTCTGTTACTTAAATAATCTTAAAATATTGATACCATTTATTACGTTTTGATTAGTGGGGAGGGGTCAGTAATGATTGCTTTTTGATTATTTAAATATTACTGCTCCATTTACATATGCAGTAATTTGAAAGCCAGCGAACAATTAATTGCTTTTCAATATCAATTTAGATGCTTATTTATGTTTAAGGTAAATAATTTGATCCCCGCTATTTGTGGCCACCATGCTTCCTTCTGAATGTCCAGATTGTAGGGGGGGACTGTTGATCCTATTTTTTTATAGTTTGAATTTTATAGCATTTTTTGCTTATTTTTTTATTAGTTACTATGTATTAATCTGTGTTACGTTTTGACCAGTTGGGGTAATTGCTTTTCAATATGAACTTAGATGCATATTTATGTTGAAGGTAAATGATTTGATTTTTTTCATATTTTCCCGCTGTTTTTGGCCGCCATGTTTTGTGAATTGTCAGATTGTAAAGGGAGGTATATCTTGTGATAGAATTTTCATGGTTTTTTGGTTTTATTATTTGAATTTTTTAGCATTTTCTTCCATTTATTTATAATTTGTAGTTTTCGATTTATTTGCTGAACATATATTTTGTTGAGGCATTTTTATTTGTCTATTTAAGGGAAGAAATTTTGATTTGGGGGAGTGTATATCTCGTAATGGAATTTTCATGGTTTTTACATTTTATTATTTGAATTTTTTAGCATTTTCTTGCATTTTTTTTATAATTTGTAGTTTTCGATTTATTTGCTGTACATATATTTTGTTGAGGCATTTAAATGATTTGATATTTTCGAATTTTCATGCTGTTTTCGGCCGCCATGTTGTGTGAATTGTCACATTGTAGAAAGAGGTATATCTCTTGATAGAATTTTTATGGTTTTTTGGTTTTATTTGAATTTTTTAGCAATTTCTTGCATTTTTTTTTAATTTGTTGTTTTCGATTTATTTGCTGTACATATATTGTCTGAGGCATTTTTATTTGTCGATTTAAGGGAAGACATTTTGATTTTTGGGGGCTATAGCTCGTAATGGAATTTTCATGATTTTTTGTTTTTATTATTTGAATTTTTTAGCATTTTCTTGCATTTTTTTTCATTTGTCGTTTTCAATTTATTTGCTGTACATATGTTGCCTTAGGCATTTTTATTTGTCGATTTTGTAAAAAAAATTATCACTTGCCATTTTCAGGCCGGTTGTTGATGATGTCGCCGCACCCTTTGACGGCGGCAGTACGGTCTGCAAACCACGACCGATTTTTTTTTGAATATGTAATTAGGAGAGTTAGCAAAATGCGTGGGAGTGAGAAAAAAAAGAAAAATGAACTGTTGTTAAAGAGAGAGCTTGTAACAAAGATCTCCAGGGAGTGTAAAATTGGCTTTGTAAGGAATTGGAGCCAAAAAAAAAAACAGTGGCTTATATTTTTTTTGGTAAAATTAAAAAGCCAGTTGCTGAAATCAAATTTTAAGAAATACATTATGGAAGGAGTTGATTTCACCATGCAGACCTAAATTTTAATGATGTACTCAATTCACTTATTTTCTCAATTCAAACATTTTAAACTAATCTCTTCATAATTATTGCTTTTTTATAATGTATGTTAATAATGACCAGTCTACATTATTTCATTTAATTGCTATTTTAAACAACGATGATTTACATAACTATTATTGTTTTATCATTAAGCAATGTGTTGTTTTTTTTCTTGTTTTATATATGGGAATGCATGCAGAACTATCTATAGAATATATTTTTATTCTCACCATTTTTCGTGCATGAAGATTATACATAGACTTAAGGATACGTCTATCTTGATAGAGCATACCATGTTAAATTCTTCGTAATTAGATAACAGTATTCATTTATTGGATATATCTGGAGCTAATACGTATTAATGAATTAAGAAATAAAATGTAAACTACTTCTGTTTAAATTAGATTTGAAGGACAAAAGAAAAATGCTGGTAATTTTCTGGTTCCCTTCAATAAGGACAGAATATCAAACAAAGCATTATTAATCATGGTATTATTAAAGACAATTTAAAGTGTAGAATGCTATTCAAAATAATAAGGACAATTGCATATTTAATCCAGAACGGCACGAAACGTATATTTTCACTATGATAAAGGAGAAGTTAACTGCTTACGTGAATTGTTGTCTCAAATGGATATGTTATGAACACTGAAAGGTGCTGAACATATTTAAGTTACACTTATATATTTTTTTAAGTTATACTGCAGAAGTGCATTTAGTTTAAATTCGTTTTGGAATGTGTCCTATACTGTTTATATAATCCTGGAGAGAAGCTTTCCAAATGAACTTTTTATTCAAATTAGAAAACTAATAACTTTTGTGTTTTTTTTTCTTTTTTATTGCTTAACTCATATATAATGTATATGATGGATAGAGAAGCTTTAATATTATTATATTTATTTTATAATATATGTTATTTTGACTTTCAAGACCGTCTCTGGAAAACGTACAACTTAAAGGAATAGTACGGTAAAAAAAAAAATCATTGTGTTCAAATAGGTCTTATTATTTTCCTTAAGAGGATGAAAGAAATATTTTTAATAATATATTATTAGAGAGGGTTACATTTATTTTGCATATGTTATTATCTTAAAGTGTGAATTTTTTTTTTTCAATCAATGAACGAACATATAATAAAAAATAGTTTGTTAAATATAAAAAGAAAGTTCGTTCATAATAATTAGAAGCATTAAATATTAAAAGTAACCTAAAGTTTTTTAAATTAAAAAAGTTATATATTAATGCAATATTTAACTATCATATTACCTGCTTAGTGTGTAATTTAGGGTTAATATTATCTATACTTTTGTTCACGAGTGTGTGGTTGTTTTGCACAATTGTAATATTTGTGTGATAAAGTATAATTGGTGAATATTTTATGCTTAAATTCGTACACTGTCGTATTTTCTGAGTTGAACACATTGATATATTATCTGTAGGTATTTGTCTGCTAGCATGTATTTATAAGGTTCAATATTTTAGAAGCTATGATAATAGAAAAAAATCTGACTGTGTTGTAATATTTATGGGGATAAAAGATCTTGTTTATTTGATATATGTTAATAATTCCCATGAGTAGAGCCTACTTCATTTTATATGCGCATGATTAATGATATTTTTGAAGTGATGTTCTTAGGGCCCTGGTGATGTGGAATTAAAAATCCCCACCAAATAATGTATTTAGAAGTAAAGGAGTTATTGTTAAAAGATGATTAAATGATGCTTAGAAAGTTATGTGACGTTTTTCTTGGATTCTTGGTGTTGAGTAGATGTTCTCCACCAAAGGTATATGTGGAATTAGATGAATTCTGGTAGAAGTGTTCAATAGATGTTTATCTGCTCCTCATGTATATTCCCTTTATAACTTGTTGTACGTAAAATCATAAAATATAGCTTTGTGTTAATTAAAAAGTGGTTAGACAAATTGTTAGATTAATTCTGGTTGTAGTACTAGTGTCATATTTATTGAGTTTTTATGACATTGTTCGAAATAAATTAATTATATGATATTTTCTTAATGAAGGGAGAGTTTATAGAAAAGATTGTTTTATAATATTGCTGCTTGAACGTACACACACACGCGTAATATAAATAATATCGCGAATATAAAGTATAGAATTATTGAAATATAAAAATGAGAAATAGATGATTGGAAATATACTAAATTCATTTAATAAAGGTATAAAACATTAAGATTTAAACAGGAAATAAGTATTTTAAAATACAACGTATCTATTTAAATAAAAATTAATCATCAAATCATCAGAATAAACATGATTTTGCTATGTGTGAAAGGTATAAGGAATTGGAATGATTATTTAGTCAATTAGAGAAAGTTGTTTTGCTGAAAGCCAAATATTAATGGTTTGATTTATTTTGTCAATCAACCGTAATATCCTCTCGAAAGTACTTATATTTTTTTTTGTTGTGCTAATAATATGATATTTCATTTATTTATTGTCATATGGATAAAACATCTAAGCAAGTATGTGTTCCAAGTCGGGATCTTTAAGTTTGTTATTAGTTTGTTTAGATAGTAGGAATCCTAAACTGATGCTAAAGATTTGTTTAATAATTTAAAGGTCTATAAAACGAAGACCTATTTTGTAAATATTATATTCATCCCAATTTATTTTGTTTATTTGTAATAAATGATGTATTTAGTTATTTAAATTTAAAACAACTGTGTCCTGAGTTATTTTTTTTGTATGCATTCGTATTTCCATTTCCACATCTCCACATTGTATAAATCTATTATAAAACAGATATACATTTTAAAGTTATCATATTAAATTTGCTAGTGTCTGACAATATTATATTTCTTAATCCAAACATTATAAAGAGTATTTGCCTCTTGATGAACGTATTAGAAAGGTTGCCAAGTCAGTATATTTGTTAGATGATGATATGAGATTAAAATACCATGTCTCTGTCGTTATCTTATTTGGTGAAACACAGTAAAATATTTTAGTCCAGGGGTCTCCAACCCTATGCCTGAGGGCACCATGTGCCCGCAGACCATTTTACGTGTGCCCGGCGCTATCCGAACACGATAAAAAATTATTTATCTCACACAAATAAATTTAATTTTTAAATTTTCTTATAAATTATTGTATTATATTGTAATCAAATTGTAGGACATAATATACTTTTACAGCGTAAAAATATAAGTGTTAATTAGATGTTAAAATTTTATTTTGAAATAAATATTTTTTGTACATTATGTGTATTATTAATAATATCCAACTATAAATTTACATTGAAAAATAAATGTTGCTTGCCATCTGGTTGAAAAAAATAAATGATGCCCGCCACCTAGCCAGTATTATAGAATGTGCTCTTAAGTGCAAAAAGGTTGGGGACCCCTGTTTTAGTCAATTAGTTTCATTATATTTTTCTCATACTTTAGAATTATAACTTATGGGCAATGTAGTTTATTAATTCAACTGTGTTTGTTAAATTCCCCGAGATCTTATTATTTATTTCTTGATTGGCATTAAAGTAAATGTTTCAATTATGATATGCCAAGTAATCGAATTTTTTACGAATATAATTATAGCAAGCTGATATATGTTATACTTGGATGAAAGAAGAAATTAAGTTTAAAGTATATTTTAATGGACTGTATCAAATAAACATTATGATTCTTTATAATACAATTAATTAACAAAGGAATTTACATTATATTGAATGTTTTATAATATTTCTTCTTTTATTCATTTATTATTATATATCTTATTGAACTGCCTATAGCCTCCCACAGAGCTGAGCTGAACATAAACTTAAATATAGAGTCTCAGCAATAATTTTATATTATATATTTTATTATATTGTTGTATTCATTAATAGAACTGGTGCCTTGGGCATTTTGTTCATGTAATATATATAAGTGGTGTTGGGAGTGTAGGTTATAGGGTATTGTTTTATCATTAAGCAACGTGCTATTTTTTCTTGTTTTATATATGGAAACACATGCAGAACTATCTATTGAATATATTTTTATTCTCACCATTTTTCGTGCGCGAAGATTATGCATAGACTTATGGATATGTCTATCTTGATAGAGAATACCATGTTTAAATTCTTCGTAATTGGATAACAGTATTCATTTATTGGATATATCTGGAGCTAATACGTATTTGTGAATTAAGAAATAAAATGTAAACTACTTCTGATTACATTGGATTTGAAGGACAAAAGAAAAATGCTGGTAATTTTTTGGTTCTCTTCAATAAGGACGGAATATCAAACAAAGCATTATTAATCACGGAATTACTAAAGACAATTTAAACTGTAGAATGCTATTCAAAATAATAAGGACAATTGCATATTTAATCCAGAACGGCACAAAAATATCGTATATTTTCAGTATGATAAAGGAGAAGTTAACTGCTTGTGTGATATGGTGTCTCAAATGGATATGTTATGAACACTGAAAGGCTCTGAACATATTTAAGTTACGCTTATATATTTTTTTAAGTTATACTGCAGAAATGCATTTAGTTTAAATTCGGTTTGGAATGTATCCTATATTGTTTATTTTAATCCGCTTTGCGAATGAACTTTTATCCAACTTACAAAACTAATAACTTTTGTGTCTTTATTTTTTTTATTGCTTAACTTATATATAATGTATATGCTAGGTAGAGAAGCTTTATTATTATTATGTTTATTTATAATTTGTGTATTTTGACTATCACGAATGTTTCTAAAGCGTGTCAAATTGAGGAGTACCTGCTAAAAATTGATTGTATTCAAATAAGTCTTATTATTCTCCTTACAGGGATGAAAGAAATATTAATAATAATGTATTATTAGAGAGGTTCACATTTATTTTGTATATTTTATTATCTTAAAGTAAGAATTATTATTATTATTATTATTATTATTATTATTATTATTATTATTATTATTATTATTATTATTATTATTATTATTTTTAATCAACGAACGTATAATAAAAATAGTTTGTTAAATATAAAAGAAAGTTTGTTCATAATAATTAGAAGCATTAAATCTTAAAAGTAACCTAAAGTTTGTTAACTTAAAAAAGTTATACCTTAATGCAATATTTAATTATCATATTACCTGCTTAGTGTGTAATTTAGGGTTAATATTATATATAGTTTTATTCAAGAGTGTGTGTTTGTTTTGCACAATTGTAATATTTGTGTGATAGAGTATTATTTGTGAATATTTTATGCATAAATTCGTACACTGTCTTATTTTTTGAGTTGAACAGATTGATGTATTATCTGTAGGTATTTGTCTGCTAGCATGTATTTATACGGTTCAATATTTTAGAAGCTATGATAATAGAAAGAAATCCTACTGCGTTGTAATATTTATGGGGATAAAAGATCTTGCTTATTTGATAAATGTTAATAATTTCCATGAGTAGAGCCTAGTGTATTTTATATTCGTATGATTAATGATATTTTTGAAGTGATGTTCTTAAGGCCCTGGTGATGTGGAATTAAAAATTCCCACCAAATAATGTATTTAGAAGTAAAGGAGTTATTGTTAAAAGATGATTAAATGATGCTTAAAAAGTTATGTGACGTTTTTCTTGGATTCTTGGTGTTGAGTAGATGTTCTCCACCAAAGATATATGTGGAATTAGATGAATTCTGGTAGAAGTGTTCAATAGATGTTTATCTGCTCCTCATGTATATTCCCTTTATAACGTGTTGTACGTAAAATCATAAAATATAGCTTTGTGTTAATTAAAAAGTGGTTAGACAAATTGTTAGATTTATTCTGGTTGTAGTACTAGTGTCATATTTATTGATTTTTTATGACATTGTTCGAAATAAATTAATTATATGATATTTTCTTAATGAAGGGAGAGTTTATAGAAAGGATTGTTTTATAATATTGCTGCTTGAACGTACACACACACGCGTAATATAAATAATATCGCGAATATAAAGTATAGAATTATTGAAATTAAAAATGAGAAATAAATGCTTTGAAATATACTACATTCATTTAATAAAAGTACAAAACATTAAGATTAAAACTGGAAATAAATATTAAAAATACAGTGTATTTATTTAAATAAAAGTTAATCAATCATCAAATCATCGAAATAAACATGATTTTGCTATGTATGAAAGGTATACGTAATTGGAATGATAATTTAGACAATTAGAGAAAGTTGCTTTGCTAAAAAGCCAAATATAAGTGATTCGATTTATTTTATCAATCAACAGTAATATCCTCTCGAAAGTATCTATATTTTTTGTGTGTGCTAATAATATGATATGCCATTTATTTATTGTCTTATAGATGAAACACATAAGCAAAGTATGTGTTCAAAGTCGGGATATTTGAGTTTATTATTAATGTGTTTAGATGGTAGGGATAATCCCAAACTGATGATAAAAATTTATTTAATAATTTAGAAGTCTGCAAACAAAAAGACTTATTTGTAAATATTATGTTAGTCCAAATTTATTTTGTTTATTGTAATAAATGATTTGTTTAATTATTTAAATTTTAAACAACTGTGTCGTGAGTTATTCTTGTGTACATTCGTATTTTCATTTCCACATCTCCACATTGTATAAATCTATTATAAATCAGATATATTATTTTAAAGTTATCATATTAATTTTGCTAGTGTCTGACAATATTGTATTTCTTAATCCAAACATTATAAAGAGTATTTGCCAATTGACAAACGTATTAGAAAGGTTGTTAAGTCAGTATATTTGTTAGATGATGATATGAGATTAAAATACCCTATCACTGTTGTTATCTCATTATTGAAACAGTAAAAAATTCTAGTCAATTAGTTTCATTATATTTTCCTCATACTTTAGAATTATAACTTATGGGCAATGTTGTTTATTAATTCAACTGTGTTTGTTAAATTCCCTGAGTTCTTATTATTTATTTCTTGATTAGCATTGAAGTAAATGTTTAAAGTATGATATGCCAAGTAATAGAATTGTTTACGAATATAATTATAGCAAGCTGGTATATGTTATACTTGGATGAAGGAAGAAATTAAGTTTAAAGTATATTTTAATAGACTGTATCAAATAAACATTATGATTCTTTATAATACAATTAATTAACAAAGGAATTTACATTATATTGAATGTTTTATAATATTTCTTCTTTTATTCATTTATTATTATATATCTTATGAAGAGCCTCCCACTGAGCTGAGCTGAACATAAACTTAAATATAGGGTCTCAGTAATAATTTTATATTATATATTTTATTATATTGTTCTATTCATTAATAGAACTGGCGCCTGGGCATTTCTTTCATGTAATATATATGAGCAGTGTTGGTAGTGTAGGTTATAGGGTACGTTTTCTGTCCCCCAATGTGGCGGCTTTATTGATTGATGATGATGATCTCAGTATACGTTTTTGGCAGCCAAACGCAGGGCCTGATAAATACATTGTGGCACCAGTAAAGGCATTATGGCCTGGTGGAAATATTTTGGGATTGATAGGCCCACATTTAGTCGTAGTGGTGATGATTATAGACTATGTTTTCTGGCATGGCCAACTGTGCAGCCTGATTGATCAATGATGATGATGATCTCAGTATACGTTTTCTGTACGCCCATCATGTGGCCTAGATCAATCGACTCATGATGATGAGAAGTATGTTTTCTTTATGCCGATTGTGGTGGCTTGAGATAAATTTGACATCATAGTAGATAGATTGCAATACGGATTTTGTTGTATGAAAGTGGTAGCTCTATCAGTTGCGCAATGATGATGATTGGACTAGGCTTTTTGGTGACCAATGTAGATGTGTGATGTCTAGAGGAGCTACACATGGTATAGGTTGGACTGTGGTGCTTATATGTCTTGGCATTGAATAGTTTAGTATATTTTCAAATTAGTTAACGTATTCTGGTGTGCCAAATTTGGACATCGATTGACATTGATTGGTTAATGATTGGGTAACTTGGCATGATCAATTGGGGATCGTGATCCTGGTGAGGTATTTTGGCGCAACATAGTGGACTGATTGTTTGATGGATGATTAACTATAGAACTGGTTTTTTGTTGACCAGTGTACCAAGCCAATGATGATGATTATAGTAGATTTTTTGGGAGTGCACTAATGTAGCTGCATGATTGGTGGATAATTATAGAGCTAGTTGCTGATATTTGATGTGTCAGGTCACAATGATTAGATATGAAGTTGGTTTCTGTATTCCCAACATTTGATGTATGGATATGTTGTGAGATAGATAAGACAAGTTGTGGCTTTGTGGGCTTGATAATTATAGTGATGTATGTCTGATATAATTGTATTGTGTACAGCCAACATATAAAAATTGATAAATGAAAGTTGTAGGATATTGTAAATATCAATTATAATCTTGAATGTTGCAGAGAACTTAAGTTAATAACCATGCTTATAAAAAATTGTGTTGCCTTCAGTATTATATAAAAGTCAATTTAATGTACAGTATGAGTGTGGGTTAATATAGAGATTTTATCCAGGTAACTCCTTGGTGTTTGGATCAATATTGTCAGTGTATACAGTGACATAATTTTGCTATCGAAGGTGGAAACCTAATGTTACATGAAATAACATAAATAAACATAGTAGAGTAATTTTATGTACTTATAAGTGATGATGGGAAGTTTGGATTGTTTGATTGGGGAGGAAGAGTGAAGCTGATGTATCTTTTCTTTGTCTGCAAATACTAATAAATAAAAATATAAAAAGTACAATGGAAGAGTTTAATATTTGTGAAGACTTGGGCGGGACCCAAAAAATATTATCTCCAGAGGTGATGGTATTGTCTTCTGATATAGATTCGGGAAATGAAACTATAAACTTCACAAATAGAGAAGATAGTAAGTCAGAAAAAGCCCCATTGGGAGGAGCATTTGATTACTCTAAAATAATTGATGTGATGTTGGAGATGAAAAATAATTCAGAAAACATATGAAAGAGAATTCAGATAATTTAGCTAAACAAATGTTAGAGATGAAAGCTAGTATGATATCCCAGGAAAGTGTAAAAAAATGGAAGATAAGTCGGATAGTTTAGTTCAACAGATGTTAGAGATGAAAACTAGTATGATGTCAAAGGAAGATTGTAGAAAGCTGAAAGATAGTATGATGTCAGAAATAAGGACGGAAATGTTCGAAATAATGGAAAATGCAGTGAAACAAATTTTAGAGATGAAAGAAGTTAGGGAGAATATGAGTAGTCAGACACATAAGATAGAAATGATAGAAGTTGATGTTAAGAATCAGCTACAGCAAATAAGAGTAGACTGTGAAAACTCAATAAGTCAGCTTAAGGAAGAAATACAGGAAAATTTCACAAGTGCAGAAGTGACAATGATAAACAAAGGACAAGAGTTATATAGTAGGTACACCAAAGAATTTACTATAGATATTGAACAAAAATTTAGAATATTTGAGGAAAGGATAGAAGGTGTCAGAGAAAGTGTAATAGAGCATCAGAATAGAAGTATAGGTAACAGCTCAAAAATAAATGACCAGATTAGTGAGTGCCAAGACCAGATTAGAAATTTAAACTTAAGAGTGAAGGCACAGAAACTCGAACAGGGAGGGTCTAATCAAGATATGATTGACCAAGTTAGACACATACTAAATTAAGTGAGGTGAGGGAGGGATATCAGAATTTGAAAGTAGAAATAGATGGTGTAAAGATTTCTGTGGATAGACAAGTCTTTTCAGACAAGGTATAAGATAGACTTAGAAGTGAACTGAGTTATTAGTGGAAGAGATGTCAAACTAGGTTGGAGAAGTATATTCAAGATGCTTTAGGCCAAAAGCAGCATTTAAAGATGGATGTAAGGTAATTAGGCACTGCAGAGTTGAATGCTACTGAGGGTAAGGAAGTATGTTGTGGTCTAGTTGATAAGTATTCATTAGGATCCATAGAAAAGGTAGAAAATAACAGAATAGATTTGCAGAAGTTAGAATCAGAGAAAGCGAGGACAAATCATGAGAGATTCACCTGATTCTATAGTCCTTACTTTTCTAACCATTAAGTCTTTTAAAGGGTAATACTTGGAAAACCCCTTTGAGTTTTTGCAAAGCTTGGATGAGTTGTTTTCACTTTGTCCATTGTCAGAAATGAAGAGGATTGCTATTGCTCACAACCATCTGTCCTCATCTTCTAAGGATTGGTGGCAACCATTATTTGATAAACCACGTACTTACGGAGATTTTAAACATTTGCTGTTAAATAGTTTTTGGGGAGACGATAGGCAGGACAACTTGAAGTACCAAATATCTCAAGAGAAGTACAGCCATTATAAGGGTAGTTACACTCAATTCTTCCAGAAGCAGGTTGGAAAATTGAAGACCCTCACTGCCTACCCATTATCTGAACAGCAAATTGTTTGCATATTACGGCACAACCTTCCTCATGATGTAGAACAGATCTTAATAGCATCAGACAGGCAAACCATTAAGGAGGTTGTTGATCTGTTAGATTCCATTGAAATTAGCGATAAAGTGATTGAAGGGAAGACTAGAGCCAATAAAGAGTCTCTTGCCTCTGTAAATAGCATTAACATACAAGGTAAATCTTCATGGTATGAAAATAGGTTAGTTAGAAGTAGCAGTAGGTACCGACCCAAGTCACAAATGAAAAGTGCGCCTTATTATAATCCTCGCTCTATTCTAAGAAGGAATAATGATGGTGTTCAACCATCCACCAGTTGCATGCAAACCACACCTAAAAAGGGTGTGACCAATACTAAATAATTAGTACCATGTCCATTTAAAGTACCAGATAGTTAATAAATGTGAGAATATAAAACAATTCTGTATGCCTCATTTTCCAAAGTGTAAATTAGTTTTATTTATGGTGCTTAATAGTGATTAACATAACCTAATGGTGTTACTTAATTCATTTTTTATAAGGATGGGGGAATGTGACCACTTGAATGGGTACAAGGGTTAAAGATACCTTATATCTTAATTAAATAGCTATATTGTATTATATAAAAAAATGAAATAGCCTTGGAATTTTAAAATTTTTGAACAAGATCATTTAAAGTTTGAATATGGGTTGCTTGTGTAGTTTATTGACCACTTGATAGGTATTCATTTGTATTATTGTGGTTAATGAGGTATATAATGTGTGGAAGAGGGGTTGTTTATTAATGAAATTGATTTATTTTGTTGGAAAAATGCAAAGTTATCCTATGTTAGTATATTATTCAGTTGAATGGTTTGTACAATCCTTTATTCATTAATTCTTATCCTTTTGTCAACAGTTAATAGCAGTCTTAATTATATTTAGTTAAGACAGTTCAATATTTAGATTGTAGTGCATGTATGTGTGCCTGTATGATTCTGCCTTAGGTTTCATCTCATTTTCATTCTTTAAATAATAGCAAACAATAGTACATTCACAATAAAAATATTTAAATTACAGTAGTTATCTTAAATAATTAACAAATATATATTTCTTTCCAATGATTAATAGATAGTTGAATCAATAAATTATTTTACTAATTAAATAAATTATTAATCATTTTTATCTGATAGTTAATTAGTATTCATTTTTCTTTCAGGTTTGTAAAAGCTATTTATTTCATTATTATTATTTTTTTGTCATTTAATTCTGAAAATCAAAATCATTTTTTTTTTTTTTGTAAAGATTTGTTTTTGAATATGTAAATAGGAGACTTGGCAAAATGCATGGAAGTAAAAAAAAGGCAAATGAACTGTTGCTAAAGAGAGAGCTGGTAACAATGATCCCCAGGGAGTGTGAAATTGGCTTTGTAAGGAATTGGAGCCAAAAAAAAAACCAGTGACTTTTATTTTTTTTGTAAACACTAAAAAGCCAATTGCTGAAATCAAATATTAAGAAATCTATTATGGAAGGAGTTGATTTCACCATGCAGACCTAAATTTTAACGAGGTACTCAATTCACTTATTTCCTCTTCAATTCAAACATTTGAAACTAATCTCTTCATAATTATTGCTCTTTTATAATGTATGTTAATAATGACCAGTCTACATTATTTCATTTAATTGCAATTTTAAACAAGGATGATTTACATAACTATTATTGTTTTATCATTAAGCAACGTGTTTTTTTCTTGTTTTACATATGGAAACGCATGCAGAACTATCTATAGAATATTTTGTTATTCTGACCATTTTTCATGCGCGAAGTTATACATAGACTTAAGGAAATGTCTATCTTGATAGAGCATACCATGTTTAAATTCTTCGTAATTAGATAACAGTATTCATTTATTGGATATATCTGGAGCTAATACGTATTTATGAATTAAGAAATAAAATGTAAACTACTTCTGTGTAAATTGGATTTGAAGGACAAAAGAAAAATGCTGGTAATTTTTTGGTTCTCTTCAATAAGGATGGAATATCAAACAAAGCATTATTAATCATGGAATGACCAAAGACAATTTAAAGTGTAGAATGCTATTCAAAATAATAAGGACAATTGCATATTTAATCCAGAATGGCACAAAAATATCGTATATTTTCAGTATGATAAAAGAGAAGTTAACTGCTTGTGTGATATGGTGTCTCAAATGGATATGTTACGAACACTGAAAGATGCTGAACATATTTAAGTTATGCTTAAATAGTTTTTTAAGTTATACTGCAGAAGTGCATTTAGTTTAAATTCGGTTTGGAATGTATCCTATATTATTTATTATAATCCGATTTGCGAATGAACTTTTATCCAACTTATAAAACTAATAACTTTTGTGTCTTTATTTTTTTATTGCTTAACCTATATATAATATATATGATAGGTAAAGAAGCTTTATTATTATTATGTTTATTTATAATTTGTGTATTTTGACTATCACAAAAGTTTCTAAAGTGTGTCAAAATGAGGAGTACCTGCTAAAAATTGATTGTGTTCAATTTTTTCTCATTATTCTCCATACGAGGATGAAAGAAATATTAATAATAATGTATTAATAGAGAGGTTTACATTTGTTTTGTATATTTTATTATCTTAAAGTGAGAATTATTATTATTATTATTATTATTTTTGAATCATTGAACGTATAATAAAAATAGTTTGTTAAATATAAAAGGAAGATCATTCATAATAATTAGAAGCATTAAATCTTAAAAGTAACCTAAAGTTTATTAAATTAAAAACCTACACTCCCTGCAAATAATGTATCAATCTGTTCAACTCAGAAAATACGACAGTACGATTTTAAGCATAAAATATTCACAAATTATACTTTATCACACACATATTACAATTGTGAAAAACAAACACACACTCGCGAATAAAAGTATATATAATATTAACCCTAAATTACATACTAAGCAGGTAATATGATAATTAAATATTGCGTTAAGGTATAACTTTTTTAATTTAATAAACTTTAGGTTACTTTTAAGATTTAATGCTTCTAATTATTATGAACGAACTTTCTTTTATATTTAACAAAATATTTTTATTATACGTTCGTTCGATGATTCATAAAAAAATAATAATAATAAATCTCACTTTAAGATATCAACATATGCAAAATAAATGTAAACCTCTCTAATAATATATTATTAAAAATATTTCCTTCATCCTCGTAAGAAAAATAATAAGACCTATTTGAACACAATCATTTTTTTTTACCGACTACTCCTTTAAGTTGTACATTTTCCAGAGACGGTCTTTAAAGTCAAAATAACATATATTATAAAATAAACATAATAATATTAAAGCTTCTCTATCCATCATATACATTATATATGAGTTAAGCAATAAAAAAAAATAATAAAAAACATTCAAAATTTATTAGTTTTGTAATTAGAATAAAAAGTTCAATTGCAAAGCTTTGCTCCGGGGTTATAATAAATAGTATAGGACACACTCCAAACTGAATTTAAACTAAATGGACTTCTGCAGTATAACTTAAAAAAATATATAAGCATAACTTAAATATGTTCAGCACCTTTCAGTGTTCATAACATATCCATTTGAGACACCAAATCACGCAAGCAGTTAACTTCTCCTTTATCATACTGAAAATATACGATGTTTTCGTGCCGTTCTGGATTAAATACGCAATTGTCCTTATTATTTTGAATAGCATTCCACACTTTAAATTGTCTTTAGGAATTCCGTGATTAATAATGCTTTGTTTGATATTCCGTCCTTATTGAAGAGAACCAAAAAATTACCAGCATTTTTCTTTTGTCCTTCAAATCCAATTTATACAGGAGTAGTTTCATTTTATTTCTTAATTCATAAATACGTATTAGCTTCAGATATATCCAATAAATGAATACTGTTATCTAATTATGAAGAATTTAACATGGTATGCTCTATCAAGGTAGACATATCCTTATTTCTATGTATAATCTTCGCACACGAAAAATAGTGAGAATAAAATATATTCTATAGATGGTTCTGCATGCGTTTCCATTGATAAAACAAAAAAAAAAACATGTTGCTTAATGATAAAACAATAATTGTTATGTAAATCATTCTTGTTTAAAATAGCAATTAAATGAAATAATGTAGACTGTTCATTATTAACATACATTATAAAAGAGCAATAATTATGAAGAGATTAGTTTAAAATGTTTGAATTGAAGAGGAAATAAGTGAATTGAGTACCTCATTAAATTTTACGACTGCATGGTGAAATCAACTCCTTCCATAATATATTTCTTAAAATTTGATTTCAGCAACTGGCTTTTTAGTGTATACAAAAAAAATAAAAGCCACTGGTTTTTTTTTTGGCTCCAATTCCTTACAAAGCCAGTTTTACACCCCCTTGGAGATCTTTGTCACCAGCTCTCTTTTTAGCAACAGTTCATTTGCCTTTTTCTTCACTCCCAAGCATCTTGCTAACTCTGCTAATTACATATTAAAAAAATATCTTTACAAAAAAAATGATTTTGATTTTCAGAATTAAATGACAAAAAAATAATAATAATAATTATGAAATAAATAGCTTTTACACACCTGAAAGAAAAATGAATATTAATTAACTATCAGATAAAAATGAGTAATAATTTATTTAATTAGTAAAATAATTTATTGATTCAACTATCTATTAATCATTGGAAAGAAATATATATTTGTTAATTATTTAAGATAACTACTGTAATTTAAATATTTTTATTGTGAATGTACTATTGTTTGCTATTATTTAAAGAATGAAAATGAGATGAAACCTAAGGCAGAATCATACAGGCACACATACATGCACTACAATCTAAATATTGAACTGTCTTAACTAAATATAATTAAGACTGCTATTAACTGTTGACAAAAGGATAAGAATTAATGTATAAAGGATTGCACAAACCATTCAACTAAATATTATACTAACATAGGATAACTTTGCATTTTTCCAACAAAATAAATCAATTTCATTAATAAACAACTCCTCTTCCTTACATTATATATCTCATTAACCACAATAATACTAATGGATACCTATCAAGTGGTCAATAAACTACACATGCAACCCATACTCAAACTTTAAACGATCTTGTTCAAAAATTTTAAAATTCCAAGGCTATTTCATTTTTTTTATAATACAATATAGCTATTTAATTAAGATACAGGGTATCTTAAACCCTTGTGCCCATTCAGATAGGAACATTGTAGAAACATACTTTATAACCTACACTACCAACGCTGCTCATATATATTACATGAACGAAATGCCCAGGTGCCAGTTCTATTAATGAATAGAACAATATAATAAAATATATAATATAAAATTATTACTGATACTCTATATTTACGTTTACGTTCAGCTCAGCTCAGTGGGAGGCTATAGGCAGTTCATAAGATATATAATAAAAAATGAATAAAAAAAGAAATATAAAACATTCAATATAATGTAAATTCCTTTGTTAATATAGTGTATTATAAAGAATCATAAGGTTTATTTGATACAGTCTATTAAAATATGCTTTAAACTTAATTTCTTCCTTTATCCAAGTATAACATATATCAGCTTGCTATAATTATATTCGTAAACAATTCTATTACTTGCCATATCATAATTTAAACATTTACTTTAATGCCAATCAAGAAATAAACAATAAGATCTCAGGGAATTTAACAAACACAGTTGAATTAATAAACTACATTGCCCATAAGTTATAATTCTAAAGTATGAGAAAAATATAATGAAACTAATTGACTAGAAAATTTTACTGTGTTTCAATAATAAGATAACGACAGAGATAGGGTATTTTAATCTCATATCATCATCTAACAAATATACTGACTTGGCAACCTTTCTAATACGTTTATCAAGTGGCAAATACTCTTTATAATGTTTGGATTAAGAAATACAATATTGTCAGACACTAGCAAATTTAATATGATAACTTTAAAATAGTATATCTGTTTTATAATAGATTTATACAATGTGGAGATGTGGAAATGGAAATACGAATGTATACAAAAAAATAACTCACGACACAGTTGTTTTAAATTTAAATAACTAAATACATCATTTATTACAAATAAACAAAATAAATTGGGATGAACATAATATTTACAAAATAGGTCTTCGTTTTATAGACCTTTAAATTATTAAATAAATCTTTAGCATCAGTTTGGGATTCCTACTATCTAAACAAACTAATAATAAACTTAAAGATCCCGACTTGGAACACATACTTGCTTAGATGTTTTATCCATACGACAATAAATAAATGAAATATCATATTATTAGCACAACAAAAAAAAAATATAAATACTTTCGAGAGGATATTACGGTTGATTGACAAAATAAATCAAACCATTAATATTTGGCTTTCAGCAAAACAACTTTCTCCATTTGACTAAATAATCATTCCAATTCCTTATACTTTTCACACATAGCAAAATCATGTTTATTCTGATGATTTGATGATTAATTTTTATTTAAATAGATACATTGTATTTTAAAATACTTATTTCCCGTTTAAATCTTAATGTTTGATACCTTTATTAACTGAATTTAGTATATTTCCAAGCATTTATTTCTCATTTTTATATTTCAATAATTCTATACTTTAATTCGCGATATTATTTATATTACGCGTGTGTGTGTACGTTCAAGCAGCAATATTATAAAACAATCCTTTCTATAAACTCTCCCTTCATTAAGAAAATATCATATAATTAATTTATTTCGAACAATGTCGTAAATCCTCAATAAATATGACACTAGTACTACATCCAGAATTAATCTAACAACTTTTCTAACCACTTTTTAATTAACAGAAAGTTATATTTTATGAATTTACATACAACACGTTATAAAAAGAATATACATGAGGAGCAGATAAACATCTATTGAACACTTCTACCAGAATTCATCTAATTCCACATATACCTTTGGTGAAGAACATCTACTCAACACCAAGAATCCAAGAAAAACGTCACATAACTTCCTAAGCATCATTTAATCATCTTTTAACAATAACTCCTTTACTTCTAAATACATTATTTGGTGGGGATTTTTAATTCCACATCACCAGGGCCCTAAGAACATCACTTCAAAAATATCATTAATCATACGCATATAAAATAAACTAGGCTCTACTAATGGAAATTATTAACATATATCAAATAAGCAAGATCTTTTAACCCCATAAATATTACAACAGTCGGATTTCTTTCTATTATCATAGCTTCTAAAATATTGAACCTTATAAATACATGATAGCAGACAAATACCTACAGATAATATATCAATCTGTTCAACTCAGATAATACGACAGTGTACGAATTTAAGCATAAAATATTCACAAATTATACTTTCTCACACAAATATTACAATTGTGTAAAACAAACACACACTCGCGAATAAAAGTATATATAATATTAACCCTAAATTACACACTAAGCAAGTAATATGATAATTAGATATTGCATTAAGGTATAACCGTTTTTAATTTAATAAACTTTAGGTTACTTTTAAAATTTAATGCTTCTAATTATTGTGAACGAACTTTCTTTTATATTTAACAAACTATTTTTATTATACATTTGTTCGTTGATTCAAAAAAAAAATAATAATAATAATTCTCACTTTAAGATAATAGCATATGTAAAATAAATGTAAACCTCTCTAATAACATATTATTAACAATATTTCCTTCATCCTCTTAAGGAAAATAATAAGACCTATTTGAACACAATCAATTTTTTTTTTTACCGAGACGTACTACTCCTTTAAGTTGTATGTTTTACAGAGACGTCTTGAAAGTCAAAATAACATATATTATAAAATAAACATAATAATATTAAAGCTTCTTTATCCATCATATACATTATATATGAGTTAAGCAATAAAAAAGAATAAAAAAGTAAAAAAGTTATTAGTTTTGTAATTTGAATAAAAAGTTCATTTGCAAAGCTTCTCTCCGGAATTATATAAACAGTATAGGACACATTCCAAACCGAATTTAAACTAAATGCACTTCTGCAGTATAACTTAAAATATATATATAAGCGTAAATTAAATATGTTCAGCACCTTTCAGTGTTCATAATATATCCATTTGAGACACCACATCACGCAAGCAGTTAACTTCTCTTTTATCATACTGAAAATATACGATATTTTTGTGCTGTTCTGGATTAAATACGCAATTGTTTTTTATTATTTTGAATAGCCTTCTACACTTTAAATTGTCTTTAGTAATTAGTGATTAATAATGCTTTGTTTGATATTCCGTCCTTATTGAAGAGAACGAAAAAATTACCAGCATTTTTCTTTTGTCCTTCAAATCCAATTTAAACAGAAGTAGTTTACATTTTATTTCTTAATTCATAAATACGTATTAGCTCCAGATATATCCAATAAATGAATATTGTTATCTAATTATGAAGAATTTAACATGGTATGCTCTATCAAGATAGACATATCCTTAAGTCTATGTATAATCTTCGCGCACGAAAAATGGTGAAAATAAAAATATATTCTATAGATAGTTGTGCATGCTTTCCCATATATAAAACAAGAAAAAAAACAAGTTGCTTAATGATAAAACAATAATAGTTATGTAAATCATCCTTGTTTAAAATAGCAATTAAAAGAAATAATGTAGACTGGTCATTATTAACATACATTATAAAAAAGCAATAATTATGAAGAGATTAGTTTAAAATGTTTGAATTAAAGAGGAAATAAGTGAATTGAGTACCTCATTAAAATTTAGGACTGCATGGTGAAATCAACTCCTTCCATAATGTATTTCTTAAAATTTGATTTCAGCAACTGGCTTTTTAATTTTACCAAAAAAAATATAAGCCACTGTTTTTTTTTTGGCTCCAATTCCTTACAAAGCCAATTTTACACTCCCTGGAGATCTTTGTTACAAGCTCTCTCTTTAACGACATTTCATTTTATTTACTCACTCCCACGCATTTTGCCAAGTCTCCTATTTACATATTCAAAAACAAATCTTTACAAAAAAAAAAAAATGATTTTGATTTTCAGAATTAAATGACAAAAAAATAATAATAATGAAATAAATAGCTTTTACAAACCTGAAAGAAAAATGAATACTAATTAACTATCAGATAAAAATGATTAATAATTTATTTAATTAGTAAAATAATTTATTGATTCAACTATCTATTAATCATTGGAAAGAAATATATATTTGTTAATTATTTAAGATAACTACTGTAATTTAAATATTTTTATTGTGAATGTACTATTGTTTGCTATTATTTAAAGAATGAAAATGAGATGAAACCTAAGGCAGAATCATACAGGCACACATACATGGACAACAGCCTAAATATTGAACTGTCTTAACTAAATATAATTAAAGCTGCTATTAAGTGTTGACAAAAGGATAAGAATTAATGAATAAAGGATTGTACAAACCATTCAACTGAATAATATACTAACATAGGATAACTTTGCATTTTTCCAACAAAATAAATCAATTTCATTAATAAACAACCCCTCTTCCTTACATTATATACCTCATTAACCACAATAATACTAATGAATGCCTATCAAATGGTCAATAAACTACACAAGCAACCCATGTTTAAATTTTAAACGATCTTGTTCTAAAAAATTTTAAATTCCAAGGCTATTTCATTTTTTTATAATACAATATAGCTATTTAATTAAGATACAAGGTATCTAAACCCTTGTTCCCATTCAGATGGTCACATTCCCCCCCATCATTATAAAAGAAAAAAAATGAATTAATTAACACCATTAGGTTATGTTAATCACTATTAAGCAACATAAATAAAACTAATTTAGACTTTGGAAAACGAGGCATACAGAATTTTTTTTTATATTCTCACATTTATTAACTATCTGGTACTATAAATGGACATGATACTAATTATTTAGTATTGGTTGCACCCTTTTTAGGTGTGGTTTGCATGCCACTGGTGGATGGTTGAACACAATCATCATTCCTTTTCAGAATAGAGTGAGGATTGTAATAAGGCCCACTTTTCATTTGTGACTTGGGTCGGTACCTATTTCTGCTTCTAGCTAACCTATTTTGATACCATGGGGATTTACCTTGTATGTTAATGTTATTTACAGAGGCAAGGGACTCTCTATTAGCTCTAGTCTTCCCATCACTCACTTTATTGCTAATTTCAATGGAATCTAACAGATCAGCAACCTCCTCAATGATTTGCCTGTCTGATGCTTTTAAGATCTGTTCTACATGGTGAGGAAGGTTGTGCCATAATATGCAAACAATTTAGTGTTCAGATAATGGGTAGGCAGTGAGGGTCTTCATTTTTCCAGCCTGCTTCTGGAAGAATTGAGTGTAAGTATCCTTATAATGGCTGTACTTCTCTTGAGATATTTGGTACTTCAAGTTGTCCTGCCTATCCTCTCCCCAAACACTATTTAACAGCAAATGTTTAAAATCTCCATAAGTACGTGGTTTATCAAATAAAGACTGCCACCAATCCTTACTAGATGTGTACAGATGGTTGCTAGCAATAGCAATCCTCTCCATTTCTGACAATGGAAAAAGTGAAAACAACTCATCCAAGCTTTGCAAAAACTCAAAGGGGTTTTCCAAGTATTCCCCTTTAAAAGACTTAATGTTTTGAAACTTAAGGGCCATAGAATCACATGAATCTCTCTCATGATTTGTCCTCGCTTTTTCTGATTCTAACTTCTGCAAATCTATTCTGTTCTTTTCTACCTCTTCTATGGATACTAAAGAATACTTATCAACTAGACCACAACATACTTCCTTACCCTCAGTAGCATTCAACTCTGCAGTGCCTAATTACCTTACATCCATCTTTAAATGCTGCTTTTGGCCTAAAGCATCTTGAATATACTTCTCTAACCTAGTTTGACATCTCTTCCACTCACAACTCAGTTCACTTCTAAGTCTATCTTCTACCTTGTCTGAAAAGACTTGTCTATCCCCAAAACTCTTTACACAATCTATTTCTACTTTCAAATTCTGATATCCCTCACTCACCTCACTTAATTTAGTTACCATAGCTTGCACATCCCCACCTCCTATCTCTAGATGATCTATTCTTGTGCTGATGTGTCTAACTTGGTCAACCATATCTTGATTAGACCCTCCTGGTTCGATTTTCTGTGCCTCACTCTTAAGTTTAAATACCTAATCTGGTCTTGGCACTCACTAATCTGGTCATCTATATTTGAGGTGCTACCTACACTTCTGTTCTGATGCTCTATTACACTTTCTCTGACACCTTCTACCTTTTCCTAAAACTATTCTAAATTTTTGTTCAATACCTCTAGTTCATTCATTAGTGTACCCACTATATAACTCTTGATATTCTTGTCCCTTATCTACAATCGTTATTTCTGCCCTTGTGAAATTTTCCTCTATTTCTTCCTTAAGCTGACTTATTGAGTTCTCACAGTCTACTCTTATTTGCTGCAGCTGATTTTTAACATCAACTTCTATTATTTCTATCTTATGTGTCTGACTTCTCATATTCTCCCTAACTTCTTTCATCTCTAAAATTGGTTTTGCTGCATTTTCCTTTATTTTGGACATTTCCGGCGTTATTTCTGACATCATATTATCATCTTTCTACAATCTTTTTTTGACATCATATTGTCTTTCATCTCTCTACAATTATCCTTTGACATCATATTGTCTTTCATCTCTTTACAATCTTCCTTTGACATCATATTGTCTTTCATCTCTCTACAATCTTCCTTTGACATCATATTGTCTTTCATCTCTCTACAATGTTCCTTTGACATCATATTGTTTTTCAACTCTAACATTTGCTTACTAAAACTTTTATTTATTTCATCAATTAATTTGGAGTAATCAAATGTTCCTCCCAATAAGATATTTTCTGCCCTACTATCTTCTCTATTCAGGATGTTCATAGTTTCGTTTCCCGAATCTATATAAGGAGACAAGACAATAACCTCTGGTGTTAATATTTCTTGAGACCCGCCCAAGTCTTCATCAATATTAAACACTTCCATTGCACTTTATATTTTTAATTATTAGTATTTGCAGACAAAGAAAAAGTACATCAGCTTCATTCCCCCTCCCCAATCAAACATTCCAAACTTCCCATCATCACTTATAAGTACATAAAATTACTCTAGTATGTTTATTTGTGTTATTTCATGTAACATTCAGTTTCCACATTTGATATCAAAATTATGGCACTGTATACTCTGACAATATTGATCCAAACACCAAGGAGTTAGCTGGATAAAATCTCTATATTCACCCACACTCATACTGTACACTAAATTGACTTCTATATAATACTGAAGGCAACACAATTTTTTATAAGCATGGTTATTAAGTTAAGAACTCTGCAACATTCAAGATTATAATTGATATTTACAATATCATACAACTTTCATTTATCAAATTTTATATGTTGGCTGTATACAATACAATCATATCAGATATACATCACTATAATTATCTTATATTCATATCAGATATACATCACTATAATTATCAAGCGCACAAACCCACAACTTGTCTTATCTATGTCACAATATATCCATACATCAAATGTTGTGAATCCAGAAACCAATTTCGTACCTAATCATTGTGAACTGACACATCAGATATCAACAACTAGCACTATAATTATCCACCATTAATCAATCATGCAGTGACCTTATCGCACCCCAAAAAAAATCTACTATAATCATCATCATTGGGTTTAGTACACTGGTCAACAAAAACCAGTTCTATAGTTAATCACTTATGAACCAAACAGACCACTATGTTGCACCAGAAAACCTCACCAGGATCATCATCATCAATAAATCATGCCAAGTTACCCAATCATCAACCAATTAATGTCAATCGATGTCCAAAATTGGCACACCAGAAACATTAACTAATCTGAAAATATACTAAACTACTCAATGCCTAGACATATAAGCACCACAGTCCAACCTTTACCATGTGTATCTCCACTACATATCACATCTCTACATTGGTAATCACAAAACCTGGTCCAATCATCATCATTGCACAATTGATTGAGCTACCACTTTCATACAACAAAATCCGTATAGCAATCTATCTACTAAGATGTCAAATATATCTCAAGCCACCACAATGGGCATACAGAAAACATACTTCTCATCATCATCAGTCAATTGACCTAGGTTACTTGATGAGTGTACAGAAAACGTATACTGAGATCATCATCATCAGTTAATCAAGCCCCACGACTGGCTGTGCCAGAAACGTACCCTATAACCTACACTCCCAACATCTGTCATATATATTACATGAACAAAATGCCCAGACGCCAGTTCTATTAATGAAAACAACAATATAATAAAATATATAACATAAAATTATGACTGAGACTCTATATTTAAGTTTACGTTCAGCTCAGCTCAGTGGGAGGCTATAGGCAGTTCATAAGATATATAATAATAAATGAATAAAAGAAGAAATATAAAACATTCAATATAATGTAAATTCCTTTGTTAATATAGTGTATTATAAAGAATCATAATGTTTATTTGATACAGTCTATTAAAATATGCTTTAAACTTAATTTCTTCCTTTATCCAAGTATAACATATATCAGCTTGCTATAATTATATTCGTAAACAATTCTATTACTTGGCATATCAAAATTTAAACATCTACTTTAATGCCAATCAAGAAATAAATAATAAGATCTCAGGGAATTTAACAAACACAGTTGAATTAATAAACTACATTGCCCATAAGTTATAATTCTAAAGTATGAGAAAAATATAATGAAACTAATTGACTAAAATATTTTACTGTGTTTCAATAATAAGATAACGACAGAGACATGGTATTTTAATCTCATATCATCATCTAACAAATATACTGACTTGGCAACCTTTCTAATACGTTCATCAAGAGGCAAATACTCTTTATAATGTTTGGATTAAGAAATATAATATTGTCAGACACTAGCAAATTTAATATGATAACTTTAAAATGTATATCTGTTTTATAATAGATTTATACAATGTGGAGATGTGGAAATGGAAATACGAATGCATACAAAAAAAATAACTCAGGACACAGTTGTTTTAAATTTAAATAACTAAATACATCATTTATTACAAATAAACAAAATAAATTGGGATGAATATAATATTTACAAAATAGGTCTTCGTTTTATAGACCTTTAAATTATTAAACAAATCTTTAGCATCAGTTTAGGATTCCTACTATCTAAACAAACTAATAACAAACTTAAAGATACCGACGTGGAACACTTACTTGCTTCGATGCTTTATCCATACGACAATAAATAAATGGAATATCATCTTATTAGCACAACAAAAAAATATATATAAATAATTTTGAGAGGCTATTACGGTTGATTGATAAAATAAATCAAACCATTAATATTTGGCTTTCAGAAAAACAACTTTCTCTAATTGACTAAATAATCATTCCAATTCCTTATACCTTTCACACATAGCAAAATCATGTTTATTCTGATGATTTGATGATTAATTTGTATTTAAATAGATACATTGTATTTTAAAATACTTATTTCCTGTTTAAATCTTAATGTTTTATACCTTTATTAACTGAATTTTAGTATATTTCCAAGCATTTATTTCTCAATTTTATATTTCAATAATTCTACACTTTAATTCGCGATATTATTTATATTACACGTGTGTGTGTACGTTCAAGCAGCAATATTATAAAACAATATTTTCTATGAACTTTCCCTTCATTAAGAAAATATCATATAATCAATTTATTTCGAACAATGTCGCAAATACTCAATAAATATGACACTAGTACTACATCCAGAATTAATCTAACAATTTGTCTAAACACTTTTTAATTAACACAAAGCTATATTTTATGATTTTACATACAACACGTTATAAAGGGAATATACATGAAAAGCAGATAAACATCTATTGAACACTTCTACCAGGATTCATCTAATTCCACGTATACCTTTGGTGGAGAACATCTACTCAACACCAAGAATCCAAAAAAAAACGTCACATAACTTCCTAAGCATCATTTAATCATCTTTTAACAATAACTCCTTTACTTCTAAATACATTATTTGGTGGGGATTTTTAATTCCACATCACCAGGGCCCTAAGAACATCACTTCAAAAATATCATTAATCATACGCATATAAAATAAACTAGGCTGTACACATGGAAATTATTAACATATATCAAATTGGCAATATCTTTTATCCCCATAAATATTACAACGCATTAGGATTTTTTTCTATTACCATAGCTTCCAAAATATTGAACCTTATAAATACATGATACCTGCAGATAATATATCAATCTGTTCAACTCAGAAAATACGACAGTGTACGAATTTAAGCATAAAATATTCACAAATTATACATTATCACACAAATATTACAATTATGCAAAACAAACACACACTTGCGAATAAAAGTATATATAATATTAACCCTAAATTACAAACTAAGCAGGTAATATGATTATTAAATATTGCGTTAAGGTATAACTTTTTTAATTTAATAAACTTTAGGTTACTTTTAAGATTTAATGCTTCTAATTATTATGAAGGAACTTTCTTTTAGATTTAACAAAATATTTTTATTATACGTTCGTTCGTTGATTCATAAAAAAGAAAAAATAATAATAAATCTCACTTTAAGATAATAACATATGTAAAATAAATGTAATCCTCTCTAATAATATATTATTAAAAATATTTTCTTCATCCTCGTAAGAAAAATAATAAGACCTTTTTGAACACAATCAATTTTTTTTACCGACGTACTACTCCTTTAAGTTGTACGTTTTCCAGAGACGGTCTTGAAAGTCAAAATAACATATATTTTAAAATAAACATAATATTATTAAAGCTGCTCTATCCATCATATACATTATATATGAGTTAAGCAATAAAAAAAATATATAAAAAAAAAACACAAAATTTATTAGTTTTGTAACTTGAATAAAAAGTTCGATTGCAAAGCTTCGCTCGGGGTTATAATAAACAGTATAGGACACACTTCAAACTGAATTTAAACTAAATGCACTTCTGCAGTATAGCTTAATAAAATATATAAGCATAACTTAAATATGTTCAGCACCTTTCAGTGTTCATAACATATCCATTTGAGAGACCAAATCACACAAGCAGTTAACTTCTCCTTTATCATACTGAAAATATACGATGTTTTCGTGCCGTTCTGGATTAAATACGCAATTGTCCTTATTATTTTGAATAGCATTCCACACTTTAAATTGTCTTTAGGAATTCCGTGATTAATAATGCTTTGTTTGATATTCCGTCCTTATGGAAAAGAACCAAAAAATTACCAGCATTTTTCTTTTGTCCTTCAAATCCAATTTAATCAGAAGTAGTTTACATTTTATTTCTTAATTCATAAATACGTATTAGCTCCAGATATATCCAATAAATGAATACTGTTATCTAATTATGAAGAATTTAACATGGTATGCTCTATCAAGGTAGACATATCCTTAATTCTATGTATAATCTTCGCACACGAAAAATAGTGAGAATAAAATATATTCTATAGATGGTTCTGCATGCGTTTCCATTGATAAAACAAAAAAAAAAAAACATGTTGCTTAATGATAAAACAATAATTGTTATGTAAATCATCCTTGTTTAAAATAGCAATTAAATGAAATAATGTAGACTGTTCATTATTAACATACATTATAAAAGTGCAATAATTATGAAGAGATTAGTTTAAAATGTTTGAATTGAGGAAATAAGTGAATTGAGTACCTCGTTAAAATTTAGGTCTACATGGTGAAATCAACTCCTTCCATAATAGATTTCTTAATATTTGATTTCAGCAATTGGCTTTTTAGTGTTTACAAAAAAAATAAAAGCCACTGGTTTTTTTTTTGGCTCCAATTCCTTACAAAGCCAGTTTTACACCCCCTTGGAGATCTTTGTCACCAGCTCTCTTTTTAGCAACAGTTCATTTGCCTTTTTCTTCACTCCCAAGCATCTTGCTAACTCTGCTAATTACATATTAAAAAAATATCTTTACAAAAAAAATGATTTTGATTTTCAGAATTAAATGACAAAAAAATAATAATAATAATTATGAAATAAATAGCTTTTACACACCTGAAAGAAAAATGAATATTAATTAACTATCAGATAAAAATGAGTAATAATTTATTTAATTAGTAAAATAATTTATTGATTCAACTATCTATTAATCATTGGAAAGAAATATATATTTGTTAATTATTTAAGATAACTACTGTAATTTAAATATTTTTATTGTGAATGTACTATTGTTTGCTATTATTTAAAGAATGAAAATGAGATGAAACCTAAGGCAGAATCATACAGGCACACATACATGCACTACAATCTAAATATTGAACTGTCTTAACTAAATATAATTAAGACTGCTATTAACTGTTGACAAAAGGATAAGAATTAATGTATAAAGGATTGCACAAACCATTCAACTAAATATTATACTAACATAGGATAACTTTGCATTTTTCCAACAAAATAAATCAATTTCATTAATAAACAACTCCTCTTCCTTACATTATATACCTCATTAACCACAATAATACTAATGGATACCTATCAAGTGGTCAATAAACTACACATGCAACCCATACTCAAACTTTAAACGATCTTGTTCAAAAATTTTAAAATTCCAAGGCTATTTCATTTTTTTTATAATACAATATAGCTATTTAATTAAGATACAGGGTATCTTAAACCCTTGTGCCCATTCAGATGGGCACATTGCAGAAACATACCCTATAACCTACACTACCAACACTGCTCATATATATTACATGAACGAAATGCCCAGGTGCCAGTTCTATTAATGAATAGAACAATATAATAAAATATATAATATAAAATTATTACTGGGACTCTATATTTAAGTTTATGTTCAGCTCAGCTCAGTGGGAGGCTATAGGCAGTTCATAAGATATATAATAATAAATGAATAAAAGAAGAAATATTATAAAACATTCAATATAATGTAAATTCCTTTATTAATTAAGTTTATTATAAAGAATCATAATGTATATTTGATACAGTCTATTAAAATATACTTTAAACTTAATTTCTTCCTTTATCCAAGTATAACATATATCAGCTTGCTATAATTATATTCGTAAACAATTCTATTACTTGGCATATCATAATTTAAACATTTACTTTAATGCCAATCAAGAAATAAACAATAAAATCTCAGGGAATTTAACAAACACAGTTGAATTAATAAACTACATTGCCCATAAGTTATAATTCTAAAGTATGAAAAAAATATAATGAAACTAATTGTCTAGAATATTTTACTGTGTTTCAATAATAAGATAACGACAGAGACAGGGTATTTTAATCTCATATCATCATCTAACAAATATACTGAATTGGCAACCTTTCTAATACGTTTATGAAGTGGCAAATACTCTTTATAATGTTTGGATTAAGTAATACAATATTGTCAGATACTAGCATATTTAATATGATAACTTTAAAATAGTATATCTGTTTTATAAAAGATTTATACAAATTTGAAATGGAAATACGAATGTACACAAAAAAATAACTCACGACATAGTTGTTTTAAATTTAAATAACTAAATACATCATTTATTACAAATAAACAAAATAAATTGGGATGAACATAATATTTACAAAATAGGTCTTCGTTTTATGGACCTGTAAATTATTAAATAAATCTTTAGCATCAGTTTGGGATTCCTAGTATTTAAACAAACTAATAATAAACTTAAAGATCCCGACTTGGAACACATACTTGCTTAGATGTTTTATCCATACGACAATAAATAAATGAAATATCATATTATTAGCACAACAAAACAAAAATATAAATACTTTAGAGAGGATATTACGGTTGATTGACAAAATAAATCAAACCATTAATATTTGGCTTTAAGCAAAACAACTTTCTCCAATTGACTAAATAATCATTCCACTTCCTTATACCTTTCACACATAGCAAAATCATGTTTATTCTGATGATTTGATGATTAATTTTTATTTAAATAGTTACATTGTATTTTAAAACACTTATTTCCTGTTTAAATCTTAATGTTTGATACCTTTATTAAGTGAATTTAGTATATTTCCAAGCATTTATTTCTCATTTTTATATTTCAATAATACTATACTTCAATTCGCGATATTATTTACATTACGCATGTGTGTGTACGTTCAAGCAGCAATATTATAAAACAATCCTTTCTATAAACTCTTCTTTCATTAAGAAAATATCATATAATTAATTTATTTCGAACAATGTCATAAATCCTCAATAAATATTACATTATTACTACATCCAAAATTAATCTAACAATTTTTGTAACCACTTTTTAATTAACACAAAGCTATATTTTATGATTTTACATACAACACGTTATAAAAAGAATATACATGAGGAGCAGATAAACATCTATTGAACACTTCTACCAGAATTCATCTAATTCCACATATAAATTTGGTGGAGAACATCTACACAACACCAAGAATCCAAGAAAAAAATGTCACATAACTTCCTAAGCATCATTTAATCATCTTTTAACAATAACTCCTTTACTTCTAAATACATTATTTGGTGCGGATTTTTAATTCCACATCACCAGGGCCCTAAGAACATCACTTCAAAAATATCATTAATCATATGCATATAAAATAAACTAGGCTCTACTAATGGAAATTATTAACATATATCAAATAAGCAAGATCTTTTATCCCCATAAATATTACAACGCAGTCGGATTTCTTTCTATTATCATAGCTTCTAAAATATTGAACCTTAAAAATACATGATAGCAGACAAATAACTACAGATAATATATCAATCTGTTCAACTCAGAAAATACGACAGTGTACAAAATTAAGCATAACACAAATTATACTTTATCACACAAATATTACAATTGTGCAAAACAAACACACACTCGCGAATAAAAGTATATATAATATTAACCCTAAATTACACACTAAGCAGGTAATATGATAATTAGATATTGCATTTAGGTATAACCATTTTTAATTTAATAAACTTTAGGTTATTTTTAAAATTTAATGCTTCTAATTATTGTGAACGAACTTTCTTTTATATTTAACAAACTATTTTTATTATATGTTTGTTCGTTGATTCAAAAAATAATAATAATAATAATAATTCTCACTTTAAGATAATAACATATGCAAAATAAATGTAAACCTCTCTAATAATATATTATTAAAAATATTTCCTTCATCCTCTTAAGGAAATAATAAGACCTATTTGAACACAATCAATTTTTTTTTTTACCGGACGTACTACTCCTTTAAGTTGTACGTTTTCCAGAGACGGTCTTGAAAGTCAAAATAACATATATTATAAAATAAACATAATAATATTAAAGCTTCTCTATCCATCATATACATTATATATGAGTTAAGCAATAAAAAATAAAAAAAGTAATTAGGTTTGTAATTTGAATAAAAAGTTCATTTGCAAAGCTTCTCTCCGGGATTATATAAACAGTATAGGACACATTCCAAACCGAAATTAAACTAAATGCACTTCTGCAGTATAACTTAAAAAAATATATAAGCGTAACTTAAATATGTTCAGCACCTTTCAGTGTTCATAACATATCCATTTGAGACACCAAATCACGCAAGCAGTTAACTTCTCCTTTATCATACTGAAAATATACGATATTTTTGTGCCGTTCTGGATTAATTAAGCAATTGTCATTATTTTGAATAGCATTCTACACTTTAAATTGTCTTTAGTAATTCCGTGATTAATAAAGCTTTGTTTGATATTCCATCCTTATTGAAAAGATCCAAAAAATTACCAACATTTTTCTTTTGTCCTTCAAATCCAATTTAAACAGAAGTAGTTTACATTTTATTTCTTAATTCATAAATATGTATTAGCTCCAGATATATCCAATAAATGAATACTGTTATCTAATTACGAAGAATTTAACATGGTATGCTCTATCAAGATAGACATATCCTTAAGTCTATGTATAATCTTCGCACAAGAAAAATGGTGAGAATAAAAATATATTCTATAGATAGTTCTGCATGCTTTCCCATATATAAAACAAGAAAAAAAACAAGTTGTTTAATGACAAAACAATAATAGTTATGTAAATCATCCTTGTTTAAAATAGCAATTAAATGAAATAATGTAGACTGTTCATTATTAACATACATTATAAAAGAGCAATAATTATGAAGAGATTAATTTAAAATGTTTGAATTAAAGAGGAAATAAGTGAATTGAGTACCTCATTAAAATTTAGGACTGCATGGTGAAATCAACTCCTTCCATAATGTATTTCTTAAAATTTGATTTCAGCAACTGGCTTTTTAATTTTACCAAAAAAAATATAAGCCACTGTTTTTTTTGGCTCCAATTCCTTACAAAGCCAATTTTACACTCCCTGGAGATCTTTGTCACAAGCTCTCTCTTTAACAACAGTTCATTTTTCTTTTTTTCTCACTCCCACGCATTTTGCTAACTCTCCTAATTACATATTCAAAAACAAATCTTTACAAAAAAAAAAAAGATTTTTATTTTCAGAATTAAATAACAAAAAAAAATAATAATAATGAAATAAATAGCTTTTACATACCTGAAAGAAAAATGAATACTAATTAACTATCAGATAAAAATGATTAATAATTTATTTAATTAGTAAAATAATTTATTGATTCAACTATCTATTAATCATTGGAAAGAAATATATATTTGTTAATTATTTAAGATAACTACTGTAATTTAAATATTTTTATTGTGAATGTACTATTGTTTGCTATTATTTAAAGAATGAAAATGAGATGAAACCTAAGGCAGAATCATACAGGCACACATACATGCACTACAATCTAAATATTGAACTGTCTTAACTAAATATAATTAAGACTGCTATTAACTGTTGACAAAAGGATAAGAATTAATGAATAAAGGATTGTACAAATCATTCAACTGAATAATATACTAACATAGGATAACTTTGCATTTTTCCAACAAAAGAAATCAATTTCATTAATAAACAGCCCCTCTTTTTTACATAATATACCTCATTAACCACAATAATACTAATGAATACCTATCAAGTGGCCAATAAACTACCTAGGCAACCCATATTTAAACCTTAAACGATCTTGTTCAAAATTTTTTTAAAATTCCAAGGCTATTTCATTTTTTTATATAATACAATATAGCTATTTATTTAAAATACAAGGTATCTTAAACCCTTGTGCCCATTCAGATGGTCACAATATATATATATATATATATATATATATATATATATATATATATATATATATATATATATATATATATATATATATATATATATATAGGCGCCCATACACAGGGTTGCATTAGTAAAGTAATCATTGATTATCATGTGTCAATTATATAGGAAAATATAATTTTTTTTTTTTGATTTTGTTAAAATATTAATTAAAGGCTAGTCTAATGTGGCTATGTGATCAGTAGGCAAATCATACATAGATTGATATATGATATAGTTCATGTATGAATAATTCATGTGATGGTTATGGTGATGATGTTGAGAGAAAAAAGTATGCAACTTGTTTATATGAATTTGAGTTTATTCTAAATAAATAGTTATAAATATTGTTTATGATATCTGACAATAGATATCATGAAAATGAAATATAATTGATTTATCAAGTTATTGGAGGGAGTTGTTGATTGTTGGAATAGTCTAGTAGAAAATATTTTTTATTAAGTTGAACTAAGTCATATTTTTTAAAAAAAAATTAGCATAGTGCTTTAGTGATAAAAAAAAATATTTTTTTTCCAAAAATGAGTGGAATTGAAAATAAACAAGAAAATATTTGTTCTGTCTAAGAACAACATGTCAAGGAGATGTTAGAAGTGGAAATACGGATGGAAAAAGAAAGGGAGAGTCATAGGAAAGATAGAGAAATAAGAAAGAATATCCAATGTGAAGTTATAGAAGAAAAGAAAGATGTTGTGATGGGAAGAGAAGCAAAGTTTAGATGATTTGTTTGTATTGATGATGAAAATAAATGAATCTTTGAGTGAATCTTTAAATAAAAAGTTAGAAGATACTAGCAAATCTTTAAGAGAAGAAATGAGTGGAAAATTAGAAGAAAGAATAAATCTTTAAGAGAAGATTTGAGTGGAAAGTTAGAAGAAAGTAATAAATATTTAAGAGAAGAACTACAAGAAACTAATAAAGTGATTAGTGAAAAGTTAGAATTCATGAATAAATGTATAGTTGAAAATCAACAAGCCATTAAGTTTATAAAGGGAAATTTAGAGAAAAAAATTGAAGAATTAAGTGAAAAGTTTGCCTACAAAAGAAAATGTTATAGAGGTAGTAAAAGAGAAAATAGATGAAAAATTAGAGGGATATATCCATAAAGATGTTCAAGCTCTCCAAGTTCAGGATAAAGAAGCTATCAAACAATGGACAGTTAGTAAAGATAAACTGAATGAGATGATAGAGTATTTAGATGAAGCTCGAGGTAGTGGGGTTAAAGGTATACAGAATCAAATGGAATTAATGGAAAACAAGTTTGAATTTTTAAGAACAGAAGTGAAAAAAGAAATGGATAACAGTACTCTAGAATTTAAAAAAGTGTTGGGAATAAAAATAGAGAAAAATTTACATGTTATAAAATCTAACAAAACTGAAAATCAAAGATATCAATCTAAAATGGGAGAAAGGTAGAAGAAATTAAAGAAAGAATTAATAGATCAAATAGAGAAGAATAAAGAAATAATTGAAGACAATAATAACCCAAAAGAGATTAATAATATAAACATTGATCAATTAAGAGAGGAGCAAAAGAATTATATAGATAGTTTGTTTAGTAAAATGAAAATGAATAATCAGATACTTGATAACAATCCTAGAATTGAAAAAATTCAAGTAAGTAATCGTGTCCGATGAAAAGATGTAAAAGACTTATTCTGGTCATGGCATAATAAATTGAAGAGTAAGCAAAGGAATTATGTAGATAGTTTCCTTGATAAAATAAAATTAAATGATTTAATGCCAGACCATTATTCTAAAAGTAAAATGATTCAAGTGAGTAACTGTGATCGATTGAAAAATTTAAAAGATTTAGGAAGAAAATGGTACAATCAAATGTTACAAAATAGTTTTAATGAAAACTGGTATAAAATAGAATATAGGAAGGATGTTATAAATAAGCATAGAGAGAGTTAAGTAAGTGTCAGGAAACCAAACATTTTAAAAGTTGCCAATCAGTTGAAGAAAAGTTAGATAAGGAGAATTCCATGGATGTAAGGTTTATGATAATAAAACCAGTGCAAGGGGATAATACAAAAAGCATTTAAAATCTCTAAATAAGTTAGAGAAATTGTTTTCTTTGTGCCCCATGTCCAAAAAGGAAAATTGGTCCTTTCTAATATTTTTCTATATGTAGATGCAAAAGATTGGTGGCAATCAGTAGTTGAAACACATGGTGCTTATGAAGATTTTAAAAATATAGTGTTAGTTGGTTTTGGGGAATCTAACCCACAAGCTCAAATCAGATATCAGATAATATCAGAAAAATATAACATTTATTCCAATGAGTGTGTGAAGTTTTTCCATAATCAAGATATTAGATTAAAAACTTACACTTTTTCTATATTGAAAGTTCAAATGGTATCATTGAGTAGATAAAATCTACCATGTTTAGGTCAACAAATTTTAAGGCTAGTGGATCAATACAATAGTAAAGATATCATTAAATTGTTAGATGCATTACAAGTTAATGAACTTGATGTTGGTAAAATAGCTATGGATGTTCATGAAGAAAATGAATTACCATATTGCTGATATAGATTGCGAAAGTAAGATATTTCACAAAATTTTGAATAGACAACAATATGTTGATATCAATAAGGGATTTGAATTGCAGTTAAGTCAGTCTCTAATGCTGAGTAGCCAGAAAACCATAAGTGAAGTTACTGTTATTTCAGAGAGAAGGAGACACCAAGGTATAAATAAAATTATTATAAAGTTGGGGAGCTCTTAGTGATTATGTGTTCCTTACAAAATTCTAAAACAGATTGGAGAGAATGCTTTCCTGCTGTCAACTGCAGAAGGTATTAGAAAAACATATAATGCCTGAAGAATCATTTCTTATTCTGCAAGAGTCTAAAACAGAAGCTGTCAAAATTAGTATAATAGTGAAGTTATTGTGATATTTAGAGTTTATGAATAGTCCAAAGATAAATTATCAGACTTAATAGTGAATTTCAAGAGTACAGGGAATTTTGTTCATTTATTTATTGTACAAAGCCATGCAGCAGAAATCAATATAAAAGATTTTTTAAAGGTAAAATTTAAAATTAAATGAAGGGAGGGGATGTTGTGCACTTTTTATTAGCCCAGTCTATTCAAAAATAATATGTTGGTGTATAATTTTAAATTTTAAAAATCCAATAATATTTACTTATAAAAAGAAGACAATAATGACATATTAGATCATAGGGTTTGAACTTGGGTTTACCTAATGGAAATTTATAAATGATCTTAACTCAAGATACATATAAATAATAACCTATAAAGTCATATATATGCAGATGGATGAAAAATTAATATAATTTATTATTTAAAACCAGGGAAGTTTAAATTGTATTTTGTAAACATGATGTGTTATAGAGACCACTAATTATTGGCTGCTCATTTGATTTAATAAAAAAAAATGTTTATATTCAAATCTTATTATATTTAAAAGTGAGTAAATATTTATTAATTTTACAAAATACTGATCTAAAATTAAAACAGTAAATTCTATCTTTATTTAATTTCTAAAGAATATTATATTTCAATATTTTATTTTTTTTAAAAAATGATAAATTGTCATTTTAAAATGATAAACCAAAAACTTGCAAAATAAATGTTTGTTTTAATAGAAAAAGTGGGAAATATTAACCAATCAAAAAGTGTCAAACAATCTTTTACTAAAAAAAATCCAAGAAAGAAGAAAAGCTTCTTCTGGATCATAAAAATAAGTAATTAGGCTTTTTCTTTTTTTGTGATACATTTTTTAAAAGTTGGATTAAAAATTTCTAAAATCTTATTATTTGCAAGCAGAAAAAGTAATGAATTGTAACTCTACATCGATATATTGGATAATTAGTTGTGTTTAAACTAATGGAATAAATTAAATAGTTTTCTACTGGGCAGGGCAATGATCAATAATTTCCATTAATCTCTTGAAAATTAATATATATTGAAGAAATAATCGAGACGATAGGTAAAAGAAGAAGGAAAGAAAAAAAACAAATGAAGCCAGTAAGTAATTAAGTCGTCAGAAATATTTGATAAAATTCAGACGATTATAAAGATAATTTTGTGCTATAACTGTAATTTAATTTATATTAATAAATATTAAGATAATATGTGTTGGATAAATAATTATATTATGCAGTAAATAACTAATTTCTTCATCCTGTCACAAAGCAATAGTTTGGGAGATCAAATTACAATTCTAAAAAAAATGCTAATGCATGAAAAGTTGCCAATAAAACTTCTTATTATGGGGAACAGTCAAATATATAAGGATAATATTGATTCATTTGAAATGGTTAGGAGTTGGACTATATTTCACATAAGGGAAAACAGTTGCATGTTATCTATACTTTATTATATATTTAAAAAATAATTTAACTTTATGATATAAAGAAAACTAAAAATAAAGTCAGAATAAAAATCTTTAAAGAATAACTTACAGAAATGTGAAAGATAAATAATAAGAATAATAATTAAATTGATTTACATTATTAAAACTGATCCTACAATATTTTTTAAGACGATATACTTATAGTATTGCAAATAGGAACGATTTCATTTAACTGACTTATAAGTATTTATTTGGAATAGCTAATAATAAATGCGAAAATAACTCGTAGGAGTTAAAGTTGTCCCATAGAAAAGAAAATATATGGATTATGAGACTTGATGTCAATAAACTGTAATATAAACATAGAAATAAAACAAAGAACTTATTTATGTTACATAGTTTTGATCTACACTTTAAAATACTTGAATAGTTATATTTGACATAATCCATTAATCTAATAATTCCAGTAAATTTATAATAATAGGATACGAAAATCTCATTATTAAAAGGTTTCAGGGAACATTTAAACTTTACAAATAATAATAGTAAAATCCTCATTTTATTATAGATTGCATCGGGTTTTTTTTTTCAAATATTGAAGAGGCAATCTATTAGATAAATTGACAAATGCATTCAAAGTCCTGACGTGGAAGAAAATCTGAATTATCAGTTTTACATACGTATGAATAAAAAATAAAAAAACTAAATAATAATTTTCTAGTCTTTGGATAGGAATTAGATAATTACTAACTTTATATTATTTGTATTTGTTATGAAGTTAATCTTCATTACGTTAAAGAGTTCTTTTGTATGTTAATGTTTTAAGTTCCAATTTTAGATATATTCCAAATGAGAACGTTATAGATGCTGAGTAAATAGAAGAGTGAAATGGGTAAAATAATGTTCTAAGTTTTTATTATAAAATCATATCAAGGTAAGATTAATGTATGATATATTTTAAAATGTAAGTTAATTAGTATAAGGTAATGTTAAAGAACCTAGTAATATAATAGTGAAAATAACCAAATGTATGATAATCAAGTGTGAAGAAAAGTAATCTAAAAGGATTAAAGATGGGTGGATGATAAAGTATATAATACAATAAGTAAACTTGTGATCCCAAGTTAAGAATAAATAAATAAATATTGACTATTCTTAAATTATACTGACACTTTGTTTTGTAGTATATCACCAGGAAATTAGGAAAATAATTAAGGGAAAGATAATATTATGATATAGTTATGCTGATTTCTTATGTGATATATGCCTGTGATCCTTTTATATTTAGATAGGTTGTCATTCCAGGGAATAGTCCATGTGGTTAATTGTAATTTCCTGAAGAACTGATGAGAACATAATGGGGTTAATCTAAGTGATACTCACATATATAGTTGGATGTTAAAATGTGAAATATCTCCATAAGCTGAAGGTGATCAAATCCACAAGAGCTTAATGAAAAAGCTTAGATATTAAGATAGTATCATGAGGAATAAATGATTACTTGCCATGAGAGCACACTTTATTTGGAAAGATAAATAAAACCTCCATTGTATATTTGTAGCATTTGAGTCCAGTAGACATCAGTTTCTTATCTACAGAATGTTAATTATAAAGAAAATAAGGTAGGCATGGTATATAGGTGGATTTATAAAAAGAGTATAACGGTTTATCCTAGTGTGGAAAATTATTTAAATGGAAAATAAAAATGTAAATACAAAACAAAGGTTGCATTAAGTAATTAATATTAAAGTGACATTATATAAAAATTAAAACAAATGGGATCAATAATGAAAACAAACAGAGAAAAAATGAATGGAATGAGTGAAGATCAAATGGTATTGTATGTTTTGTTTTATTATGGGTTAATTTCATAGATTTTAGGTGATAAAATAATCACATTCTAACAATATGTGATGTGGTTGTTTTGCATTCATAAGGATAATAATAATATGTATCTTAAATAAAAAATATACATAAAATATGGAACCCTTTGTTAAAATAATAATAATAATTATTATTATTATTATTATTATTATTATTATTATTATTATTATTATTATTATTATTATTATTATTATTATTATTATTATTATTATTATTATTATTATTATTATTCACAACGCTTCTTGGAAATTGAAAAATATGAAAAATAGATTACTGTACGTTTAAAATTTTATTGTTTAGTAGATAGGAGTCAGCGGTTCTCATTGTTTGTATATCACTTTGTTATAAGTTATTTCAAATTATATGTTAATGGGAATGTTTATTGTAATCATTTGAAATGAATATTATTAAAAATATTGTTTTGAAAGTTTTCAAATTCTAAATGTTGCATTTTTTTTCTGGACTCATTTTCACCACATTACACGAATTCAACATGTCCATTTGAAATTAAAATGAAAAATCAATTCAGTTTAGAGCAATCTAACAGTTTAACAAACACGCATCTCTTAATAGAGACTTTTGCTTGTTACATGCTGCCTTGATCCCATAAGTCATTGATGACATTTCCAATTATTAAAGTGTGTTTATTAATATGTAATTAAATGATATATTAGTTATTAGTGAAAGTATTAGTTTTAATTACAGTTTTGTTAACAATATTATTTTAATAATAAGTATTAAAGAACATAAATATAAAGCTTGATTATAGATTTCAATTATAAGCCTTTCTTAATTTGTCCACTATCCAAGGAAATCTGTAAAATCCATCTTGATATTCATAGATAGTATGAAGAATTAATAAAATTAATGATTATCCTGAGATCTCCTTATTGTAAAGTTATTCTTATGATTATTTCCAATCTTAATTATCAAAAATAATAGGAATCAAAGTTTATCTGTAATTATATAACAAAATAATTTAATGAGTTATTGAATTAAAACTTAATAGTTATATATATGATATGTTATATTGGATATTCTTGTTAAACATGAGGGTATGTAGATACTTAATAAGGAAAAGTATATAGGTATCCTCATGCCATTGATCAAATATTTTGTATTTGTTTAATGTTAAGGGGATGTGATCTGTTTATAGGTAAATGTGTCTCACATTAATTATATTTAATATATGTCTTATTTTAGAAATGTTTAATCACGTGAAAGTAACTTGGGATAAATACTAACCTTATCTAAATTCAATTGCTATTGTTAAAGAAAATGGTCAGGAAACAGTAAGTCTGTCAATAGTACCTAGCCAGAGTCCAAGTAGGGCCTCATGTAGGGACTTGACAACTCTGCTTAGGGCCGTACCACCTATAGACAGGCCACAATATATATATATATACAAACAACGAAGCTTCAGATGAATTATATAACATAAATAAATTCTCAAAAGGATCATTGGAAGATTCATCTCTTTTCTATTTAATCAGATATAATCACAGTTATTTATTATTTACTCATAAACAAATGTATGTGATAATCCAAACAAATAAAAACAGCTTGAATTATAAAATCATAATAAAACTATTCGAAATAAGATGCGGATTTTCTCTCACAATCGAAAACATTAATACTACACAAAACTAGCTAGGTTTCAAGAATTTATTAATGGCATAAAACTCCTCTGCAAATAGGAAGTGGGTAGGAAAAGTAATGTAGATGAATATGAAAATGATTTAAATAACCAGGTATATAGCAAATAAGTACTGAAGAATGAAATTTAAAAAGTCAATAACAAATAAAGTGAAATGTAAAATCACAAAACAATAAAGATCATGGCTTAATATTGCTTATATGCTGAAGCTGGTGAATAAAACAAAAAAAAAAAAATAACTGCGTCAAAATACACCGAAATACTACTAATAAATAAAGCAGACGATAGATTACTAAACATAGAGACACCTGAGATAGTACATGAGATCCAGCACAAATGCCTAGATTGCTCAGCATATACTGTGGCCAATCAATGACTAATAATACAACCATCATAATACAGCGTATTTATTTATGTAAGTAAGCCAAAGATAACCAGAAATATAAGTCCATGTTTTGGGAGTATCCAAGAGAACACAGTTATAGCTTCAACCCACAATCAACATAGCATGCATAGAACATGATGACTTTGAAATGAAAGTAAAGAATCCTAGTTTATAACCAATCACAAAATTGTCCTAAATAAAACAGAAACCACATTGGATTGTCACACAGACGGAATATTTAAAGGAATCTGATTTACATAATATGAATAATTAAGATGGGTTATAAATGAAACAGTAATTCTATGAAACTAGAAAGCTATAATTATAATGTTAATCATAGAAAGTGTGCTAATGAAATAAAATAAAGAGGAAAAAAATTCTTTCATATACACACATGCCTTAACAAAAAGGACGTTAATATTATATACATATATACAAATTACAGTAGTCTGTTTGGTATTGCTTAATGTATTGTAGGATCACATGAGAATACATTCAGTAAATATCCACACACATATACTTTATTTGCCTATATAAATAGGAATAGAAAATAGTTTTCCCTAAAATTCAATGATAATGACAACGATAAAATCAAATATTTATAATACTGGACCAAATCACATAGAACATGATATTTTCCGTTAAAATGTCGTGGAATTAATACGGGCACCAGTCAACATTATATATACATATGTAATTTTTAAATGTCACCAAGAATATATATATATATATATTACGGATATATATGTTTTCATTATCGGTTACATATCATCAATATTTTTTTAAATATTTCCTCTGTTACATATCATCAGGATTTCTTTCAATATTATTAATATCTGATAGTTTCCTTTATAATTTAACTTCCTTTGTGGTTATAATTTTATGTAATAAATTGAACTGACCAGTAATAATTTATTTAATATTCATTTCCCAATTGTCTCTTAATTTATAATTCACATGCCCACGTGGCAAACAAATTCTACACAAATCATATGTACTCTTATTTTCTCTAAAATGTCCGACATTTTATTGATTTTGAAATATTAATATTTTAATCAACTATTATATTATCAACATAATTATATTATCGAACAAATATAATAAATTTATTTAACTATTTTTAGCTTCTTAGCCACACACACATATACTCCTACATAGTTGTATAAAAATACTTTGCTTGTAATGTTTGATAAATCTACATACAGTATATTAATAATTATCAGGAATATGCTTTTTAAGTACGACTTTATTTTAAATAATAAGTATAATTTAATTAAGTGAAGTTGTCTTTTTGAATCCTACCTCAAATTTACAAGACCATGAATAAATTCTCCATAGATTAAAGTACAGTTTAACCATTCATACTAAGAAAGTAAACAACTGCACTTATAAGTTCTAATGCACATAAAATCTAATGGACAGTAATTAATGTGAAAGTTAATTACTATACAAAATGAGTCGGATCTTTTAAAATGATAATCAGATTAATGTAACTTGAGTGTTAATATGGCATATTTTTTTTCCACTAGCACCTATTATTTTGAACATTTGAACCCTTATATTAAATATTTGAGATGCATACACTCTCACTTGTATTTAAAATAATGATTGCATCACTGAATATTTTATCTAACCTACCTACATATTCACTGACAACTTAAACGTGAATATAAATACTTTTTATTATTATTATTATTTTTCTTCTGTTTTTGGTTTTAAAAGGAGATAAAATTTTAACTAATCCTGTATATAAAAGACAAGAAGGAAACATTTTTTTTTCTATTCCAGTAACTTTAAATCGCTAGAAATTGTAATAAAATATATATGTTAGAACAACAACTGTTGACACTCCTTTAGCAAAACATTTGCTTCCTCTTTCAATCAATCTATTAAATAATTCACCTTACACATATAGGTAAGTTATATCCAATAAAATGTAATTACTATATTAATATATTTTTAAAAGCCATCATAAAATATGACGTAAAATGGTTAATATTTTAGAATATATTGAAGCAGTAAAATCTGTCATACATATTTTTGCTTCACTGTCTGGTTATATTAGTAACCTTGGACTAAACATTCTAAACCAGTTCTGTACCCATTTAATCACCAGGGAATTCAAGTACAGATATATACGCGATTACCCTCCCCCTTTCTTTTTGTAAGTCGTTTATGTTAAATAAAGAATATTTATTAGTTTAAATTCAGGAATATTTAAAATTTCCATCGCTTCATATAATCTTGTATGTGTGTATGTATTACTATAACGGGACAGCCTATTTGATAGCTTTAGTTGAGGCATCAAATATAACGGAACGGCATTTAATCATCCCAGTTGATGTATTAATTGTAATATAATCAATTATATTTAATGTTTAGAAATCATTAACTTAATGCTTCATAGTTAGGTTCGCCAAATATAACAGAATGGATTATATTTAAAATCTAAGTTGGTCTTGTTAAATATAAAGAGATGATTAAATTCCTTAGAAAGAGGATACGCATTTCACTACAATCGGACTTTGGGTCTTCAAGTAGAATGCTAGAAATGAATCGATGAAATACCAAGTCCATGATTATATATACCTCTATTATGCTAGCTCATTAATCTTTAAATAAGTTTAAATACAATTTAGACCAGGACATCCATCTTTCATCCCTCTTTCAGTCACCATTATGCCACGATAAACTCACGGAGAATTTGCAATCAGCTCTTTTCAGGAATAATTTCAAAAACAAGTTATTTCATATGCCTCTATATAAGCATTAATTATAACTATTATTCATATGACATTTATAATACTAGCATATATATAATATAATTCAATAATGATTAGACAAAGAGATCACGTTAACAAATCAATATTTAATAAACAATAAAAAATATAATAGAATAGATAATAAAATATTAATAAATAAATACGGATGAATTTTATCATTTTAAAAGAATATTAATAAATGATATTTTTTTATTTAATACCCTATGATAAAACTCAATACTATAATAAACTTTCAAAAATTAAAGAAAATAGCTTAAATTAACAGATATATAAAAACAATATCTGGGTTCAAAAATTAATAATTTATGTAACTTATTAATTTATTTACCGTTCTTATTTATATGCTTCACAATTACCCATATATAAGTATTATTTTCCATTGTATAACTTATATATTATATGTATTTTTAATAAATAAAAATACATTAAACGTTTACAATATTACGTAGTAAACACAATACAATCCTGTTTAAGATATCTGTCAAATAATAACTATTTTTTATATCCCTCATCTAATTTAATGAATTATGTTAAACTTTCAATTAATTATATTTAATAATAAATATAATTTTCCTTTTAAGATATATATGATGCGATGCCAAATTTGAAATAAAGATAATAATAATAATAATAAACATATTAAAATAATATAAGCATTATTATAATATATGTAAATAAATAATAAAGGAAACTTAGTTATAAGAGAGTTGAGAGTAGATATTGAAGTCTATAGTTCATCATCCCACGTGACGCTCTTCCGATCTGAAGCATATCACCAATCCATTTGTACAATGATGATTCCATTTATCCTTAAACGATAAACTGTTAATAACATCCAATGACCGGATTAATGTGAAATAAAATAAATATTCTTCGAATGTAGATGTTCTTAATCTTCATTTCTCTATTATCACTAGACGTTCTATATATTCAATATTTCAAAATATTTTAAAATAGCATGCAAGGTTGGTTTCGAAACCTTTTACGATATAATGAGTGTACTACTCAGTGCACATTGTTTTATCCTTAATATATATAATTATCTTAAATTTATATATATCCGAAGAATAATGGAAGAGTTAAAACAACGTAGTTTCAAAACTTAAACAGACGTTCTTTTCCTTTATATTGCTATTCCTTTAAGATTAAGTAGAAAATTAAATATTTTTCCTTGCAGACTTTGAATCCACAAATTATTTTAATTTGAAAAAGTTAATATTTAAATTCCAATCGCTAAATAGTAGTATTGATAGAAGAAAAATGCTATTTTTAAAGAGAAAAGATTTTCTTTTTCTTTCGTTTTTTTATTATTTTCCAGAGCCCGAACGAATCTGCTCGTGTGTTATATAAGTTCATGTTTAATTCAACTATCAATTGTTCCACTGACATTAAGATTTAATAATAAAATAAAAAAATATATAAGTATTTATTCTTAACTTCAAATCTGGCATTTTACTCAAAAGCTTAAGGTATATATTATTTAAAACTTAAATGTATATATAAATAGTACATATATGTTACATAATAAAATAGTCAAATAAAAATTTATATTTATAAATAATTTCACAAGAGATAAAACATGTTAGACCAATAATAACAACTGTAAGTTACTATTATATTTCCCCTTCCCTTGGGAAATTTAAAATTTTAATTTAAGTTAAAATTTTAAACACTTACAACTATTTTAGTATATGCTTATAGTTTAATTGCATTTATAGTTGGATTTTATGAAGGGTTGCATTTTTTTTTTAAACTGTTATATCTTCCTAATACTTGGGCTATTTTATTTTTGTGATAATGATCAAAAATAAAAAAAAAAAATTAAGGACTTTGATGGGTTAATATTTTTTTTTTTATAAAAAAAAAAAAAATAAAAAAAAATAATGTGTTTCCTTCTTGGACCACAAATATATTTACTAGCCTTATTCCTGCTTCTTTAAGACTTATGGATTTGAAAAGGACTAAATAAATACTAGAGTATCCATCTATAAATATGAATTGACTCTATGGTTTTAATTATTTTAAGGCATTAAAGAATACCCTCACCAAAGCTAATGTTTTTAACTATACTTCTCTTTACATTGATCACTATTATTATTATTTTTTTATACAACCGTATGGTTTACACTGCCCAATTCTTATCTTGGTCTTCACCTCATTTCTTTATAAAACATTATAAGCAGCCAAAATATGGTTTTAAAATTCGTGAATTGTATGTACCATGAATCTCTCCTTCTTGGTTAATCCAAAATGCATTTGGACCAGCCCTTTTAACGATAGTATAAGGTCCTTCATATGTATTGAAGAATTTATGGTATTTATTCTCCAATGGTTTGCTGGGATGGAAAGTCTTTATCAAAACTTTATCTCCGATTTTAAATTCATAAATACATTTTTTTTTATTTTGACTTCTATTATTTGCCATTTTAACAAGTTGTTTATGAGCTTGTAAAATATCATTTTCTCCATTTATTTTGGGTTCATTAATAATAGGTTTATATTTTTTAAATAATATAGGTATAATTTGATGAAAGTGTAGTCTGATGGGTGAGAATCCTGTAGATTCATTTAAACTCCAATTGATATAGTCTACTACACATTTTGTCTGCTTTACCCAACCCTTGTGCTCCTCTTCTAAATAGGTCCTAAACAAACGTCCAAGCTCCCGCATAATATGTTCGCATGGATTTGATTGTGGATTCCTAATAGAGATTAGCACATGTTTTATTTTTGATATGTCTACCCATTTCTTCCATTCCCTAGATAGAAAAGGTGTACCATGATCAGTTAGTATGGTTTTTGGTTTTCCTATCATTGGAAATTGGAGAGTACTCAATACTTTGATTGTATGTTTAGTATTGGCTTGGGGTATCGGGTAAGCAGCAACATATTTGGAAAAGAGATCATAAGTGACTAATAAATATTTTTGTTTGTTAAATGGAGGCAAAGGCCCATAATAGTCAATTGCTAAGATCTCGTTTGGTCTTTCTGGAATGATAGAATTAATTGAATTAATATAATTTTGGTTTACTGATTTAGCTCTTAAGCAAATTAGACAATCTTGGAGTGATTTCAAGATGTCTTTATACATTTTTGGCCAGTAAAACCAATTCTTTAGGGTGTGTTCTGTCTTATGAGCACCATAATGCCCGTATAGACAGTGTACGTATTTTATGAGTGGGTCACGTAAAGACTTTGGTATTATTGTCCTCCACTCATCAACGTTATCATTCACTTTATATAGTAAGACCTGTTGTTCTAATTTAAAATGGTTAAGATCTTTAGGTGCATCCAAAACTTCCTCCCCTAATAAAACTTTTATAATTGGGTTTAATTCTGGGTCATTAAATTGTATTTCTTGTAAGTTTTCCAACTCGTTCTCTACATTACTATCAGCCATCACATTGACATTTGTAATGTAGGCATTGTCTACCATCAAATGATTTTGTTCTGACCTACATGGATTTCGACTAAGCACATCAGCCATGATATTCTCGGATCCTTTGCAATAATGCACAGTGTAATTAAATTCCTGTAGTAGTAAACTCCATCTAACTAGACGACTATTAGTCAGATAACTATGATTCAGGAATTCAAGGCTTTTGTGATCAGTGATCACTATCACCTCTGATCCGAGTAGCATTTGTCGAAATTTTTGGAAAGCCCAGACTATTGCTAGTGCTTCCTTCTCTGTAACCGTGTAATTTATTTCTGGACCTTTCAAGAGCCGGCTTATAAAGTAGAGGACACCTGGTTGGCCATCCTCTTGGATTTGGGACAGTGTTACCCCTAATCCAAAACCACTACTATCTGTTTGAACAATGAATGGTTTATTAAAATCAGGGAAAGCTAACATAGTTAACTTTAAAAACCCTGTTTTAATATTCTCAAATGCACGGTCTTGTTCTTCAGTCCATTTCCAACGTTCATTTTTTCTAATCAATTTTAGCAACGGTTCCATGTGGTCTGAGAACTTCTGATAGAAACGGTTGTAAAAATTACATAGACCTAAAAATGATCTAATTTGTTTTCGGGTAGATGGTTTAGGAAAGTTTTGAATGGCAGAGATCTTCACTGGATGAGGTCTTATCCCATTGCAACCAACAATATGACCTAAGAAGACTACTTGGTTGGAAACTAAAGTACTCTTCTTGAAGTTAATTTTTATACCTTTCAGAAAACACTCTTTAAAAAATATAGATAAATGTTGAAGGTGTTCTTCAACTGTGGTGGATGCAATAATTACATCATCCACATAAATAATTATGATTTGTTTTACCTCAGGAGATAAAGTCTTATCTAAACATCTGATTAGACCTGCACCACTATTTATCAATCCAAATGGCATCCTATTAAATTGGTATGTAAAACCCTCATAACGGAAAGCAGTATATTGGCGATCTTCTGGATGAAGTTCAATCTGCCAATAGCTGGAGGTTAAATCGAAAGTAGAAAATACCTTCTTATTTCCAAATTTCATGAATAAGTCATGTATGGGCGGTGGTATATTTCTGTCTGGGACAGTAATTTTGTTTAGTTGTCTAGCATCCAAACAAAATCTCATCGACCCATCTTTCTTCTTCACAGTTACCACTGGATTACAGTAAGGTGAAGAGCATTTGGAAATGATTTCCCAATCCAGCATTTTATTAATTTGCTTAGATATATCTTCCCGATATTGGTATGGAATAGGATATGATTTAGATTGAAATGGTTGATCATGAATTAATCTAATTCTCTGTTGGAATCCCTTTATCACTCCTGGTATGTCTGAGAAAATAGAATTAAATTCTCTTATAACAAATCGTAATTTTAACATATCATCACTTCCAAGCAAGTTGGATTCTGCGAGTTTACTCTCTAAAAGTGTTTCTGGAATGCTAGATGTTATAGAGTCAACTTCAATTTGATCATATCTTGGAAGCAATGTCATCTCTAAGACTTCATCATTAATTTTAACTGTTTTATTACAGAAATCAATTACACAAGTGTTCAAATGTAGGAAGTCTGCCCCTAAAATAACATTATGAATCAAACCATTCAAAATTAAAAATACATGATAGAGAGTTGTTTGGCTGATTTTAATCTCAACCCAAATTTGTTTTTGGATTAACTTAGCTTTTCTACTGTTAGCCATGGTAACCTGCATAGATTTCAGTGGTAAAATTTTGATATTAGGATTTATTGCTAAAATCTTTTGGTAAAATGTCTCTGATATCACAGAAATTTGGCTACCAGAATCTAATAATGCCTTAACCAACAAGCTCTCAAACAAAACTTCTATCATAGGGCAACTTTGTAAAACAAAATTTGGTGTTTTATCTTCCCATGAACACATCATGTTAGTGATTTCTCGTGTAAAAGATTGATTCATGTTCCTCATTGGGTATTTGGTTTCTTGAGGTGAGGAACATTTCCTCAAGTACCCTTTTAGTTTGTTTTATGTGAATCTATAGATATATCCTTACTACATCCCGGTTTTGGGAAATTTCTTGGATTATTAGAAGAAGTTATTTTTACTTTATTTAAATTATCACGATTTATTTTGGGAGAGGGGTCATAAGGTATATTCCTTTGAGATGTTTTTCCCTTCCAATAATTGGTATTTCTATTATTTTTCCTTCTATTATAAAATATTGTATTGATTGAAGCTTCCTCCTTTTTTTTATCAGGTAATCTAATTGATAAATTGGTTTGATTCATATCAATACTATTTAAAAGTTCTGCTATTTGTTCTATTTTTGTTATATTGGTACACAATAATGATTGTTCTATTTTAAGTGGTAAATTTCTTTTTATTATTCTAATCATTTCGCCTTCACTTAAATGATAAGTATTAAGTGTTCTTAATTTTGTTATTTGATGGCGAAAGAATTTGGTCAAGGTTTCTCCAGGTGTCTGTTTATACTTATCTTGGAATATTTGGTACAATAAAGCCTCTTGTTTGTCTCTATTCCAAAAATTTTTAATTAATAGCTCTTGATATTCCATATAAGTAGATGGAGTTTGTGATAAAGACTCCCACCATATCAATGCATCTCCTTGTAAGTGACTATATGCAATGATCACTTTTTCTCCTTCTGATAAACTATGGTTAACAGAAAAATAAAGATTAAGGCTTCTAATATGTTCTATCGGAGATTCGTTATGAGATCCTTTGAATATTTTTAACCTAACAAATTGGTTAATTGTACTACTTGGTATTGAATGGTTGTATACCTTTTGTTTTTCTAAAACATTCAACTGAGAAGTTGATGTTTGATTTTCATGATTAATCCTATAAGTATTTAAGTTCAACCCTTCTAATTCAAAATTACTAGGATAATTTTCAACTTCAGGCATTATATGATACTGAAAATTTGATCTATCACCAGAGTCAATTACTTGTTGTGGATCTTTTTGAATGACCTCGAAATGATTTTCACCATGATTTTGTTCTTGATTATGACTATAAGTATTTACATTATTTTCAACCTGATGCATTTCTATAGTTGGTGTTCTTTTACATATCTGTGTTTCAATAACCAAAAATCTACTATCAGTTGATTCCTTTATTTTATTTACTCTATTCCAAGTTTCAGTAGTATCTTTCCTTAATTTTTCCAATACATTTTTGTCTATATTTGTATTAATTTCTATTGAATTCATTTTATTTTCTAAAGTTTTAAGTTGATGATCAATAGTCTCCAATACATTATTCTGAGATTCTACCTCATTATTATGTTTAGTAGATAGTTGATCTATTCTTGCTTGTGTTTGTTGTCTATCTACTTGGATTTCATTCCGTATTTTATTTTGTTCTTCTTTTACTTGATCCCTAAAAATTCCTTGATTTTTATACATTTCATCACATTTAACATTTAATCTATCTATTATGTCACCTTGGAACTCACTAAACCGTTGTTGACATTTTGAATTATTTTCATCAATTTCATTCTTTAAATCATTTAATGCTTGTTTAATTTCTATGTTATCTTTTTTAACATTATCCACATTTAAATTTAATTGTTGGATTTTTGTAGATAGTTTATTTTCAATTCCTGTTATTTCAACCTTCAAATCATTTTTTAAACTATCTAATTTTTTTACTATTATTATCCAATTTTTGATTCAAATCACTTTTTAAACTATTAATATTATCATCCAATTTTTGATTCAAATCACTTTTTAAGTTACACATATCACTTCTAAAACTAGTACTATTATCATCCATTTTTTTATTCAAGTTATTTTTTAAATCATCTAATTTATTCATAAACATTTGTAACATTTGCTGAATTGTACCAACATTAGATGATTGATTAATCTCAATTGTAGATGATTGATTTAAACCTTCATCAACTATATTTTGTGTTTGAGATAACACTTGATCTAAACTCGGTGTTTGTTGAGGGTATTCAATTATGGTTGTAGAACCCCCAGGTGCTTGTACTAATGATGATTGTTCAATAATAATATTATCATCATTTAGTTCACTTTGCAAATCATCTTGCATTTGACTAGAGCATTTAATATCTTTGTTTGAATACATTTTCCCACTTCGCAGCATAACAAATTTTAACTTAATTCAAATATTACTTAAGTGTATATATATTTTTATAACCAAAATATTATATCGTAAAGTTCTCTACCACCCCATGCTATTTATATATACTTATGATGTTCTAATAATATATGTGTATATTTTTAAACGTCTATGTCTATATAAAACTTTATCCCACTCAACTCTTGTTTAAAACATAATTTAATAATTAGTTATTCAAATATTGATCTGTCTAAATCATATTATATATATTACCATTTTTTTTTATATTAATCTTGCAATTATAAATACCATATATAATGAATCGAAATTATAGATTCAATGCCTAAAACGTCGCACACCAGATAAAACGCAGTCTACAGGGTATGAGATTTAATTAATCGAAGCCCCTAACATTTGGGTCGCCAGATATAACGGGACACCAGATAAAACGCAGTCTACAGGGTATGAGATTTAATTAATCGAAGCCCTTAACGTTTGGGTCGCCAGATATAACGGGACAGCCTATTTGATAGCCTTAGTTGAGGCATCAAATATAACGGAACGGCATTTAATCATCCCAGTTGATGTATTAATTGTAATATAATCAATTATATTTAATGTTTAGAAATCATTAACTTAATGCTTCATAGTTAGGTTCGCCAAATATAACAGAATGGATTATATTTAAAATCTAAGTTGGTCTTGTTAAATATAAAGAGATGATTAAATTCCTTAGAAAGAGGATACGCATTTCACTACAATCGGACTTTGGGTCTTCAAGTAGAATGCTAGGAATGAATCGATGAAATACCAAGTCCATGATTATATATACCTCTATTATGCTAGCTCATTAATCTTTAAATAAGTTTAAATACAATTTAGACCAGGACATCCATCTTTCATCCCTCTTTCAGTCACCATTATGCCACGATATTACGGAGAATTTGCAATCAGCTCTTTTCAGGAATAATTTCAAAAACAAGTTATTTCATATGCCTCTATATAAGCATTAATTATAACTATTATTCATATGACATTTATAATACTAGCATATATATAATATAATTCAATAATGATTAGACAAAGAGATCACGTTAACAAATCAATATTTAATAAACAATAAAAAATATAATAGAATAGATAATAAAATATTAATAAATAAATACGGATGAATTTTATCATTTTAAAAGAATATTAATAAATGATATTTTTTTATTTAATACCCTATGATAAAACTCAATACTATAATAAACTTTCAAAAATTAAAGAAAATAGCTTAAATTAACAGATATATAAAAACAATATCTGGGTTCAAAAATTAATAATTTATGTAACTTATTAATTTATTTACCGTTCTTATTTATATGCTTCACAATTACCCATATATAAGTATTATTTTCCATTGTATAACTTATATATTATATGTATTTTTAATAAATAAAAATACATTAAACGTTTACAATATTACGTAGTAAACACAATACAATCCTGTTTAAGATATCTGTCAAATAATAACTATTTTTTATATCCCTCATCTAATTTAATGAATTATGTTAAGCTTTCAATTAATTATATTTAATAATAAATATAATTTTCCTTTTAAGATATATATGATGCGATGCCAAATTTGAAATAAAGATAATAATAATAATAATAAGCATATTAAAATAATATAAGCATTATTATAATATATGTAAATAAATAATAAAGGAAACTTAGTTATAAGAGAGTTGAGAGTAGATATTGAAGTCTATAGTTCATCATCCCAATGAAGATCTCTTACGAAGCATATCACCAATCCATTTGTACAATGATGATTCCATTTATCCTTAAACGATAAACTGTTAATAACATCCAATGACCGGATTAATGTGAAATAAAATAAATATTCTTCGAATGTAGATGTTCTTAATCTTCATTTCTCTATTATCACTAGACGTTCTATATATTCAATATTTCAAAATATTTTAAAATAGCATGCAAGGTTGGTTTCGAAACCTTTTACGATATAATGAGTGTACTACTCAGTGCACATTGTTTTATCCTTAATATATATAATTATCTTAAATTTATATATATCCGAAGAATAATGGAAGAGTTAAAACAACGTAGTTTCAAAACTTAAACAGACGTTCTTTTCCTTTATATTGCTATTCCTTTAAGATTAAGTAGAAAATTAAATATTTTTCCTTGCAGACTTTGAATCCACAAATTATTTTAATTTGAAAAAGTTAATATTTAAATTCCATTCGCTAAATAGTAGTATTGATAGAAGAAAAATGCTATTTTTAAAGAGAAAAGATTTTCTTTTTCTTTCGTTTTTTTATTATTTTCCAGAGCCCGAACGAATCTGCTCGTGTGTTATATAAGTTCATGTTTAATTCAACTATCAATTGTTCCACTGACATTAAGATTTAATAATAAAATAAAAAAATATATAAGTATTTATTCTTAACTTCAAATCTGGCATTTTACTCAAAAGCTTAAGGTATATATTATTTAAAACTTAAATGTATATATAAATAGTACATATATGTTACATAATAAAATAGTCAAATAAAAATTTATATTTATAAATAATTTCACAAGAGATAAAACATGTTAGACCAATAATAACAACTGTAAGTTACTATTATATTACAGATACATAAAAATGTTGCAAATATTTTTTTTTCTTGATATTTTGCATGTATATATTTTATGTATTTTATTGTTAAGCTGAAGCAATACCAGAGAAGATTCTGGATAGTAATTAACATAACTTAAATTTACAAAACAAAAGAACATACTTTATTCAATTTAAAATGTCGATGTTAAATTAGATTTATTTTAGCAATCCTAAACATTAATGGAAATTATATCTCTTGAATCTATTTCCAATTTTGAAATAGATTAAAACAATACTCTCCAGAACTTACCTCATTGTCATCTTTCAAAGGTAAATGTTAAATAAAAGATAAGTGCAGTCAGGCCAGGTAATGCACATCCCCCCCCCCGGTAGCAATGTAATAGAAGTTTCTAGAAATTTTTATTGGCGTATAAATACAGTCAAATTTAATACAGACCACTCTGCTGTTACTTTTCAGAGAAGTGTTGCTAAACGAATTCATGCCACTCAAAATCTTGATAAAATGAATTCATTTTAGTAGAGGAAAGAAATTCGCGTTCCCTATTTTTTCAAGATCATCTCCATATCTCTATATTACCAGGCCATCGCTATTTAAGAACTGCTTTAATCAACTGAAATTAATTCTACAAAGATGCCAACCATTATTTTATCTGAACTTTGTATTCCTGACATTGTTTTTCATATTTTTTCTCATGCATATCTACCCATACTGCTGTCAAGTCATCACGAGTAACAGAAGGTAATTCTGTCCATGTCACTGACATGAACTCTGTAAAACTTCATTTATGTGATATTAATCTGTTTTAATTCTAATGTAACTCTCTGTCTATTTAACAATTGGATATGTAGTGAAAATTATAATAATCACAGTAAAGTTGTGACTTGATCACTTTGTAAAATATAATGCATGAAACTATACATTTATATTCCATAAATGTATTTACTGGGTTTCACACTTTCTCTATCTCACTATTTTTAAATGCTGCAAACTTTAACTTCATTTTATTATAATTTTGTATTTGCTTAAATTTGACGTAATATGCTAATGGCTTAATCTAGCTAACTGATCTTATTTTAATTCTCCATCCCGATATTATGGGATCGTTAAATACTTAAATGTAAGTCTTTCTCACAACATTAAGGTTCACTCGATTGAATACAATTATTAAATGGTTATATTTTATTAATGGCATATTATAGGCTGTCATATTTTATGATATCAATTTCTTAGCATATTAACACTATTGATTTAGTTAATTTTAATATTCTTTAAAGTAAATCTAATGACCTTACCTTTCTTTAGTAATCAATCATTTGCTTATCATGCCATCCAGCATTATTGTTGTGTTATGTAATTATTTATCTGTTAGGGATATTTATATTTATTTAAAGAAAGGAACTATATATTCTCTCTTTTATATTTTGACTTTCTAATGCATATTTAAAGTCAATTGCATACCTTTAAGGATGCGTTAATTTTTGTCATGTCATTATGCTAAATATTATTAATTTACAAGGCCATAGTTAATGGCTTGAAGTTTACTAGTGTTGCTTACTCCTGATAGTGTTATAAAAGTTCATATATCTTGCTTTGTCAAACTTAATATCCGTAGGTCCCAGATCATTTTCTTATGGCTTGTCTTGCAATGAAGTTTGGAAACACCGACTCCAGAATAATGTCAGGTTGTAGAAAAGCTCTGCATGGGATAACATCGAAAATCCGAATCATGGAATCCCCATCTAATCACTTCTTCAAATACCTCCTTGTCACAAGTGCAGGCAGATTTCTCATATTTGTTATAATTGATTAAACTTCCCATCCTAAAGTGGATGTTATATTTCTAATGCTATCATTTTGAGGCAGCACTGCAACACTTAATAATATTTTACATTGACCTATTATTTATGTATAAGTTGTAATGATGTGACCATCCTCTAACCTCTCTATTATTTTATATGTTAGAAATGTCAATTTAAAGCTTATTTAAGCTATCCGATCTCTCATTTCTCTTTATATATGCTAGTAAACAACATTTAGTAAATTCTGTCATATCAGAATTATTTAAATAAATACGCAAATAAATGTTTTTTCTTCCATATGATTGATGTAACATATAATTATTGATGGAATAAAGCTTGTAATATCTATAAATTTATTTTAGTGTGTGGTCATGATAAACCATAATTTAAATATGGTTTTATATAAATAAGGCTCCATTTTTATCTATGTTCCTTAAGGTCCTTTATTTCTCATGCAAGTCAATCATAATGTTCAAATTATAAATCTATGTTAAAATTGATATCTCATTCCATTATCATATTAAGCTGTATCGTCTTGAGTATATGTTATATTTTACCTGTTATTTACTCAACTCTTATTTGCGTATTCTTCAGTCATTGTAATATATACTCTATTAATATTATCTAATCTATACAATATCCAAATCTTTGCTACCGATATCGTGAAACCCAGATTCTGTTAATTTTATGCCACATGTAAATAGATTCATCATTTGTATTTATTAAGCTTATATTATCATTACTGATTTATTCGATCTCTTATTAATTATATTAATACCATAACCAATTACTATTCAATCATTCTTTGCCTCAGTGTTTTAAGCATACATATAATTAAATGGTTTTGTTATATATAATTCAGGCTCTGTTTTATCTTAGGCTAGTCTTGCCTTTTATGAACCCAGTTATTAGTGAAACATTCATATAATCATAAGCTACCATAACCTGTTAGGGGTTCGAAGTTAAGTAATATATTTTCCCTGTATATCTCTCGTTTCTCCACTGGGTCTCTGGGATTGGAATAAATAAAATTCATCTGTTATCATCAGAAATGTTGTTCATAATGTTATAGTTTTAGGGAAGGGCAAACAGGGCAGAATCCATGACTGCTCCTGACCTGTGTATCTCTGCCATGAGTAGATTTAAGATACTTTTGCTTAGATGCTAGATCTTGTTAGATGAACATACAATTCTAACTGGTACAATATCAATCTAATGAATTAATGGTTATTTTAAGTCTATGTATAAATAATAAACAGTACTGTATATACATTTTTAAAACTGGGTTCTCTCTATAATTCATTGTGTGCATTTTTAGATGGGCTACAATATACTCTACTATGAATATCAAAGATTATAAGAAGTGTCATAGATGAAGGGTGTATTTCTAGATGGGCAAGTATTTTCACTCATTGTTATGCATTAATTAATTTATTTTATTAGAGTATGTTTTTAATAAAGACACATTCTACTCTCTTTTATAAATTTTCTACAAAAATGGAAATTCCTTTCAATTGATAGACAGTTCTGTGTAAAGAACATTCTTGAAATTATTTGATGTAAATCCTTTTTTATGCAAAGTAGAAATTTCCTTAAAATATCTTGATCATGTTCATCAGTGTAACATGATGGTTTTCCCTATTCAGTTGGTTTTCGTAATGAATGTTAAAGGAAGATTTAATAAAATAAGATTGAAGGCTAATAATTTTGAGAAAACTCTGGCTACATATATTATTGATGTCTTATTTACAACTCTTTAATAACATTTTAATTTTACTTAACCCAGGTGACATCAGTTTATTTTAATTACATTTATTTTCCAAAATATTTTAATTTTTACCTTGTTTCAAATATCTTATCTCCAAGTACAAAAAACAATTATTAAATGAAACCAGATTTAATTTTTAGTGTCCTTATTTTTGATCTACTTTATTTAATATTAAAGTGTTATTGATGAATATTTTATCGTAAACAACTCATACAAACGTAAACTAAAACAATCATTCTTTTGAGTACATTTTTTCTAATTTTAAATTTAATGTTTGATAAGAAAAATTAGCTATCCTGTATTAACATATTTAATTATTTAATTTCTCCTAAATTTCATCACTTATATTAAAATTAATTACATTATTTATACTTATATGATTTTCATAATATCTTATAAAATTTAACATTACTTACTACATTTGGAGTTTTATGATTACTTTGAATGGTTTATTTTAAGGTATTTTCATTATTTATGTAATTTTCTTTAATAGTTTTGTAATGATACTTTTATGATCTATTCTCATAAACAAGCTCACACAATTGTCGGAGATGCCATGGCTGATATTTAAAAAAAATGTTTGTGGATGGGAGCAGGGTTTTGAGATGGAAAATGCAGTTATATACATAAACCAATGTAACTACTGACGTTTTACCACATAATAGCAGTAAACTGTAGTAATGTCATATTTTATTAAATGGATTGTTATTAGCCTTTTGAGATGATTTGTAATTCATCCATGTCGCAAAAAACCGGAACTAGTCATCCCTATTTACATATTTTCAGAAGCAGGATATTTGTTCTTATGTTTAAATATAAGCATGTTATTTTACCATACTGGAACTAAACAGCGTTTAAAATATAAGAAGGGCTATTTTTTCTCCAAGTTTTTCCAGTGAATACCATGTTTGTCTAGGAGCAAATTAAAGATTGTTACTTAAATAAATGCCAAGCTCTCTCTTTGAATTAATTCTTGTTTCAATGTTTAATACCTCTGCTGCCTATAGTTCAATGAGGTATATTTTTAAATTGGCTGATTGAGATGCGGCCTCTAAACATTTATTCATAGAATGCGTTGATATTTGATATTTATTTCATATAGCATATGCACTGGAAATATTTTCATATATATGTACTAAAGTTTGAAAGGGAAAACATTAACAAGTTTTGTCGACTTTTAGGAATGCGGGAGTAATATTTTTTATCACTATGTACCAGTGGGAACATGAATATGCTTTCTAGTAAGTCAAATAATATATACAAGACTGAGCTTCTTGCAAATAATTTTCAAGTAAAAACGACTTTAATGCAAATAAATAAAAGTTTAACATTCTTTTGTTTGGTTTCTACCGCATTTACAAGTAATAGTGATAGAAAAAAAGAAAAAAAAAACATATTCTGTATATATAACATGATAAAAAGATAGATTTTTGAGAAATAAACACAGAGAAAGACAAGATAGCAAATTGGATTAGCAGAATGTTAGATACTTAGGTTTACATAGACCGACAAATATTGATAGATAAATTGACAAATTGCTATCTAAAACCTGCTATATTATGATAGATAGATTGATAAATAGATAAATAAGTAATTAGATAAATATATAAATAACTGAATAGATAGACAAGTAAGTAGATGGGTAGCTTCTCGCACACATAAATAGATAAAAAAAATTAATATCAAAATTCACCTATAAATAAGTAATTTTATAAAAGTCAAAAAGTCAACGTTCTACTAACATTTAGTATTTATATGAATAAATAATAAGTAGTATAATAAATAACAAAACAAGAAAAAGGATTCCTTTTGACTATTATTTTTTGAAAGTCAAATTTAATTGCCGTTATTAAAATAATAATAGAATTTTTTTTTTTTGCTGGATTGTTTTTTATTTGTTTTTGAAAAATAATTCTAAAATATGCTGCTTACTTTTTAATTTTGTTCACAAAGTCGAGGTAAGTTGTGTTTTAATTTTGTCTTTTAAATTTTGGGAAATCGAATACCTTAATAAGTCCAAAAACAAATTCTATTAAATATATAACGATGAAATGTAAACATTTTTTACTATCAATTAAATACTAATGCATTTCTACACTTCGTATATACGGATTAATTAATAAATATGTATGTACATTTTATGCATTTCTGAAAATACGGGCATAACTATGAATGTGTTTATGTGTAAGTTGAGAAAATTTACGACTGGATGAGTTGAGACATTGATGAGTGGATGTTTTATTCAACTGAAATCAGTTCAGTTTCACAATATAGTAAAAGCCTCTGCAATATATATCATTGCAAAAACCTTCAAGGGTACATTTATGATGAACAAAACAAGTTATAAATTTCTTTATAAACATGGAGGTTGGAGACAAAGAAAGAGATATTGAATTCTATCTCTCGAATTCTATCTCTCTTGGCGTTTATGTAAACAAAGATTGATAGGAGTTATTGGTAAAGCTCCATCTAGTGATCATAAAATACAAGCTAAAAGTAAGTTACAAAATTTATAACTTGTTTTGCTTATCATAAATGTACCCTTGAAGGTTTTTGCAATGATATATATTGCAGAGGCTTTTATTATATGGTGAAACTGAACTGATTTCTGATCCATGTAGCTATCTAGTTTGTTAAGCTGGATTTGAAGACATTACGTGTCTAAGAAATTTCATGTTTTCAAACTGATATAAACATATTTGATAAGTGCTGATTTTAGAGTTAGTGTTTAGATCTAGTTTCTAGACTTCCAACCCTTCACTGATGTGGCTCAAAACCATGGTCTGGAGGTGGGAGACAGTAAAAGAGACATTGAATTCTATCTCTGCATTTATGTAAACAAAGCTTGTTAGGAGTTATTGGTAAAGCTCCATTTATTGATCATATACATAACGTTTTTGGATTAAAACGTATAAAAACATTCATATAATAAATATTATAATGGTAAAAGCTATTATACTCTTTGGTAAAATAACGTATTTATCACAGAATCTATCAAGGTTAGCTACAAATTCTCACATATTACTTATTATTGGTATTTCCAAAATGGCCACAGTTAGGATTGATGATGATGAGCAAACAACTCTCCATTCTATCTATCAATTTTCTTTTACCATTAACTTTAAATTAAGCTATATGTCCTGATCATTGTCATATTCTGATGCCGGCTTTTCTGATAATTTGACCCAAGTTTGTTCAACACTGGTAGCTTCACATAGAGATTCATGGTAATGATTAGGATATCAGAGATGTATTTTTCTTCACAGAAAAGCTACCAATGATTATAAGCAAGACTGATCTAGATGTCTAACAAAATCCTATTTAATATTCTGGGTATAAGACGATGTGGAGAATGGGCTAATCCATGGTCTAGACAATGCTAACGATAAATTTGAATTCCAAACCAATTTGGGAAATGTGATAGAGGAACAAAATAACATATAACTAGATATTTTTATTGTCTTAATAACAAAATTGACATTTTTTCAACTAATATAAAAAAAAGAAATAATATTAAAAATGTAATATGTTTTAAATATATTGATTAAGATTTTTTCCTTAAAAAATGTATCCATTTGAAAATAATATACATAAATAAATTAAAACAGGTGAAGGTAAGATAAACTTAATTAACGATTTTATAAATAAATTTATTTCATAATGACAATATAATACAATACAATTGAAGTAAGTTTTATACTCATATAAAATAAATAATAACGATAAACATTAATGACAATTATGCAATATGCTCCTCTATATTTTTCACTTAGGTTATTTGGTAATTTGTAAGCTTATAGATATATAGTAGATATATATTGGACCTATGCACTCATATATGTTGCTCTAATGTAATGATTTCCCAATTTCTTTTCAACCAGGTTGCATTTTTCTTAAGATATTTGTTTCAAGGTTTTTCTGTTAGAGTATACAATGTTTCTTTTATTACATTTGGCTGAGGATTTTCTTTAAAATTGAAATACATGAGCAATATTGACATTCATCAACTTTATAGCCACATAAATGATATAAACACATAACACCAAAACACAATTAATAGTTTACATATGATGAGTATAATTACTAACTTGCTGGCAGATTCTTCAAAATTCAAACTCAAAAGTAATTGCAGTCTCTAATATACCATACTTTTCTGCAAGACTGACGTTCAGTGTGCAATAAAGTCATAGTTCTACTACTTCTTTATGCACATACACACTGTTAATTCTTTAGTTTTTATTGCATTGCTTAACTATTTTAGATTTGCATAATATGTCAGACCTGCTCAAGTAGTCTCAATATGCATAATTATTTATGTGCATAGTCTTGTACAATCAGAATATATGCATTACTAATTTTCTAGAGTGTAAGTGTATTTAGAGATTTTCCTTATTTAATTCCTGTTTGATTACTATGTGCAGAAACATACTTTTCAATAAATAAATATATATATATAATTTGATGTCTGTATTTCTTCAAAGCAATATATATATAATTATACAATCGAATATTTATAAATACAGTAATCATATATATTTTAAAAATTTTACCCACTTAGGAGTGCTTTTGACTATTTTCATAGTCTTTGTCAACTAGCACTTTGAAAGGCATAAAAACAAATAAAATCAAATCATTTATCTATATAGCTGTTTCTTAATCAGAAAATAGTTTTATTATATTATCCAAAAACAAAGATATTTTCAAATGTTAAAAAGTAAATATTCCATATATATTTCCAATGCTTTTAGTTTTGCAATTTCATTTATTTTCATATCTATTACCAGTGAGTTTAATGTACATTTTCATAATCAATCAAATATCAAGTAGTAAAATAAAATAGAAAAAAAAGATTAATAATATTGCAAATATAAGATTTCATCGATTATGTTCTACTTTATAATATTATTCCCTTATACTATAAAATATAATAATTAATCATTAATGGTTTTATATATATAATCAATAAAGCAAAGCATATATAATGTGTCATTGCTTTTAAAAAGCTTGTATTTACAAATATGTAATATAGGGGGCATACCAATAGGTTCAAACAAGCTCTTATTTAATAAGTGCCGTAAGAGAAAATACTTTAAGTCTCTATCTACAATATTTTTATTCCCAGCCCAATTGTTTTTGAGCTTATGGCTTACCTCAGTGAGGTGCTAGAACATTCAGACACTAGACCTAAAATATCATTTCAAAATCCAAAACTTATTTAATATGTTTGAAAATTTTAGATTTTCTTCTCAATCGTTACTTATTAAGTAAGTGCAAGGTTTTGAGTTAATATTTTGGATCTAGTGTCTGAATATTGAGCTCCTCACTCAGGTGAGTCACATGTTCAAAACCAATTGATCTGGGGATAGGAATATTCTACATAGTGATTTTAAATATTTTCTCTTACGGCACTTATTAAATAAGGGATTAAGTCAATTTTTTTTTTTACTTTGGGGAAATATATATATTCTAGCACGTGTGCGTGTGCAGCACAACTGTTCCCAAAAGCTATAAAGTGTTATGGAGAAGCAAGTTGCTGACAAGAAGATATTAAAAATCAGCTTGTCAATTTGCCAACTAGATCATTGGCTTTTATTTATCTATTTTATAACACTTTATAGCTTTTGGAAACAGTTGCGCCGCACACGTGCTGGAATAAATAAGAGATTGTTTAAGCTATTGGTACGATCCCTATAGTACACACACACCATCTACGTGCTTTATTACTTTTACAATGTTTTTTAAACTCACTACTGGTAGTTTTGATTTCCTCAGCAATCTTCTTCAGAACAGAACTTCCACATATTTTCAAATATAAGATTTGAAAATATAAATAGATGTTCTGAAGAAGATTAATGGGAAAATGAAAGTCGTAAATAGTGGGTTGTAAAAATTATTGCACACATAAGAAAGAATGTAAATAATATTAATATTATATAGATTTGGTAATGCATTAAGAAAGATAAAGTTATATTGTAACAGTACACATTTGGGATAACATGGGATATAGAGGAAGGATGGAAAATCATTATCCTTAATAAATAGTTGCCAATAAATATAAATCATGAGAGAATAAGCATATAATAAAGGAAGTCATTATAATAATAAGTTTCATAACCAGAATAAAAAAGAATGAATAATATCAAACTTGTGACATGATGTAAAGAAACAATCAACATGCATACATGCTAAACTTACATTAATACCTATAAAAATAGTGAGATCAAGGTATAATACTATTCATTATTCATGTTCTATTCATATGTCACCATGAATGTATTGAACATCTCTATGTGAATAAACTGCAGTGAATGGACTTATAAATCCGATCTTTACCATTTTGGTATCTAAAAAATTGTATTTCAAAACATAAACATATATGCCTAGATCTATATAAACTAGCTCAGGATCATAAGGATACTAGAGACTGTCACAGTAAAGAGAAGAAACTATAAATGAATGACTTTTATCCATTTTACATCAACTGGGATAATTTACAAATTCTTTAAAGCTCAATGCTATGATGAAATTAAGTACCGTACCCACTGCCATCTGACAGAATAGATAAGCTGAGAGATAAAGACATCAACAAATAAAAAAATATTTCAGAAAGTATTATTTTTAATAATTATTTAATAAAATTAACTAATGCATAATAACTATGAATATTTAAAAAAGTATGATCTGACAATTTCAAACACGATACATGTTTTATATAGAAAATCTCATTTCATAAAACAAATATGATGAATTCCTGTTGATTCTCATTACATGATCAATGCTCTTTTTAACTAGATTTTTTTTTTATTATAGTGATTAAGTCTGAAAATATTTCATAATAAAATATAAAAAAAAATAGATTACCTAAATCCATCTTCCTATTTTCTTATAAAATTGCGAAGTCCTTCTATACTTTTACACTTTGAGAGGTAAAATAATTAGACTAATCAAAAAAGTATGTATTATGACTTATTAACATTTACTCTAAAAATTAAGATTTATAGATAAAGATATATAAATTAAAATATAAATGAAAATGTGCACGCTAACTATAGCTTATGTTATCATCGTTTTATTCCTTTAGGCATTGTTTTGTAATTCTAATATTCAGTTTCTTTTCACGATATCTGATATTCCTTTGTAGCTTCAAATGTTCAGTTTATAATTATAATAATAATCTCCATGATAAGTTAACACAATGTGAATTTATCCATTATTCCTATTAAAAATTCTTCAATTTATTTTTATAGCTTCAAGTTTTCAGTTAAAAAGGACAGTAATAATTCCCAGATTAACTGAGATTTGTAGGACAGCTTAACGCAGTTTAATACAGTCATGATTTGGGATGAACATACAAAACATATTGCAAGTTTATACAACTGGTATTCTCCTTCCTTATGCTTTCTTTTGATCTACCAATACACATTGCATTGGTGAAGCTCTTTTTTATCTAAAAAAAAGCTTAACATCTGTTAAGTCCAATTTTAAACTTCAGACGTAATACCTCTTATGTTCTTTCCCCAAAAGCTGAGCAGCGACATCTGTTATCTTCTGAGCAGGTGAATCAAGACTGCTACTTTTTAAAATAAGTTTGATAATTGCTATTATGAGAAAAATCATAAGAACAAATCATTCTTTTTACCCCACCCCAAATGGAAATAATATGATTAATCCATATAATATAAATATTTTACATCCTTGATTATATACTTATTCATCTTTTTTCCCAATAACCTATTCTGTAAAATATATTATTAGTTTATTTTACCCTGAATAGTACTGTGGCTTCAAGGTATGGTGTTGAACTTCTATTCATGTTTCCTTATATAATTTAACCTTTTCTAACAGGTTTATGTCAAAAGTTCTATGTTAATTTTTTTAATATGTATATAATTATTTGAATTCTTATCATTTAAATGCTGCTTCAATTTTGCTTTTAGTTTATTTTTTGTTGTGCCAATATATGCTACATTCTTATTTTCTTTCTTTTAATCTAAACATCAAATTATATAAATTACATTTATAGTGCTAAAAACGCAATATCCGCAAAGCTAAAAATGTGTAGCATTTTATTAAATCATACACATCGCTTTCAAGAGAGAAGGCTATCATGTTCATAGCACTTATTGTATAATGGCTGTTAGTTTAATTATATGCAAATATATACAATTTTTAAGCATTCCATTTCTTGGATTTGGATTAACATGATTTCTTCCGGTTGTTGGCGCTGCAATCCATTATGATATAGCAAGCAGAAAGGGTACAAATAATGAAGTTATGGGAGAATAAATATGAACAAAGGGATTATACAGAAAGTGAGTTATTGGTTTTTATGCTGGGTTTGGGAAATGATAAGGGGGTTTAGATATAAAGGTCTTAGAGTCAACAAAGATTATGTTGGGGAAATGGGATGGAGCAGATTATGGGAAAGCTTAGGGTGGGGAAAGGAAGGGGAAGGTAAAAGGGCTAACAGGTTTCTTTGGGCATAGTTGCTGAGGGATTTCTGACTCCATTTAAGGAGAAGTCAGAGCACATCACATCACAAGATGGATGAGAAAGGTAATGTAGTATGCAGAAGATTTGGATAAAGCATTTATATCAGTATACTTGTACAAAAGGTGGGATGATTGTGTTAGGAGAGTTGTTGAGTGTTATAGTGGTAAGGAGTGGGATAAAAGAATAGATGCATTAATAAAGAATAGGGAGTTGGGGAGATGGAGAACTAGTATGGAGTGTAAAAAGAATTTAAATATATATAGAAGTACTTGGAACATTGAATGCAAGTTAATTTATGATAATAGCAAGGAAAGTAGTTTATTGTTTAAGGATCAAATGGGATCTTTAGCAACAAGAGAATATATATGTAAATGGAAAAATATGGGTGATTTAGTCTGCAAATTGTGTAAGAAAGTCATACAAAATATCAGGCATCTGTTAATTGAATGTAAATGCTTGAAAACAGAAAGAGTACAAATAATGAAGTTATGGAAGAATAAATATGAACAAAGTGATTATACATAAAGTGGGTTATTGGTTTTTAAGCTTGGGTTGGGAAGAAATAAAGAGGATTTAGATATAAATACCATAGACTTGACAGTGATTATGCTGTGGAATTGGGATGGAACAGCTTATGGGAAAACTTAGGATGGGGAATGGAAAAGCATGGTATAGTGGCTAACAGATTTCTCTGGGCATAGGTGCTGAGAGATTCCTGACTTCATTTAAGGAGAAGTCACATTGCATCACATCAGCAGGCTTCTTTCACTTTGTTTTTTACATCATTTGCATCCCTGCAAACCAAGCTGATTGTCTGCAATTCACATAGATGTCCCACATTTTTTGGTGCTGCATGAAGATGGAATTATATGCTGAATCTTCTTGTGCCTTGGTGAATATTTCTGCTGGAACAGTCTAGTTTCTAATGATGCCTTGGTCTCCCCATAATATGAAGATTTACAATTCTTTAGAGGGCATGTAATGTTGTAGACAGCTTAAATGGTTTGAGAGGGTGTTAATTGGTCCATTGAATTATTAATTAATCTGTTGGAATTATGAGGGGTGTGAAAACATAGCTGAAAGCTTCTCCAAAAATTGAGTAAAGTTTTTGTGCATGTTTGGTATATATGGTAATAATAGCCTGTGTGTGTGTCTGCATTTACTGTGTTGTTGGTAAGTCTGTTTTGGAACTGCCTGATCCTTCTATAGATGATGCCTTGCTTGAAACCTGTGCTTAATAATTCTTCTCGGTATGCTGCTAAGTTTGATTTCTTGTCTGCTTCAAATGTATATAATTGTTGATTTCTGTGGAGGAAAGATTTGATGCCTGCCAGTTTATAGCAGATGGGAGTGTTGGAACTGGGATTTAATAAAATACTACACATTTTTAGCTTTACTGTTATTGCGTTTTTAGTGTTATATTTATTTACTATAGCAAGCCAATATGTAAAGTTTTAAAAAACTAAATTCGTATTATAAATCACAATTATATTTTCAACAATATCTTTTTTTGTTGTTTTATTGATCAAATTACCTAAGTTAATTTACTTTTTGTATACTGATTGAATAATTAATTTGTTTTCCTTTTTATATTTTTTGCTAATATTTTTCATTATCTATTTAATATCAAAGAAAGTACTTTTTTTATAAATTGTAATTACTATACATTACCTCATAGAGATCATTCTGTTTATTTAACTTTCTTTTTATTTCTGTAATATTCCTTTTACTATACAATTTATTAATATTTTTATTGGAAAATCCTTTTTCATTGCTTTATCCTTTATATTATCCATTTCATCTTTAAATATTTTTTTCTCAGAACATAAATTAATTATTCTAATTATTTTATTATTAAAAATGTTTATTTCATATGCATAGTCTATATCAGTTTTTTAATTACTTAATAATCCATGAAATTTACTTTCCTCCATATTTACTCTGTAAAAGTTTAGAATTTATAACAAACTTCTACAGGAATACATCTAAAATTTGAATGATTTGAGTTCTTACAAATATTTATGAGCCATAATGATCACTTTATAATATATTCAAGCATATGTGGAATGTATGAGAAGAATGAGAGGATATAAAGAAGGAAAGTTGTGGATAGAATGAATTAGATAAAGAGTCTTTTAAACATTGACTACAGTTTAAAAAAGATATTAGCTTATAATTTTTATTACATCATTATGTACAGATGATAGCATCATCATACTATTTTTTAAACTATCATCAATCCACGTCAGAAAGAATGTTACTCAAACTTAATCCATTTTTTTTTCAAATCTCTAGTCTTACTTCTGGACATTATGTCACCCAGCTTCCTTATTTCATCTATTCATTGCACATGTGGTCTTTTTCTAAGTCTATTAGTGTATCTTGAAATCAAGTTTATTTCATTTGTACATCTACTGTCATCTATTCTAGTGATATGTTTAGATCAGGTTTACTTCAGTCTCTTAATTCTATTAATGATGCCATTAATATTTGTTTGATCTTTCACCAATGCATTTAATTTCTCAATTTACTCCTGTTATGCATAATATACATATATCTTACTACATTGGGTAATCTGATGTCTTTGTATTGTTTTTTTTTAAGTGATAACATAAACTAATATTTTTCTGGTTCTTATTTTACTCTGGTATACGTTATGAAATGTTCATACTGGATAGGAATTTAATTGTTTAACACTACCTTTTATATTATTTTTTTGTCTTGTCATACTGAATATTCTTATGTTTCAAAGTATGAGATGGGAGGAAGTGATAGAAAGAAAGAATAGTATGATTTCATCTCATAAGATTTATTCATGATTGATCAATATGTAGAGAGTGTTAGTATTTTTAAATAATTTTCAAATTAGTTGGTATAAATCTGATGTTAAGGTACCGAATTTCACTATTGCTTTTATTATATATATATAAACAAACAATTCAACGGTATATATATATTTTAAATTCTTTAGTAGCGCTTTCAATTACCGTCAATGTTAACTGAATTGAAAGCATAAAAAATTTAAAATATAATATTTTTTTGCCGTTCAATTGTTTGTTTATATATTATATATTTTTTATAACGGGTATTATACTTATATATATATTGCTTACAATAAACGCCCACATATACACTCTTGATGCATTTTTTTTTATGATTTCTTTATTTTCCTGACAGTTTTGACTATCCTGCAGTCTTCATCACAGCGATCTCAATCTCCTCTATCTTTTAATAGATTTTGTGTAAAAAAATATTACTTTTTTTCTATCAGCGATAGTGAACGTTTTCAAGCAGTAAATAATTACTACTAAATTACTCAGACAAGAGGAGAAGCTCTCAGATTAGTAGTGACTCTTGAAGTCATAATTTGAGTTATGAAAAAATAATATTACGTAAATAAACTTATCTTTTATTGTGAATATTATGTTTCAAACAGGACACATCTCAATTTTAGAAAAGTGTTGTCATATATCATATAGATAGTAGTCACACATTCTTATATTAATAGATGCTGTGAAATCCATTTATTTTATGGTGTAACTTTTACAAATATAGTATCATAACACCATATCCACAATGTAACAATAGTTATAAAATTAAATACTACAAACAATTAAAAGGCTCATGTTCTTCCTTTTTTTACAAAAACTTTATTTCCTGTATATATATATATCCACTTGTTCATTATATCCAACGTTTCAACTATATTTACTTTATAGTCATTTTCAAGGATCTAGAAAAAACACATTATATTATAACAACCTTCATAAGTATCCACATAATAAAACCAAAAGCATAAAAATAGAACATAAATTAAAACATAAATATAATAAATAAAAATAAAATATAAACCATAAAACCCTACACACACACAACACAACAATTTATTATACTTTATGTTTTATTTTATTTTTTATGTTTTAAGTTTTATTATGTGGATAATTGTGGAGGTTGTTATAATGTAATGCGTTTTTTCTAGATCCTTGAAAATGACTAAATTAAATATAGTTGAAACGTTAGATATAATGAACAAGTGGATATATATATATAAGGAAATAAAGTTTTTGTAAAGAAAGGAGGAAAATGAGATTTTTAATTGTTTGTAGTATTTAATTATATAATTATATGTTTATATGTAATGTATATTTTGAAAAGAAAAAAAGGATGGAGTGTTGATTAATGGTTTTAAACAGCAGTAATAATAAATGATTTTTTTTTCTTCATGTGTCATAGCATCAGCGGGGACGCGAATCCCGCTAACTCGGAACAACTGCTTGTAAAGCTGCCATCACTGACCTCTTGACCACCAATGCTTGACAATAATAAATGGATTTGTAACAATAATAGCTGACTATATACAAATAAATGAATTTCTGTCCTGTTTTTCAAACTTTAGATACCTTGATAATACTGTAAATGTGAGATTGTTTTAATAATTAATAATCACATGCAATAATTAAGTGAAATCAGTGACATTTTATAAAAGATTATAGAATGTATAAAATCAACAAAAGTTTTAATTTCTATTCTAATTTACTGGTTATTCAAAACATATTGTTGATAATTTCTCTAGTAGAATAAACTTCATCAATTGTTAAAATATATTTTTAAATTTTTAATTCAAGTTTTATAAAGATTAACTCTAAGGTAGATGAAAGAACTGCAACATACATTGTTTTTATTGGTAAGATATGGGAGAAAATGGATTATATTGGAGAATATCCATCAGATTCTTTGGTGAAATAAATAAGACATTTTATTTTTCGTTTTTGCAAAGATGTTGAAAACTGTGCCCCCACAATTCAAATAAACAACAAAAAAAGAATGACCATTGTATTTTATATGTGGAAACATTTGTAAAACAATGATTATATTGGTTTATATAGTCGTCGCAAAATATTTCTCTAATGTATTATTTTTTGTTTTGATTTTTTATGTATTTTTGTATAGAAATTATAATGGCCGTATTCGTGAATTGCTGATTATGATTATATTGATTAAATTTAATGTTGCTTTTAAATAAAATACATTCATTTTGGTAAATAATTGCTTAAGATTTTATATATAAGAAATATTATTGTTTACAAAATAGATGATAACCCCACAGAAGTGGAATAATTTAAGACATTTAATAAGATACATGTTAGTAATGACACAACAGTTAGAGTAGTAGTATTCTCCATTATCGTTCAGGTGTAATAAGACATTCAATGTAATGTGTTGCTATAAATATATTTTAATAATAATAATCACATGATGTCATTATATTAAAATTAATGCTTCATCAATTCTTATTCGATCGTTGTCAAATTACAAAACTTTTTTGCAGACTCCTATTAAAACAGATAAATTATTTATTTGAATTAATTAAAATCAAAGTAAATTAAGTTAGGATTTTTGAAAAAAATATCTAATTACTTTTAATATTATTTATTTAGAAAGAAATATGAAACATTTGCTGGTTATCTTTTTGTGTCTGTTCCTGTTGGCTGAAATAGCAGTTTTCACATCTGCTTGTCGAGCAAGATTGGAATCTGTAAGTTTTTCTAGTATTTTCTTTAATTTTAAAACATTATTTTATCATTCATAAGCAATTATTAAAATATTATTCTAAAATTGGTCTTTCTATCATACAGTATCCTACAATCTCTTTAACTCAATTGACGATAGAATTATATATCTTTCACATTCACACATCCATGTAGATTTCTTCTACTTTTTAGCTGTATAGACACATACAAATGGTTAAAGATTTTTGAGATAATGAAATCACATCCTCATTAAACTAAATTGATAATGAAGTATTTGGAAGACTAGTTTATATTTCCTGGCCAACCAAACTTTGAATCATATTATTTCTATCTATTCTTCTACAATATCAAATGTATATCTTGAAATGGTATTTATTGCATGGCATCCTGTTTCACCTACTATGTTCCATAGTAATGTTTATCCCATGTTTAAACCCATCTAAATTATTAGTTATAAATGTTTATTTTACTAAAATGTATAAATTTATTCATTATTTAGCTTTAAATTTTAGAAGTGACTAAAATAACATATATAACTGAATACTTACTCTATTTACATCTGTTTTAAAATATTGCCCGTTTCTTGGAAAATCTCATATCACCCACACCTGGTTTACTTTGTGTTGGGACCAATAAAAGATTTTAAATTAAGTCTAAAATTAATTTTAAGACAAAGCAAAATCAATCAACCTGCATTATTATTCTATTCATTAAATTTGCATTATGTCTTCTGTAAAATCTTAAAGCTAAATTTTAAAAATAATACAACTATTTTAAATTTTAAGATTAAATAATTAAACTTGTAAGCAAGTTATTAGATTTTTGCAGCTGGGGTTTGAAGAGTTATTATTGAACTTCCAAAATTTAACACTAAAATTTCTCTCTCTTAATAAATGAAACACTTGTTGATGGGAGCTACACCCATTTTGATAATAAACCAAAGTGGCTAGAAAGCAACAAGATTTACCATCTTCCTTCAGAAGACTGTTCTATTGGAATAGAGAAGTTTGAGACCAATAGCCTGCCAAAGAAAATTGGAAAATAGCCTGCCTGGAGAAGTGGCAGGACTATTATATGCCAGATGACTCAGGTAGAAGATCAGTAACATTTCTTCCCACCGAGCTCTATAAATATAAATCTATTAACGTTATTTTAAAGCTAGCTATTTTATTGAACATACATAAATTTATAAATGTATAAATAATTCCTTGCTAAAATAAATTAAACTTTGTAATATAAATTTGTTATAACTTTTAAATTAAAAATCTTGCCTAATTAGTGAAGAATTATAACTTAATAATTCCTTTAAACATAATAACTGTGTTCAGTTATTATATCTATACTTGCTAACCTATAGTCATACCTATTCTGTTTTATATTATTTTATTTCATTGATATTATGATCTGCCATAATTCAACACAGAGATTTATAATAATAGTAATTGTAAAGTGTGAATTAGATGCTCTAATGTAATTAATTTATGTTGCTTCTTTAGCAAACATAAATCTCCATTTTGATATCTATTCTATACATATGTATTTTTAGTTAAGATACTATGTTTTAACTTATAATTATGGTTTGCATGTTAATAAATATGTATAGTTAATAATGACAAGAATGGTATTATAAAAGCATATTATTAATAAGCTAATTAAATGCCAAATATGCTTTTTTCCTCCTTAGTTTACTATATAAACTATCCAGATTTAGTCTCTAAACTAGATTATTTTAATGAAACCCTTATTAGTGTGTTTTATGTATATTAGTGAACTGGGATAAGGTAGCTTTGCAGAACAAAATTAAAGTATTTATCACATTAGTTAAATTTAATATTAATATTATTTTAATAAGAATTATGGGTGTGTCTTTATAAATCACAATACATACAATATGCCTTGCTAGCTTTCTTTTTGAAATGGACTTATGGTTTATACACCTCCTCATTATTACTTTGGACAGTTTCTTTAGAACTAGAACATGAGGGTCCAGAAACCAATTTGTAAAGCTGATCCTATCTCCTGAACTAAGGTTCATAATAATAGCAATTGTTCAAGGGAACTGAGTAATTGGTACTGAATCCTGTGACTAATTATGCATTCAGATTGCAACATTTATTTAGTTAGTGTAGTGCCTTAATATCAGAAGTTTTGCTACAAACACGAGTTTGTCCTTTTATATTATTATTTAGTTCAGTATTGATCTGCAACACCAAATCTAGTTTATATAATAATCTGCATAGGGAGCACATTTATTGCTCATATATATATATATATATATATATATATATATATTTCCATTACAATATATATATATAAAAGTTAATCAAAATAAATTACATTTTGTCAGTTATCATTTTTGTAAGATTAACTCATAGCAAACCAGGAATAGATGACATAAAATATTCAGGCATGATTATAAACCACAGGTATTAATTGTAGACTTAGAGTTAAATGAATAAAGTGCATCCTAAAGATGAGATCTTGTAGCTAACTCAGCTCATCACTGTACGACACCTGTGAGTGAAAATCCCAATGCACTTCTGTTTTGTATTATTTAACTTATAATTTAATAATCAAAGATATTTAAGTTTATCATAATGTTTAGTGTGTTATTCACAATCCATTCCTAAATCTTATCCCAATCTATTTCATTTAGTATTCATTGTGCATTATCTCATTAAGCCATGTGTGTGTGTGTGTGTGTTTAGATGTCTGCTAATTTATTGCTTATTACCTGAGTCTCCACACTATGATGCTGCTAGATCACAAACTAAATGAAACTGAGTGCAACCTCATATATGTCATCCATAGGGTAATAAATCATGGAACATTGGTGAGGGAACTGAGGTGCCATCTGATTTGAGGTCTCAACCCCTCATCTAGATCAGCTTTGAGATAATTTGCCAAAACTCTTGATTTTGGTGCTGAATGTGCAAATATGACTGTTATATAGGTTAATGTTTTTTTCTGATTATGAATACCCAATCATGGGGCTATGAAATATATCTCCATGACCCTGCAGAGAGTGTTTTTGTATATGTAATTTTTTTCCAGAAATGGATGCTAATTGTGAGAGCCCAATGATTACTTTCCATGGCCCTAAACTGACAATGCTTTGTGGCAGCAATAATTTTATGTATGTATTTTTTCTTTCCTGATTATGGACACCCAGTCATAGGACATTAATTGTTTCTCCCTGAGTCTGAACAGGTTATATATGTTCACTTCAAAAATAAGATGTTGACATGATAATTTTACAAGAATACATGTAACAATTTTTTTCTTCCAGAAATGAGACTTGTAAATTGTTTTGTCAACTTAAATTTGAAGTTAATATGGCTATAGTTTGATAACATTTATATATAATTCTTAATGCATATTGTAACTTTTGAGGTCCCATATCATTGTTAATTATATATGTATGTCTCTGGTGCCTGGGGATGGCTTGAACAGGTCAGAGCAGGGGTGGGCAATTGTTTTGGCTTGAGGGGCCACAGAGGTTGGCACAGGGTCACATTGGGGGCCACTTTGTGGAAATGAAGGGCTGCACCTTTTTTCATGACACAATAAACACTGCATTATTCCCTGTATTACCAAAGAAATATTTGTTTGTTCATTCTTCATTAAACACATGACATTCATCACTAAACTTGGAAATGTGTATATTTGCTAATGCAAAGACAAAATTGAAATTAACCACCTCAACTGGAAAAGCACTGCACATTGTATCTACACTGTGCGTGTGTATTGACTTGGCTATCCTAATGAAAAATATGACATGAATCTTCAGTTGTGCATGTGAAGGAAATCTCAGTTCAAGGCTTATTTTTCTGATTATGTTGGTGGTCTGCATAGAAACTCTTAGTGGGACACATGTGGCCCTTAGGCCACTATTTGTCTACCCTGGGTTAGAGCCATCCTCATATAAATTTTTTATTAGAGGGAGAAATTCAAAGACCAACTAATGTAATTTTTTTTTGCATTTTAAAGATTTGGATTGGAATGCAAAAACACTAATTAAATTAGGTAAGATTATATATGTATGTGCTTGGAGTCAAAATTTATAAATGCAACGATGTAAACAGTCATGGATTCATAAAAGTTTTCAATGGTTCTGTAAATATAAAGGACTCAGATATTGGGTAAGGATTTTTTCATTATTATTTATTGCTCATGATAAATTGTGTGTTGATTAGTGGAATAGATAAATAGAGCACACAGGGAAAGTTAAGCAAGGGATACAATTAAAATGGTAGGGCAGAAGCAACTTCAGAGACTGTTCTTCTTGTGAGGAAATGGCAAATGTTAGCCAGATTATTAAAATCAAACCACAGCAAGAGTGAACAATTTAGATATTAAAGACAATAGTGACAATTTTATCATAGACCAAATGGATAGTAGTATTGAAGATGAATTATAGTCAGTCACATTACAAAGATGTGAAAAGGAGGATGGAGAAGGAGAGAAGGATAGGCAAAAGAGGAGGCATAATGGAAGAGGAAAAGCATGCAACAGCATAGAAAAGACTTCATGGTGCTAAGGAAATTATTAGTAGAGAAAATGAGAAAAGAAACAGAGAACACACAAAAAGAAAGCAGAGCTCAGACCAACTCAGTAGAGACTGACCAGGATCGTTTAAACATGGGTGGAATCAGACCTGGAGTTTCAGAAATAAAAACCCAAGATGTCCAGGGTAGAGAAGATAGAGTAGAAGCCATGGAATGTCAGCTTCAACAGGAAATATTGAAGATTAAATTGGCCACAGGGAGAAAATAGAGGATAGCATTAGATGCAATGAATTAGAACTAGTGAAGAGTCTAGGGCATAAAGTACATGGGGAGCAGAAGGAGTATGATTTGGGTCAAAAACATAGAGAACCCACTTGTGAATCAGACCTCTAGAAAACATTGGTCCATCATACCAAGCACAAGTAAGATGAGCAATAGAATAAAAGTTTCAAAAGTATAAAATAAAATCTTGATATTTGAAGAAATAATATTTCAGCGATGAGGAAAAATATATATATATATATATATATTTATATAAAGATGATATAAAAAGTGTTGAAAACAATAATAATAACATTAAACCAAATTATTCTCTACAATTACTACATAATTTCAATTTCTAAGCATTTTATATGAAAAGATGATGTTTGTGATTAAATGTGTAAAGAATGGGAAAGTTTTTGATAATAATGGCAATATTAATTATATATTAAAAGTATGAATAAATAGAAAAATTGTTAGCCTAAATTTTATGCTAAATGTAAAGATGACAACAAAATATGAGATGATTGGAATAATGCAAAACTAATATTGATATTTAATAAAAGTTGTAAAGAAGACATTAGAAATTAGAGATCTGTTTGTCTTCTAACACTTCTTTACAAAATCTTTACCAACTGATTACAATTTAGCGACAACCAATACTGCCTTTTAACCAATCACAATAAGCTGGCCATAAACTTTTTTGGCATAATCGACTACATTTAGCATTTGAATAAGTTATAGAAAGGTCCAATGAATATGACTTGTCATTGTGCTTTGTATTAGCAGTTTATGAACGAACATTTGAGACTATAAGCATTTTCAACAGCAATTAAATATTTAAATGTTTAAAAATATTTTCATATTCTGAAAAATATGTATTAAAATTTAACACTCATCTTTTTGTTAAGTTATCTGCAGCCATTTCATGAATGAAAGGGTTGTATTAAATAATGTTAGAGTAGTGCATGGAAAAAAATTCTCCTCAGCTTTATATTTTTGTACATATCATAACAGTATGATGCCATCATGAAATTCGTATAATGTGCTTTCTGACGCTTTTGATTTTGATGAAAGAAAAGCTATCAGAATTTGCTATTTTTTTTACAAAGTACCCAAATAATTTAGGTGGGATTTGGTATTCCCAAATAATTTAGTCCCATTTTTGTACATATATGATAATTTTTATAGCACTAATCTAATTAATTGTCTTTTGATGACTGAAATTTTGTGGGTGAGTGTTTTGGCTTTGCTGTTTAACTTTAGTAATTGATTGTATAGTGCACAATGATAGTCTGTGTTTGACATTCCTTCGATGAACAAATTCATGAACAGTATTGTTGTGCTAATAGTTACATCATTAGATTATTGTAATTTATATTTATGTGTAAATTGAAGTAATTTAAATAAAAATAATACAATGATATAAAATATGTAATATTGTTAATATAATTTCTTATTCACTGAGTTAATAATTCCAAATATTCTACCATATAAGTAATTCAAAAGTCAAATTCATTTATTTGCAGTAAAAAAACTGATATTCAAATAAAAAAAGTTTTATAATAGAAGTGTTAAAATTGGTTGACAAGGTAACAGTATCATTAGCCAGTGGATAATTTTATAAAATGAAGAACAGATAGCCTTTGGGGCTTTCTAAGCGGCATTATGTTCTCAAAATTTGACAATAATATTTTACCAATGTATTTAGATCCTATGAAGAATAAAATGTACATGAGATGTGTTGATGATGTGTCTATGTATGCATCAGGAAATCAAATCAATACTATATGCCTAAATCTTGATAAAAAAATTTCCTTTATAATGGATTATAGAAAGTGAATACACAAATCACAGGATTAATTTTAAGAATATATACATCCAGAAAAACAATTATAAGCTATACATTAAAATGAATTTAAAACCTATCTAAATAAGAGGAGCCATTCATCCAACATCAAGGGTGCCTTTAAAACACAAACAAATATTTCTTGTATAGAAACAAAAATTGTTGCAAATATGAGATGAATAGGCACAACATCAATGCTTACATCAACAATATCATAAGTCTCAAACATAATAATAACATGCTAATAAAGTCAATGGAAAAATTTATACCACACAAATAAAAAACAAAACATAAATAATATGCCTAAAGCATGGATAAGCCTCCTATACTACCTTAGTATTGCAAAAAATAGAAGAAATGTATGCATTAATACTTACAGAGTAAGCTTTAGATTACTTTTATCAATTCAAAAGACAAAATACGAGCTGAGCATGTTTCTCAAGTCATCTATAAAATAACACAGGTGCCCTCTTCATTAGATCTGTATATTATAGTCAGTCTTGACCAAATAAAACCAAGAGAATTGTCCAGCATGCATACTGATATAACAGAACCAAACATAATAAGGAATGCAAATCAATCTTTCTTAATCATGAGCTGACTATAGGTCACACTATCTCTCCCACTAATGTGCGAACAATATATGCTAACATAGATGACAGAAAAAGAAAGTATGAAGATGCTAGAGGAATCCCAACTGTTTTACATTCTATGAGCATAAAGGATTCATTTATTGCATTGTCATAAAAATGGAACATTTAAATGTTGCATTCAAATATTAATTCTCATTTACATATCAAACTTCATCCATATATATAGGCATATTTTTAACTGCTAAACTTTAATAAACACTATGATTTTGGCACTAATCTGACAGTATATGCTGAGTGCATTATACAAATTCTGAACTTCAATTGTTACCTTATCCATAATACTCGATTATAAAGAGTTTGTAAAAATTGCATTATTTGATGAAAAGAGAAATAAACTTTTAGAATTACTCGTTTTATCAAATTTGTAAATAACAGCAATTTTTGGTGGTTAAATTCCAATTTCTCCCATTCTTATAATGAATGAAAAACCTAATGACAATTTTGACCATATTTGCTATTTTCATACTTTATCATAAAATGCAAATGAATTTTAATTGAGACATCCAAAAGAAGGACAATATATCTTAAAATAAAATAAAAATTATTTATTATTATTAAAATTTCACAAACATTTTTTCTCCCAAAGGTTATAAAAACGATTCTTGTTAGGCAGTAAAAACATCTTCCACTTTATTGTATTTATATTTTTACAATTTGTCTTTCTTGGAATTATATAGGTTTTGGGTTAAAAATAAATATTTTACAAATATATTGCATAAATAAGCTTAAATATATAACTAAATTACTAAAAGTGACATTTTCCCAGGATTATTAAAACAATAAAGCATAACCTATAATGGCAGAAACAAAATTATCTACCACCAGTGATGTGGGTAATTTTTTATATTATGATACAACCAGTACTGGAATTGTCAGACTACTTTCATCTATTTCGATTTAAGTGATATTTGTATAAGATCTGTATCATACTAATAGCATAACTTTTTTAAAATTAATATTTTTCGTAGTAATTTTTCTGAGAATAAAAATACAAACTAAAATTCCAGATAACCACAAAACAGCACAGAAAAGCTGAAATCAGAAGCAACTCCATAATAATGCCCGAAATGCCTCAAAATTTATAAAAAAAAATATTCCGTTCCCCAAAATGCTAAAGTCTTTACAAATTTAAAGTTTTCCCTCTGATTTACCAAATGAAATGGATTATTAGATAAAAATGGCTATTATATATTTTTATTTAAAAGTAGCACTCATGTAAAAAAGGTGGATGTTATTTATAAATTTATTTAAATGGTTATTTTAAATTTGACTTGTAAATCAAACTCGAAAAAGCATACACATATTTGGATTAATTTGTTTTTTAAATAAAATGATATAGTCTTTTCATTTTAAGCATGCAAACAAATAAAGAAGTTTAAATATACAGTCAGGTACAGTTTTATATAGTAAGCTACTAAGTGAATGCATATCTATAATACAGTTTTTTGGATTAAACTCATTAAAAAATTGGCTTTGAAGGCAAATAGGACACCTTGTCTTCACAAAAATCCAAAACAAAAGATGTATCATAGCTTAATGGAAACAAATTGTTTACATTCAGGATTATGAATATAGTAAGTAATTCATACCTTCTTGACAGCTTTTTCACATAAAGTTAACTCTGCTTACATAAATATAATCTGTTCATTTCCATTTTTTATCAAAGTATAACACCACATATACACATTGGAATATAATATTTTTAATGGATGTTTTAGACGGAAGGATTTAAAGTGTCCATAGTTATCTATTTTATAATTATTTAAATATAAAAGTTTTTAACTCAAAACAATAGCTAATGATAACCAACTGCACCATGTCAAGTAATAACATAAAAGCTGATAGTCTTGATACATTCAAAAGAATTAAGTGTCAGTTTTTATTTTAACACTCGATCTGGGCAGTTGGTTTTCAAGTTATTGTTTTGAGTTAAGTGTTGTCTATTTAAATAACTATAAAATGGATAAATGTACTTTTTAAATCTATCCAATTATATATAATGAAACTAATAATTCATTGTACTGGATGTTTTACTGCAGCAAATAGAAGAATTTGAACTTAGGATTTTCAGTCTGTATTCATCCTTCACTCTATCTTAAACATCCAACACACACACAAATATATATTATTAGTAGACCTGTGAATAGTTTCAAGAAGATTAATTATTTATGCATCTTATTCTTTTTATTTCAGTGTGAAGTCCACGAAGACTGCTGTAACACCAATCAAATGGCATGCAGTGGTCCAGCTGGAAACAGGAAATGTCTAGAATATACATTTTAATTTCTTTTTCACTCCAGTAAAATGGAGATTTGAAAATTCTGTTAATTAATAAAAATCTTTTTATTTTTGAAGTAATATATTTTTTTAAAAAAGTATGGGTCATTAACTGAAGTTTTCGAAGTATTTCACGTTAAAAAAATATTATATATATATTGTAACGTTTTCACGTTTTGATAGGCCTTCAATTACGTACTAGGGTGCATGAGTTAATCAAGCTATGAAGGACAAAAATATTTCCCTCATATTTTTAAAAACATAGCTATATTTTCTGATTAACTGGTCTACTAATTATTGCAACAGGAATTGTCAATGAAGTTAATTTTAATTTATAATAGGGTGACGTAGTCAATAGACTAAATATAAAATAAAATAAATATAGAATAAATATGAAAAAAGTGATTATACAGAAAGTGGATTATTGGTATTTATTCTGGGTTTGGGAAAAGATAAGGGGAATTTAGATATAAAGACCATAGAGTTGACAAAGATTATATTGTTGAAATGGGATGGAGCAATATATGGGAAAATATAGAGTGGGGAATGGAAAATAGTGGCTAACAGGTTTCTCTGGGCATAATTGCTGAGAGATTCTTGACTTCGTTTACAGAGAAGCCGCAGTACATCACATCACATCATTTCCTAATATCCCATAATTTTGACACAAGTAACTAAAAGAATGGGGGTTATGATTTCCCATAGCTTTATTTTTTTAGAGAACATTATTTTAGGAGCTTAGTCATCAAATATTGTCAAAGGTAAATTATACCCTCAAATGCTAATAAACTAAACATTAATAATTTTAATAACTATCATTAATAATGCACAACGAAAAGTTGATACTATAAATAAATATTTTATTATAATAAATTAAAATATTTAAAGATAAAATACTAATAAGTTGGAAAGACTACACACATGCTAATCCAGACATGAATCAATAAATTAAAGCAGTTTATATTACACTTAGATTTCTTAGATAAAGAAAAGTCTCTTGAATAATAAAATTTAATGTCTTTATCAGGATTATATTATAAGCTTATTGAAGAATAGTTTGCAAATGGTTAATTTAGTCACAATCAGTAATAATTAATCATAGCTTACCAGTAAGTTTAGCAAGTTACCAAAGATTGTTGATTACCATGCATAGTTTTTTATGAGGTAGAATTAGCTCATGGCCATTAGTTTTAACTTGTTCTTGATCCTGGTTCTAAAGGTTAGTCATGAAAGCTTTTCTGGAGTTTTTTTTTTTCATATGTCATAGCATGATGTCTTCATGATGAAGGATGTCAAAAACTTTGGTCCACTCCAGCATGAAAAATTATTTCAGTGTAGAGTGGTCCTGGATTTCATGATCCAGGACCAGCCAAAAAAACAGATAAGACCATGATCACACTGGTATTCTTCCTTTTATACTAGAGGTCCAGTTTTCAGACTTCTGCACATATTTTCTTTTGTCCTTTTATCAACATACAAGATAATAATCTCGTACATTCTTTTTTAAATTTAAGTTACTAACTCTTTTTTTAAATATAATTCCATCATCTTTAATTAGCTTCCAAAAAGGTTTTACAGATTGTAATCGTGTGGAATTCTCTTTCCTTTAGTTTATCTGGATTTTTAATCTGTGTGTCTTTTATTCTTTCCAATTTTAACCTTTACTTTTAATTATATAAAATAATATGAACGAAAAGTGTAAGTATCATTGTATATTTAAAAAAAAATTATACAAACTAAAAAAAAGTTTAATTGTGTCTTTTAATAATATCGCTAAATTTACCTTTTATTTTAGCTTTTACCAAATGCCAATATATTTGTACCATATATAAATAAATGGTACCATATATATATTCTAACCTCCCCCGGCACATCCTCACACCAAAATTATTGTTTATTACTAATATTACGGGTTCTAGCTCAGTTAACAAATAAATAAATGAAATATTCAGCATTAATTAAAATGATTACTAGCTCTAATTTTTAAATACAAATACGGTTCAATTTTTAAAATGAATTAACAAATATTTACTATTTTCATGAGACATGGAGTGACAATACGGGGAACGAGATAGACTACATTGAGACATTATCCACACGATACTACCTCAATGGCATAAGAACACTATTCCCCCTTTTTACTATACCAAATAACTAACTCATAGTATTCTTACGACTTTCTAAGCTCTATTCACTACGATTAAAATAATAATCATATCTTAATCTTCTTTATAACAAGAATCTAGCTTAATTAAATAAAAAAATAAAATAAAATCTCAGGTTCATAAATTGTATTCTAACTGATTTAAAATTACGGTAGTAAAATATGAAAAGGGAATTTTATGTCATAATCTACTACACAGCAACTAACAATAATAAAATAATAATAACAATAATAATATAATATAATCTTATTTCTTCCTAAATGAAATAAATAAATACGTACGTGGTAGTATTTTAATAATCTGACAACAGAATACGTGTGGCAACATTAGCATATAATTTAATGTAATATTGTGGCAACCGACTTATGACCAATAAATAATATAAAATTATGATCTTTTAATTTTAACATACCAATAAATTCTCAAAATTATTATAACACTTTTATGTTTACCCTTTGTGCAAAACCTATATATCTGTTTCAATTATAAATGTATCGTGATTTCATGCATCCATGTGGAGAAACAACAACGCGCTGACACAAAACTTTTAAAATAAATTTAAAACAAAGTTTATTAACAACATAAATAAATTAACAATATTTTACATTATATACATTGGATATCCCTTACTCTCCTATCTCATCTTAGTTTACTAGTTTATAAAATGAAATCCAAATACTATTTATTTTTCCTAGTTAAATCTTATCTTTTTAACACTTAAGAAAATACAGTATTATTACTTGATTTATTATCATGGTTAGCTTGTTACAAAATGCATTTTTTATATGCTTATCACAAACACTTTGCATCCCTAATATTATTAAAATTATATTTTTAATTACAAAATTTACATTCGTAGTAAAATTCTACAAAATAACAAATTTTAGTTTTATATTGGTTGTATGGAATCTTACAAAGTCAAAACATTGTTCTACATTCGGTATTAGGTTTTTTTATTGTTCATTATCCGATGTTTATTAATCCTAATATTCTCATTTAAGCCTTACTTCAGATGATATAATTACAACTATTAATATACCATGCACAAGTATATGTTTATTATACCTTATTGAACTATTTTCTTAATAAATATGCAATACTTATTTTCTAAATATTATTTTAACAAAAAATTCATTCAAATTTTATTATCACTTTTAAATACTTGGTTTAGATTTCTTTTCAAAAAATCTTATATTCATTTCCGAATTAATTTTACAATGTATTATATGATTCTTTCTCTCTTTATGATATTTTGGACTTTCAATTTTAAAGTTACACAATTTTATACATTCCAGCAAATAAACTATTCTTACATAAACGATAACATATCTTCAGTTCTATTTTATTCATTATTTCTTTGAAAATATCTTTCTGACCGATGCAGATTCACAAAATAAGGATAGCGAAGATAGATGCATAGGATCAAAATATAACTAGAATATTACTCGTCATAAACCTTGACAATCATGGCACAGTGAATTAAAAGACACTATAGAGGAGTGACCTTTACCTGTCTACCAACCTCTATTATAGGAACGATGCTAAAGCTATTTCTTCAGCTTTATTATAACATCAAAAAGTTTAAAAATATGCAAAACACTGTCCAAACCATATGTGTTCAGTCATAGGGCTTAGTTAACTATACTGAAATCACACAAAACTAAATATGATCCAAATCCTTTATTTTTCCTATTTCTTAAAAAAAAAACATCATCTTGGTTTCCTCTCCACTAGTACTTCCAAGTCACTATCCGATCTTATTTCTCAAGATTTTTCTATACTGTACATCGACAAATACATATCTGCATTTCTAACAATAATAAAATTCATTTATTTCAAAACTATTCCACTGTTCTATAAGAAAATCTTTTTACTACTTTCCTCGTATATTTAATCATATACAAACTATTTTAAAGTATCTGAATACTTTATCACATGAAAGTTCAAAAGAATCACACAATTGTTCTGTCAAATTATATTATTAATATACTTTAAATAAATTATTGCATGCATATTCCGAATTACTCCTATCTCATTATATGTTAAAAATGTTGTATAAAATGTGTACATATAATTTAAACTTTCACACTTCATTCTTAATCAATAGATGATCTAAAAAAAATACATTATGCATTATAAATAAATATCAAAATTACCAAACGATCTTTATCTTCTCGATCGCGTTCCGTAGGCTTCACCATCCCATTGATCCTTGTAGATATAATATTCACATCCATACACTTTATTTTAAACAATATTTCTATAATTTTATCAAGCTATTATATTTAAATTTTAATATTACTAAATTTATGTTTATATGTTTTCCCTAATCTCACATAACATTTTATATTTTAAAATATAAATTAGTAAAAAAATATTTAAACTATATTTACTGAACTTCTTCATCAAATTTTCTTGAAAACCGTTCATATTAAAGCTAAAAAAAAATGTTTATTATTTCTTCTTCAGTCACTTAATGTTCTATTTTAAGGCAAAACAATTATTGCTCTGTTTAATAAATATTCATAGATGACAATCCTTGGTTTTTTATAATATTTAATACAATTATTAATTATGATATTAGTTAATCCCATAAAGAAAACGTCTACATATTCTCTTTTAATATTTTCTGCTAAGATTTTCCCGCGCGACTTTTATGATGCATCTTCTAGGTACTTTGATTTAAATATTCAATAAAAATTTTCTGTTTCCATGGATCCATTTTATTAAGTAATTTAAAATTATATTTTCTTAATCAAGCATTTCTCCAATGAACACTTTATAATATTTTTTCAATTCTTCTTAGAGAAAGTTTTCTGTTACTTTTTCATAAAACACAATAGCTCTTTCATCTTATTATTCTGTAACTTTTTTTTTCTTCTTTTAAAATTCTGGTACTATATTTTTGTAATGTTTCCTTTAAAAAAGAGAAACATTCTTTCTTCATTATAACTTTTACATAATTTTTTCTTTATAATATTCGCATCTTAATTTTCCCATAGAGAAGAACAAAAAAAAAAAACTTTAGAGTAGCCTTATAAATTTGTGCATCATAATTTTTCCTGACGGCAAATAACTTCTTTTTTAAGTTTTCCATATAGCGTCCAAATTATATTTCTCTGAGTTACAATAATAAGTTTCTGGTTGAGCATAAATAAAGCTGTATCAAGGCACTTTCCAAATATTTTTCCTTTAACAATATTTTTATATACTGTTTTCTGTAGTATTTCCATTTTCACTGTAAGGTTTTGGCTAAACTTGAATAAAATCACTGGCAAGAAAACTTTTAAAATTAGCCCTTCATGTAAAGGCAGTCAAAATATTATATGTTAAAAAAACTTTTAAAATAAATACAAAATTTTAAAATTATATCACTTTTCTAGCTTACGGTCTTATCCAGCTAAAAAAATATGTTACTCCCTCCTTCACTTACACATTACTTTCTCCCGCTTCGTCTAATTCTTATATTTTGTCTGCTAAATTACCTCCGTTGATTGGTTAATGACTTTTTTAGCACGAACAAATTTACACATTTTAGTTTTATAATAGATTAAACCCTTTAAAATAAAGAATTTATGACGTCATGTTTCAAATATTACTTAGAATAGTATTTTTAAATTCAATTATAATTTTATCAAAATCATTTAAACTTTAAAATAATTATTAAAACAATATTTAACATTTCAACTTTTACTTTAAGGATCGATAGCAATTATATTTAGTTTTATAATTCACAAACTTTATTATTATTCTAACAAGCGTGTGTGTGAAGGTATATAATATACAGTCACATGATTACTAACTTTATCAGATGATTTTTTAATTTACGTCTCGGTCTAAATTACCAAAACTGATATATTTTATAAAAAATTTGGAAAATAATTTAAACTTGTAGAACCAAATATAATTCTCACCATCCTAAAGTTTATCTTAAAATATATTAGATTAAATTTGAATATTAATTATAATTATAATATTACATATAGCATTTATTTAATTTATTAGTTTTAAAATATTATACTCGAATTATTAATATACTTTTGACTATTTATAGCTGTGTTATTTTATATGGCCAGCTTTTACAACCATAAGCAAGGATATCTTTAATCTTTATTTAACTGTTCCTTTTAAATAATCCATTACACTTTTATATACCAGGTATTTTCAGCTTTAAATTGTACTATAAAATCTAATTATCCTACTATTATTTATATATCATACAAACATATCTTAAAATTTAAAATTTTTTAGTAATTGACCATTCTACCTTATTATGACCTATAGATAAGGGCACAATATATATATATATATATATATATATATATATATTGCTATCTATTATCATTTCTATATATATATATATATATATATATATATATATTGCTAGAAGAAATGATAATAGATGAACAATTAAATATTTAAACTGGATTCCAAAAGATTGTAAAAGATTCAGAAAGAGACCACATGTGAGATGGATGGATAAAATAAAAAAGGGTGCAGGGGTGATGTGGAGAAGAAAAGCTAAAGATTGGATATGTATTGAACTTGAAGAGATCTTCGTCCTGCAGTGGATTGATAATGGTTGATAATGGTGTATATGAAATTCTGTGTAGGGTCTGTAAACATACATATTATAACGTTTTCCGTTTTTCTAGGCCTCTACACGCAAATATAAACTGCGTGTGAGTTGATCAAGCTATGTCAAAAAAGAAGAAAGTTATATTTCTATTCTAAAAACATAGCTATATTTCCTGATCAACTCGGCCTATTAATTGTTGAGAATTGTGCTATTGGCGAAATCAGCTTTTAATTTATTTAATATGGGCACCAGAATTCCTAAGAATTCACTGAAATCATCATATAACATCTCACAAATAAAAAAAAATACTTTTAAACTAATCGGTATTACATCATACCGTAACGAGAATTAATTTTTTAAGATTATTATTCCTGGACTTATTCAAACATATTGGCAAAGGTAAATTACATTTTTAAATCTTATTAAACTACTAATAGATTTAATAATAAAAAATAATAACTATTATTAATAACGCACAAATGAAAATTGGTATTAGAAATATTTTTATTCTAATAGATAAAAAAAAATATATGAAATAAATTACTTATCGAGTAAATTAGAGAAAACAGAATTCAGTCGTGAATCAATTAATAAAAAACAATTTTACAATTACTGTTCATATCTAAATTTCTTCTAGAAATTTCCTTAAAAAATGGATGTCTCTTGTACAAGAAAATTAATGTCTCTATCGGGATTGTTTAAACATACTTTTAGAAATTGTTTGAAAACGTTTAATTTTGGTCACAATCAGGAGTAATGAAGTATAACTTACCGGTAAGTTTTGTGCATTCAGTAGTAGATAACTATGCATAGTTTTTTGGGTAGAATGAGCTCGGCCTTTTGGTTATTATTTGATCCTGTGGTCCATTCTCCTAGTCAGTCACGAAAGCTTTTCTGGTATACATCTTCAGGCACGATGTCTTCAGAAGATCCGGTTCACTCCGACATGCCGAATTACTTCAGCATAGAGCGATCTTGGATATATTATTGCTATCCAAGACCAACTAGAGAAACCAACGAACAAGATGTCCTTCAAACTGATCTCTGCCTTTTATACTCTCTAGAGGCCCACTTTTCCGACTTCTGCGCATATCTTTTGTTTGTCAAAATATCCGTTGATAATCTTATATATTCTTTATAAAATTTATGTTACAAAGTCTCTATTTTTTTCAGCATAATTCTGCCATCTTTAATTAGTTGAAATATTTTTACTTTCTCTTATCTAGATTGGTAATTTGTGTCTTTTGTTCTCTCCAATTCTAACTTTTATTTCTAATTACATAAAAAAAAACGAAAGAATAATTTAACTTTCATTGTACGTTATTTTTTTTAAAAAAAAAATTAGTCAAAAAAAAATCTAAATTTACTTTTATTTTTTAGCTTCTACCAAATGCCAATATATTTGCAATGTATATAAATAAATGTTACAATATATTGGACAAACTTACTGTAGAATAAATATTAGAAAGGAAGAACACCGTTTCACAGTCAGAGAAACATCCAATTCATCAGCAATTTATTCTCATATAAAATTAACTAATCATGATATCAATTTTGATAAAACAAATATTGTAGCATAAATTGAACAATATGATCAGAGATTGGTCAGAGATGCTATAGAGATTTTTAAAAGAACCAAGAGCATAAATGAAAGGTGTGAACTAAAAAAAGATTAACAACATTTGAAAGAAGCTATTGGAAGACAAATAAATTTTAAAACTTCTCAACCAATAGAATTTAAGAATGAGAAAAAAGAAAAAGAAAAAAAAGATTTTAAATATCACATGTATTCCTATGATTTGAGAAAGAGAACGTTCTGAGGATGGTATTTGCTATTGTACTGAAATATCAGCTATTTAACTATTTTACTACATGGAATATCCCAATAATAATAATATGAAATTATCATATATCCAAGAAAATATTAGAATTAACATAAATATTATACCGGTTCATCCCTTCCCTGATAAGATGAGCATGCATACATATCAAACATGGAAAAAATATGGTGATATGCCAGGATGGGAAGTAATTTTAAATCTTTTTACAATCATTTATTGGTATGTTTATAAAAGTATTGACTCTTACATACCTTTGAAAAATTACTTTAATTTCAATCTTTCGTGCCACTCCCAGAAAAAAAAAGATTAATTCCCCCTTTTGAAAAAATATGTGAGGCCAATAATGATATGAAATATAATGAAACAAACAAAATCTAATAGAAATAAACACCCCAGTGACCAAAGATTTAAATCCTGATAAGTGAGTATCCCATATGCCAGCTCAGCATCCTCTTTATCTCAGATAAAGAAATGGGAAACTAAAACTCGTACAATTATCTAAGTGTTTTTTTTCTTTTTTCACTAAAGAGAGGAATATGAATAGAGTATCAAAGCAATAAAGCAATTTTATAATTATTAAACAAATGTTTATTGAATCCCATTTCCCTTCACCAATTGCCAAGATAAATACAATAATAATAAATCCCAATACATAATAAATAATATAAAAAATATATATGAGAGTATTATAGTTATTTTAATAAAGAAAAAATGTTAAAATATAAAACATAAATAATCAATTGGTGGGAGAGAGTGTTCTGAGAATCATAGCCTCGTAAATGAATATATTTTACAATACTAAATATTACATTAAATAAGTGTGATATTTTACACAGAGATATAAATGAAAGATATGTAACACACAATAATATATATAAAATTAATAAAATAAAGTGTACCATATACATTCTTTTTCATACTTCTCTGGGCTCTGAGTAGGCTATTCATCTTTTCATCCAGGATAGCAGAGATTTCTCTTTAACATGGCATCATTTGGCAGGTTCCATAATCATTTGGTGGCTGGATTGAGGAGACATTTCTGATGGCAGGAGCAGAGCTGAGCAGGAATGCTGACTGGGGATTCCTACCTCATGACAATTTCACTGATGTGAGTATACTTGTGTTTCAAATATCAGCACCTTTCAGTAAACACACTTCTGTGCCACACTAATAATAATTGGCTAGTTAGAAACCATCTTGAAGTTTACTCTTCATCTGCATGATATGAAATATATAGAATTTGAACAGCTAACTGTCTGTCTCTGTATGTTCAGCTCCAATTTTCTAAGTTTAACCAGACAGGTTAAGATAAATCCAACAAGTCAGCAAGCAAGTTAAAAAAAATAAGTTAACATGAGTGAGTGAATGATTGACTTAGTGTCTTATTGAATGCCTGTGCCTTATTGAATGTCTCCAAACTGATGAACAGCCTGTATAGTCCACTCATTGCAATCCCAATCTAGGTAACCCTCTGAAAAATATTTAATTAGCTAATTTTGTTAATGGATCCATACAATGCATGAAGCATTCCTATATAATTCACTAATTAATCTCAAGAATTTTTGTTTTAAATTAAATTGATTATCTACTATGACCACTATCTGATTCAACACACAAAAAAAAAGAAAAAAAAACTTTATAATACAAGATATTTTCTGATAATCAGATTACACTTAAAATATATTTTTAATTAAATTAGATATATTTCCCCACCACATTAACATAAATTTCAACAAACTCTTTTGTCAAGTTGAAATATTTGATAATTAAAAAAAAAGAAACAAAATTACTTATATACTAAAAATATAATTGCCTTTAGGCTTTTTTTGAATTTTAGAACACTGACTTTGTAGAGAAAAATAACTAGTAAAACTTTTGATTTTAAACATTAAGTATTTGTTGGAACATTTAAACATTTCCATTTCCTTTTTCAAGCATTTAACAAAAAAAAATATATAAATACAAATTACACATAAACATCTTTGTGTTTATTTTAAAAAAAATGACCATAAAAATATAATAAAAAATTGGTGCTGATATAGTATACGCTCGGTGGCCATTTTGAATTTGAAAACACCCAAAAACACTGCTGGAACATGCAAGCGATAAATGATATTGACTAGAAACACTCAGTTTTCAAAAAAATAAATCACCTAAGGCACTACAATTAAAAAAGGTGGTGAGAAGAAAATGATGTGGAAATTAATTAGCCTTAGGCACTACCCTTAAAAAAGTGGGGGGGGGGAGCAAAACAAGTGAAAAAAGAAAGTAACATTGACAATTAAAAAAAAAATTCTTTAAAATAAATCAAAAAGGCCAAAAATTTCATAAAAAAATACCAAATCACATGATTAAAATATTAAAACACAAAATAGTAATTTTCACAGAACAAAAAAACAACAAAATTTTCATTTTAAAAAAAACCAAATCATGTGATTAAAATATTAAAACACAAAACCATAATTTTCATAGAAAAAAAAATTCCACAAATATTTGAAATCAAATTTAAGCAATAATTATATTTTCATCCAGTTATACAAATGGAATACACATTATCTAAAGCTCTATCAGTCTTTAAAAAAATCATAAAACATTTACTCATGATAATTAAAAGGATAACTTAAAATTGATAGATTTAAAATACGAATTATACTGTAGGCCAAAAGATTATAATTTACAAAATATGAATGTTAAAAAATAATGACGTAGGAACGATCGATTTCTAGTTTATCAAACATATTTGAAAATAATTTTAAGCAATAATTATATTTTCATCCAGTTATACAAATGGAATCATGTGACAAAAAGGCAGTAAACATCTTGAATACACGTTATTTAAAGCTACATCAATCTTTAAAAAAATCATATTTCAGTTTACTAGTTTATTAAAACATTTACACACGATAATCAAAAGGATAACTTAAAATTGATAGATTTAAAATACGAATTATACAGTATGCCAAAAGATTATAACTTATAAAATATGAATGTTACAAAATAATGATATAGGAAAGATCGATTGCTAGTTTAAATTTAAGTTTGCTAGTTTATCAAGCATTTTTTGTAATCAAAAAAGCAATTTTCATAATTATAAAAAATGTAATCATGTGAATAAAAAAGTCAAATGCTATTTTGCAAATATTTGAAATTAAACTTAAGCAATAATTATATTTTCATACAGTTATACATATGGAACCATATAAAAAAAAGGTGTGCAAATATCTTAAATTCACGTTATCTAAATTTATATCAATCTTTAAAAAAAATAAAATTTAACAACTACTTGCACTTAATAAAAAAAGAATATTTACTTATGAATATTATTAAAAGTCTGAATTTCAAAATAGTGAAATATTAAAACTTCTACTTACCAGAAATTTTGCTTTGCCCCACGTAGATACTGTTTGAAGTTCATCTCCTAATGTCTTAATGGAATCTATGATTGATCACATGAAATCCACATGAGCTCTAGAAATCGATAATTTGCATCGATACATCAAGTCTTGAAATCAATACATATCTAGTTATTTACATGCAAGCGATTTTTACCATTAGCAAATGAACATGAAATCATGTTTAAAAAAATAAATACATTTTATTGTAGATAATATAAATACTGAAATAGTTAATTGTCAGAAGTTAAAAACATTAATATTACAAATAAAAAATTAATAAATCAGATTTATCTCTTGCACTACACTTAATTTTATTCCTTCATTTCCTTAAATTTCTTTATGTTTTTAAAAAATGCTGCTTTTCTTTTATCTCTGATTTAAAATAATGCTATGAAATGATAATTATCAAGGGAAAAGTCCACATCAAAATACATATGCTAGAAAATAAAAAAGAATAGTAACATAAAAAAATAAAAATTTGTTGATTATTTCAAATGTAAAAGCTATTTTCTTTTAAATAAGTTAAACACTAACATTTTCACCATCAGTAGGTATCTTTAGCAGCTTTTAGAAGTTTCATAAATGAATCTCCCTCATTTTGATGCTTTTTGTCCATCCACCAACAAATTGAATCGAAATATAATTGTAATGTTAAAAACCTAAAGAATATTAATTTAAATAATTTTAAGTAATCTATGAAACGGTATTATTTAGTCATCATCCCATTCATCTATTATTTCACATAGTAGTATCTTTTTCCCAGTTCAAACCCTCCAAGTCCGCGTATATTAACTTAAATTGACAATAAATAAGATATAATAAAGAGTATGTGCATTTATATAGGTATAGCACTCATTAATTGCAATAGCTATATGCATATGTTTAACAAACGTAAGTTAAAATATACATTGAAAATGTATAATTAAATAAGTATTGTGCCGGTCGAATTTGTATGTTCACGTAACAAGATCTAGCATCTAGGCAAAAGTACCTTGAATCCAATCATGCGCAAGATACACAGGTCAGGAACACTCATGAACTCTGCCCTATTTCCCAGATCTATTACATTATTGACAACAATCCTGATGACATCAATTTAATTTACTTCTCACCACCAGCAGCACTCATCAGAGAAACAAAAAGACTAGGCTAAATTTAATGATAGACTAACTTAACAACTAACTATATTTGATGAGCAATGAAGGCTCATGACCTAGCATATTAATTATATATTTAGCAAAGATCATCTAGTCAAATTGAGCATCATTAATAACTTAATATATTAACTTAACTAAAAGAAAGCAATGGTTCAAAAGTTGAAATATATATTTAAGATTTATTAGATTAATAACAAAATTTATGTCGGGTTATTTATCCGACATTAGCCTCATAAGTATTATATATATTTCATTCATATTTAACAATAACATGATATTTGCGGCTATGCCAATAATATATGTGTGACTTAAGGAATTAGCGATATTGGAATGTATTACTAAAATACTATTACACCCCCAGAGAGACGAAAAGAGCATTTACTTGATTTAAAAAGACAATAATTTTGCAAGCAGATATTACATTTGGCTATTCAATATTATTATTCATTTGAGTTGTAAACAATTAATGTGTGGGACGGATAATGAATAATTATATAAATGATAATAAATTTATAACGTTGATACGCATAGTAAACTAATGGAAATATGTCTGTTTAAAGAAATCATCGCATTATGACTTATGGCTATTTCTGGGTGACTAATAATACACAGAAAGGCAGTGCGTGCATGGCGGCAGATTGGGGTGGTCCAATTATGAATCCTGGAGTGTGCTTCATGAGTTTGATTAATGAAATTTACCGATTTTCTCTGCAAATGTAGGCAGGATCGGTGTTGAGATGAAGGACGGTTGGCTATGTCTTTATCGGGCTGGATTTTCCAGAGCGATTCCCGTATAAAGCATGGACATACAACCAAGTGTGTCCACAGGGTGGTTTTACAGCCTGGATTCTAGGACATGGAGAATGACAATGGGGTTCGACTTAGAAAATACCTCTATGTGAGAAAGAAGCACGAATATATATATAAATGAAGTGGTCTATATGCATGCAACACTTAATAATACAATATAACTATAATTTTAAAGATTATCTAAATATATTTACTGCCCATAAATTGTAAAATACTCAGCATAATGGTATGGTTTCTTCGTTAAACAAACATGGATATTAATTCTAATTAAATATAAAACTTATGTTACTTAATATTATTCATAACTTCCCACACATTTAATAAATCTCAATCTTGTTTTTAATAAATGTGTTTATGAAAATATATAAATTAATACAAAATAAATGGGTGGCAATAATAGCCAAGATGGGTTTATATATATATAATATAAATTAATAATAAGAGATAGTGCATTATTTAGAATGGAAAATATTTATGAAACAGATGTCAATCTGTTTTTCTACAGTAAACATAAAAAATAATTAGTTTGTTTATCTAAAATCGCTAGCACCTGGGCAAGTCAAATAAGACTTGTTTTGATTTAGTTATAAGTTAATTACCTGATAAATGATGGGTGGGTAAAATGAAAATAAATTATATGCTTGCAATTTTAGAAATATTATTGGCATTTCTTTTAAAATATAAATACATAAATCTAAATGAAAATTATTTGCTGCTTGGAAATAAAAGAAAAGAAAACATTTTATAGAAGGCTTAATAGTGATTAGTTATATAGAGTTATAAGAATTACATATTTTGAAGACATTTAAAATATATATATATATATATATATATATATATATATATATATATATATATATATATATATATATATATATATATATATATATATATATATCAAAAACATAAAACAATACAGTACTAGATTAAATTCAAAATTTTACCAAAATCCTTACACAACCATGGTTTCATCTTCTACAAATAGACTTTCTCAAGTGAAAATCAACCTAAAGGAAAACATATATATATATAGAAACAAACAAACCTTCCCATAATTCATTTCAAACTCCACCTTCCCTTAATATCAAAGAAGTCTTCATAAGATTGATAGCCTCAGAATCAAGAAGTTTATCATCAAAGTCTCCTTTATTCTTCTTTTTAACTCATTCTTTTCATAAAAAATAACAGAAGCATTGCAAACAATATTCTATGACCTGTATTCAATTCATGAATATATAAAGCTGAGTTAAGATACCTATGTTTAACTCTACTTATATGAACCTTAACCCTTTCCTTAAGGCTAAATTTACTCTGGCCTACATAAAATTTACCACAACTACATGGAATTTTATAAACAATACCAGGAATAGACCTACTATCAATAGACTGCTTTGAACCATTAAGTAATGAATTCAAATCAGAACCTTTCCTCCATGCAACCTTCTTTCCACCTAACAAATGACTATTCCTATAAACCAAATTATAAATTGGTGCTTTAAATGGTAAAGACATATAATCATCATCCTTACCAACAAAATTCTTATCATCCAAATCATGACTATAAACATTATTATTAAATACCACTTTTTTAATAAAAAAAATAAAAAAAAAAAAGTGGTATTTAATAATAATGTTTATAGTCGTGATTTGGATGATGAGAATTTTGTTGGAAGGATGATGATTATATGTCTTTCAAAGTCAATTTATAATTTGGTTTATAGGAATAGTCATTTGTTGGGTGGAAGAGTTGATGGAGGAAAGGTTCTGATTTGAATTCATTACTTAATGGTTCAAAGCAGTCTATTGATGTAGGTCTGGTATTGTTTATAAAATTCCATGTGAGTTGTGGTAATTTTTATGTACCAAGTAAACCTTAAAAAGGTTATTATATAAAAAATCATGAATTGAATACAGGATATTGTTTGTTATTTTTTATGAAAAGAATGAGTTAAAAAGAAGAAAAAAGGAGACTTTGATGATAAAACTCCTTGATTCTGAGGCTATCAATCTTATGAAGACTTCTTTTGATATTAAGGGAAGGTGGAGTTTGAAATGAATTATGGGAAGGTTTGTTTGTTTGTATATATATATGTTTTCCTTTAGGTTGATTTTCACTTGAGAAGGTCTATTTGTAGTAGATGAAACCATGGTTGTGTAAGGATTTTGGTAAAATTTTGAATTTAATCTAGTACTGTATTGTTTTATGGTTTTGCATTTTTATTTTTGCTAGTATAGTGTTAGACAGTTTTGGTTTTCGATATATATATATATATATATATGATTAGAAATTATAATAAATATTACAGAGAAGACAGGATTTGAGAATTACGAGTGGCCAAAGTTCTTTTTACCTTGCTATTTGGAAGTGCGATTTTACTATGAGTCAGTTCATTGGTATTGTTTCACTAGATCTAGGGTAGCATTATTATATGGTAGTTAGCATTTCACTTTCATGGGAAAAATATATAAAGTTCATCAGTACAGGATGCAGAGCTTCACTTATGGGAAAAGCATATCAGAATGGAGGGGAAAGGCGAAATTTCCCCTACTCACGGCACATTGAGTGGGAATCAAAACTGGCATAGAATATGTATAGCAACATTATAATTTTGTGGTCTCTTCCCCCTGTGGATTCAAATCCAGCAGTATATATATACTTTTATTTTGAAGATGTAACCTAGCAACTACTGCTGGACTTGAGGTGGTTTAAGCATTACTGTACATCTGGAATAATTTACCCGGATATTTTCTTATCTGGTAAGTCTTTTGAAACAATGCAATTTTGTTATCAGTTTCTCAAATGATTGTTTTACAATAAATTTTATGATTTTAAAACAAGCTAGTGTGGACAAAATTTTCACTAATGGGTTTATTTTATTATTACAAAATTGTAATCTTTTACTTTTATCTAAGGGATCTTCCGGGTAATTGTTTTCGAGAGACTTTTTAACAAGATTGCATCATTTCTGGCTACAAAATTACATATGAAAAAATAATAAGTTTCATATATGATACTTTATATATAACATAATTTTACTAATTTATTCGCAATCTCCTACACTGAAATATATATAGATTTATTACTTACGCCAGTATACACAAGAGAATATTATTAAATAAAAATATTTTTAGATTAAAATACGTAAGTGTTTATGTGATTTATTTTAGAATACTAAGCAAAATAAGTATACGTATTATTAGCTATGTATATACATGCGTGAAGGCGGGTTTGAATATGGTTAGATGGTAGGGGATTGGATGTGGGCTGTGAAGCAAAGATCTGAGCATCAGATATGCTTCATTTTCCCAAATTTACTGAAAAAAATGAAAAAATGTTTAAACAAAGAAATAAATATTTTACTTGATGACCAGGTAACTAAAGAACAACTTGTGGATTGGCGATGTATCTAAAAAAACTTTGCTTTGATCTGCCCGAGCGCTACCCTGTTTTGACTTTCATTTATAATAGAATACCCTAACTCTCTGCTATATTACTGGAAAAAAATTTTTTTTTACTCTGTCTTCATGTAAAAAAAATTGCCTGCTTAACTGAATAAATAAAATAAAAAAACTATGCTATAATATATACAAAATAATAAAGTCCTAAGTCATTTATCATTGAATATCCCTGTTGTCATGTTCTACCCATCCAGCTCAGATTTATCTAGTTTCTCCCTCGATCCGGCAGTTCACATTTTTTGATGCTAGTTGATTCACCTTGCCATGAGTTGTGTTAATATCTGGATGGTTGCCCCATGGGTCTGAAGTGATATTTGGGTGGTTCTGTTGTATGGGTGAATAATCGATGGATGTGAGGAATTGGGCCATCTCCTCTATCTTCCTAACTTGACATCCCACCATTATCTGCTGTACATAGGGTGGCATATTCTGCTGTATTGCTCTAATAATTTGAGTTTCTGTGAACGGGAACACTGTTAACGATCGGAGACATGCTACCTGCCTGATAAAAAATTGCATGTGGTTCTTCTGGTTAATATAACTATAGGTTTCTTTTAAAATTGCATGGTAAATACCGTCTTGGTGCTCCTTGCTCCAAAAAATTCTCAATAGGGCAAATGAATAACTTTCAAAGTCTGGTGTCTTATCTTAATAACAGTCCCAACATGACTTGGCATATCCCTATAAATAATGGACAGCAATGGCCACCTGGTTCACTGTCAGCACTTGTTGGAATTTGAATAATTCGTGCAGGCTATCTATGTGCATGCTTGGGTTTTCTCCAACATCCCCTTTGAACACCTTAACTTGGATAAATTTGGTCAGTGATATCAGTGAGTATACTATCTGTTCCTTGGACATAATGGGTGTTGACCTTCCCGCACCGGTTTCTAGTGAAAACTGGGGTCTGTTTGTCATTCTCTCTGGTTCTTCTTCCTCGAAGCTCACTTTCTCCTTGGTTCTTGCCATCTCTTCCTTAATTTTGTCAATGCATACATGAAAGGTGGCCTCTTGTTTGTTTTGCTTGGCTATAAGCTCTCCTTTTATTTCCTGGATGGCATCCAAAGTTTCGTACTTGTGGTCCTCCAGAGACTCCTCAAATTTGTTATGAATATCCTTGCATTCCTGTTGGTACTCTATTCGTACCTCCTCTACCTTTGCTGCTATGGTGCTATTCATGTTGTCCCATCTGGCCTCGAACTTTGCCTCCAAATTCTCAAATCTTTTTTCCATTCTCTGCAACATTCATATCACTGTTTTCTTAGTTACAGTTGGATTCTCAACCTTCTTGGGTGTGTCATTACTCTCCAAAATTATTTTGCCCGACCTCAATGTCTTTCCCTTGTCCATATCGTCACTACTGCCCTCCATTTATTTCTTAGATTTAAGATAAAAAAATTATTTTTCTAACTACCCAGATAAGTTTATGGTTCTTTATTTTGATTTCAATATTGATAAACACCTCCACCATACTCACACTCTTCCCTTACTCTACTCTCCCACTTCCATATCTAATTTACATCTATTTAAATAATGATTGCCATCCTACCTTTTATTTCTTAATATTAATTATTTCTAGATCTAGCTTCTCACTAAGAAAAATACATATACATACTGATTATTTATTATCTACCTCTTCAATGCAAGGTATATAATAAAAATTATTATAACCTCTACCTGACCTTCCTTATGTCTTGCTTTGTTGTTTGTTTATGGGTTGTTGTTCAGTACCTGAAACATCTTAAGAAAATGATTTATTAGTAATTGTATTGATAAAATTGATACACATATTTCGAGAAAAAAAACTCTATATAACTTTTTATTATGAATCATTGCTTTTAAACTATTTTTATTCTAATAACTCTACCACCTATTGGCAAATTTATATTGGTATTGCTACCAGGCGCCAGCCAAAGGGATAGGGCTATATGATCTGACCAGATGATCTGCTATTATGGATTGTACACTTTTCTAAACTAGATACTTAAATAGTTATACACACAGCTTAACAACGCTAACAGAAAAAAAATTATTATAGCTTTAGCACATATTTATACAAGAGAATGGAAGTATATCAAAAACTGTCACTACTTTATTTATTTTATTAATCTGAGGTAGTTACATATGCATAAATATCATTAAAAAATATGCATATATGCAATTATTTAGAATTTTTATTTTATTAAATTTTAGCAGTGAAAGCGTTTTAAAAGCAGTCACTAATTTAACTCTCTCAGACTTGGACATATTATATATTTATTTATAAAAAGAAAAAAAATCATTTAAAATATTTATTAAAAGTGAAAAAAAATTATACATAACATCATTATTATTTAGCGCACACACTTCAAACTTGGGCATATTATATTTATTTATCGAAAACAGAAAAAATTTTTATATATCTCAATATTATTATTCTATATCGCACACACTTCTTTATCTTTTTATTTTAAATGTGAAAGCCCCTTAAAAGCTATCACTATTTTATCACACTGTAAACTCGAAATATTTTGTTATTAAAATCATTTATGGAAACTTATATATATATATAAAACACTATTTAGAACACATACTTTTTTATTTTTATTATAACTGTGGAGGCTTTTTAAAAGCTACCACTATTTTATTTACGAGAATCCCACATGTAATTTTCACATTTATGACCAAGAAAAAAACATTATACAACATATTATTTACTTCTTTGAAAAACACATTTTATCTTCTGAAAGTGAGAGCCCCTTAAAGGCTGTCTCTCTTTTATATCACTGGAATCTTACATGTATACTAACGCATTTATGAAAACTATAAACATTATTTGGGAAAATCACTTCTTTATCTTTTATTAATATGAAAGTAAAAGCCCCTTAAAAGCTGTCATTTATCTTTCCTTTTTTTAAAAACTCATGAGAATTATACATGTAATGAATATTTATGGAAGAGGAACAATACTATATAAAACATTATTATTATTAAGATCATATACGTGAAAGAAAAGAACTGCCACTAATTTATTTTGTAGCATTGTGAAAACAATAAAACTTTTATGAGGAAAAAAATATTGCTTATATAACATACTATTTACTGGAAGCATATTTATATATATATACGAGAGAAAAATCTTTATAATTATACTAACAATGACTCGCAGGGAGTGTGTACCAATAATCAAAAAAATTTTAAGCTGGGTGTCTGAACCAAAAAAAAATTTTTTTTACACATATATATTCAATATCACTTACGAAAACAAAAATGTTATGTCTATACCTCAGTGTTCTACAGGGTGTTAAAATAAACAAGTGCTCCACATTGAGTGTACAAACCCAGGCAAAAGAAAAAATCTGTGCCGGTCAGATTTGTATGCTCACATAACAGGATCTAGCATCTAGGCAAAAGTACCTCGAATCCAATCGTGCGCAAGATACACAGGTCAGGAACACTCATGAACTCTGCCTATTTGCCTATTTCCCAGATCTATAACATTATGGACAACAATCCTGATGACATCGATTTAATTTACTTCTCACTACCGGCATTACTCATCAGAGACACAAAAAGACTAGCCTAAATTTAATGATAGTCTAACTTAACAACTAACTATATTTGATGAGCAATGAAGGCTCATGACCTAGCATATTAATTATATATTTAGCAGAGATCATCTAGTCAAATTGAGCATCATTAATAACTTAATATATTAACTTAACTAAAAGAAAGCAATGGTTTGAGAGTTGATATATATATTTAAGATTTATTAGATTAATAACAAAATTTATGTTAAGTTATTTATCCGACATTAGCCTCATAAGTATTATATATATTTAATTCATATTTAACAATAACATGATATTTGCGGCTATGCCAATAATATGTGTGGCTTAAGGAATTAGCACTATTGGAATGTATTACTAAAATACTATTACACCCCCAGAGAGATGAAAAGAACATTTACTTGATTTAAAAAGACAATAATTTTACAAGCAGATATTACATTTGGTTATTCAATATTATTAATTTGAGTTGTAAACAATTAATGTGTGGGACGGATAATGAATAATTATATAAATGATAATAAATTTATCGCATTGATACACATAGTAAACTAATGGAAATATGTCTGTTTGAAGAAATCATCACATTATGACTTATGGCTATTTCTGGGCGACTAATAATACACTGAAAGGTGGTGCGTGCATGGCTGCAGATTGGGGTGGTCCAATTATGGATCCTGGAGTATGCTTCATGAAATTGATTAACAAAATTTACTAATTTCCTCTGCAAACGTAGGCAGGATCAGTGTTGAGACAAAGGACAGTTGGCTATGTCTTTATCGGGCTGGATTTTCCTCAGCGATTCCCATATAAAGCATGCACATACGGTTTTACAGCCTGGTTTCTAGAACATGGAGAACGACGATGGCGCTCGACTTAGCGAATACCTCCATGTGAGAAAGAAGCATGAATATATATAAACAAAGTGGCCTATATACACGCAATGCTTAATAATACAATATAACTATAACTTTAAAGATTATCTAAACATATTTACTGCCCATAAATTGTGAAATACCGGTGTAATGGTATGGTTTATTCATTAAGCAAACACGGATAATAATTCTAATTAAATATAAAACTAAGATCCTTCTCCCCTTACATTATGTTACTTAATATTATTCATAACTTCCCACACATTTAATAAATCTCAATTTCGGTTAATAAATGCCCTTATGAAAATATATAAATTAATACAAAATAAATGGGTGGTGATAATAGCTAAAATAGGTTATATATATATATATATATATATATATATATATATATAAATTAATAATAAAAGATAGCACATTATTTAGAATGGAAAATATTTATGAAACAGATGTCAATATGTGTTTCTACAGTAAACATAAAAAATAATTAGTTTGTTTATCTAAAATCGCTAGCACCTGGGCAAGTCAAATAAGACTTGTTTTGATTAAGTTATAAGTTAATTACCCGATAAATGATGGGTGGGGAAAACAAAAATAAATTATATGTTTGCGATTTTAGAAATATTATTGGCATTTCTTTTAAAATATAAATACATAAATCTAAATGAAAATTATTTGCCACTTGGAAATAAAAGAAAAGAAAACATTTTACAGGAGGCTTAATAGTGATTAGTTATATAGAGTTATAAGAATTACATATTTTGAAGACATTTAATATATATATATATATATATATATATGATTAGAAATTATAATAAATATTACAGAGAAGACAGGATTTGAGAATTACAAGCGACCAAAGTTCTTTTTACCTTGCTATTTGGAAGAGTGATTTTACTACGAGTCAGTCCATCGGTATTGTTTCACTAGATCTAGGGCAGCATTATTATATGGTACTTAGCATTTTCACGAGAAAAATATATAAAAGTTCATCAGTATGGGATGCAGAGCTTTGCTTATGGGAAAAGTAGAGCTTCACTTATGGGAAAAGCATATCAGAATGGAGGGAAAAGGCGAAATTTCACCTACTCATGGCACATTGAGTGAGAATCAAAACTGGCATGGAATATGTAAAGCAACATCATAATTTTGTGGTCTCCTCCCCTGTGGATTCAAATCCAGTAGTATATATACTTTTATTTTGAAGATGTAACCTAGCAACTACTGCTGGACCTAGACAGTTTAAACACTTACTGTACATCTGGAATAATTTAACTGGATATTTTCTTAGCTGGTAGGACTTTTGAAACAATGCAATTTTGTTATCAGTTTCTCGAATGATTGTTTTAAAAATAAATCTTATGATTTTAAAACAGGCGAGCGTGGACAAAATTTCCACTAATTGGTTTATTTTATTATTACAAAATTGTAATCTTTTACTTTTATCTAAGGGATCTTCCGGGTAATTGTTTTCAAGAGACTTTTTAACAAGATTGCATCATTTCTGGCTACAAAATTGCATATGAAAAAATAATAAGTTTCATATATGATACTTTATATATAACATAATTTTACTAATTTATTCGCAATCTCCTACACTGAAATATATATAGATTTATTACTTATGCCTGTATACACATGAGAATATTATTAAATAAAAATATTTTTAGATTAAAATATGTAAGTGTTTATTTGATTTATTTTAGAATACTAAGCAAAAGAAATATATGTATTATTAGCTATGTATATATGTGTGTGAAGGTGGGTTTGAATATGGTTAGATGGTAGGAGATTGGATGTGAGCTGTGAAGCAAGGATCTGATCATCAGATCTGCTTCAGTATGTAGAGACTTATATGTGTGGAAGCACCTACATATACATGCGAAATAGACTGGCATGCAATATATTTAAGAATCATTACTGTTCCTTCATTTAATATATTTATAAATTATTATAAGTTCTAAAAATTAAATTTTCTCACATTCGCATATAAATTTTCATTCTTGGGATGTATATATATGTAGGTGCTTTCACACATATAACAGTGTCTATATACTTATTTTAATTGCACATTTTAATTTTATATTTTAAGTAATGTATTTTAAACATAAACATATAGTTATTACAATTCATCATTATCATCAACCATTATCAATCCACTGCAGGATGAAGGTCTCTCCAAGTTTAATCCATCTTCTCCGATTCTTTCCCACATCACCCCTGCACACTTTCTTATTTCATCCATCCATCTCACATGTGGTCTTTTTCTGGGTCTTTTACAATCTCTTGGAATCCATTTTATGATTTCAATTGTCCATCTATTATCATCTCTTCTAGCAATATGTCCAGCCCAACTCCAATTCAATCTTCTAACTTTTTCAATGAGGTTAGTATACAATTATTGTACACTAAACCTATATAAATGCACATACTCTTTATTATATCTTATTTATTATCAATTTAAGTTAATATATGCAGACTTGGAGGGTTTGAACTGAGGAAAAGATATTACTATGTGAAATAAAAGATAAAATGGGATGATGACTAAATAATACCATTTCAAAAGTTACTTAAAATTATTTAAATTAATATTCTTTAGATTTTTAAAATTACAATCTCATTTAGATTCAATTTGCTGGTCGATGGACAAAAAGCATCAAAATGAGAAAGATTCATCATTTCAAAGCGTTATTTTAAATCAGAGATAAAAGAAAAGCAGCAGTTTTTAAAAACATAAAGAAATTTAAGGAAATGAAGGAATCAAATTAAGTGTAGCACAAGAGATAAATCTGATTTATTAATTTTTTATTTGTAATATTAATGTTTTTAACTTCTGACAATTAACTATTTCAGTATTATATCATCAACAATAAAATGTATTTATTTTTTTAAACATGATTTCGTGTTCATTTGTTAATGGTAAAAATCACTTGCATGTCATCATCATCATCATCATCAACCATTATCAATCCACTTCAGGATGAAGGTCTCTCCAAGTTTAATCCATTTTCTCCGATCTTTAGCTTCTTTTCTCCACAACACCCCTGCACATTTTCTTATTTCATCCATCCATCTCACATGTGGTCTCTTTCTGGGTCTTTTACAATCCCTTGGAATCCAGTTTAAAATTTCAATTGTCCATCTATTATCATCTCTTTTAGCAATATGTCCAGCCCAACTCCATTTCAATATTTTAATTTTTTCAATAAGGCCAGTAACACCTGTTTGTTGTATTACTTATACATTGCGTTTTCGATCTCTTCTTGTTACTCCCAACATACATCTCTCCATACTCCTTTGAGTGGTCTGAAGTCTCTGTATTGCTCTTCTATTAAGTGTCCAAGTCTCAGATCCATAAGTAAGAACTGGTAAAACACATTTGTTAAAAACCATTCTTTTCAAACACATAGGCATATTTCCTTTTAGTATCAAGTTATTTCTACCAAAAGCACTCCAACCAAGTTTAATTCTATGATTAATTTCCTCCATTATGTTTCCATCTGTATTAATAATCTGACCAAGGTATTTGTAACTGTTAACTTCTTCTAATTCTTCACAATCAATCTTTATTTTCATATTTTGAGCAAATCGATTAAACATTACTTTAGTCTTTTTAACATTTATCTTTAGTCCTACTTTTCTACTTTCATCTGCTAACTCCTGCAACATTTCCTGCAGCTCTGAAGCATTATTTGCAAAAACAACTACATCATCTGCGAAATCTAAATGACTTAAATACTCTCCATTTACTTTCACTCCTTTAGTTTCCCATTTTAATCCACAAAATACTTCTTGCAGCACTGCTGTAAAGAGTTTTGGAGATATGGAGTCACCTTGTCTTACACCTTTCTCAATGTTGATTTTTCCAGTATCATTATGTAATCCAATTGTTGCTGTTGCATTTTTATAAATATTCTTTAAAATATGACAATATCCTGGATCTATACCTTGATGATCCAATGCTTTAATCACTGAAGAAATGTGTATAGAATCGAATGCCTTTTCATAATCTACAAATCAAAAACATAATGACAACTCATATTCGTTTGTCCTTTCTATGACTTCTCTCAATACCTGGATATGATCTATTGTACTAAAACCACTTTTAAATCCAGCTTGTTCTCTTGGTTGGTGGAAATCCAAAGTTCTCTGTAGACGAGTTGTAATTATCTTGGTAAAAATTTTATATAAAACTGATAAAAGGCTGATAGGTCTGTAATTTCTAATATCTTCTTTATCACCTTTTTTAAATATTAATATTATTACTGCATTCTTCCAATCCTCCAGTACATCTTTATCATTTAGACATTTGGTATATAACTTTGCTAAAATTGTTTCTATTTCTTCACCTGCTTCTTTTAATATATCAATTATAATTCCATCATTTCCTGGAGCCTTTCCTTTCTTCATACACTTAATTGCATGTCTCACTTCTTCATTTAAAATTCTGGGCAATTCGGAAGATGTAATAGATATAGGAGGTACTTGTTCTTTATTACTATATAATTCTTGATAAAAATCTTCTACCAATTTCATGATGTCATCTCTCTTTTTAGTAATAATTCCGTCTTTTTTTCTTATTGCAGATATAAATGTTGTTTAACATTTTTGAGACTTTTATTTTCTTCTACAGCTTTCCTTGCTATTTCACAGTTATACTTTCTTATATCATTTTCAACTCTTTTCCGTACCATTTTACAAAATTCGAGATATTCAATTCTTTTTAATACATCATTTTTGTATATCTTCATATTTCTTCTTTTCTTCATAAATTCTCTAGTCTCAGTAGAAACTTTATTAGTCAATTGCTGCTTTTTTCTACCAGCTATGTTTGTTGCAGTTTTTAAAAGTGTATCAGTTATTTTCATATTAATTACATTCAAATCTGTATCATGTTCAAAATCTCCTAACACTTGAAACTTATTTGTAAGTTCTAATTTAAATTCATTAGAATGTTTCTGAAGATTAGGAATATCAACTGTAAAAATTGTTTTTTTTAATAATTTTTGTCTTTCTAGTTTTACATTAACATGTAACTTACACCTTACTAATTGATGATCACTTCCTGTGTTAAATTTATTAAGAACCTTACAATCTTGAAATATGTATTTTCTGTTAGTGAAAATATAATCCAATTCTGCTGTACCTTCATTTGGATGCTTCCATGTCCATTTCCTTTTAACATTTTTCTCAAAAAATGAATTCATAATATAAAGTTTTTCTTTTTCTGCAAACTCCACAAGTCTATGTCCTCTCTCATTTCTATTACCATAACCAAAATTACCTACAGCAATTTCATCTTTCATTTGTCTACCAATTCTAGCATTAAAGTCTTCCATAACAATTTTAAAATGTTGTTTACTCTGATCAAAAGCATTTTGTACATCCATATAAAAATCTTCTACTACTTCATCACTATGAGAACTTGTTGGGGCATAAACCTGAATTATCTGCATTTGGTATCTGCTATTAAGTTGTATAACTAATCTTGCCACTCTGTCCGATACACCATCAATCTCCACAATATTGTTCTTCCACTTTTTATTTATAATGAATCCTACTCCACTTGTATTTTCAATATGTGTGCCTTTATAATAGAGTATATGTCCACTTTTTAAATCAATTGTTTCTTCTCCTTTTCTTCTAACATCACAAAGTCCAATAATGTCCCATTTAATATAAGACAGTTCTTCTAATTTTTGTAATCTTCCTTCACTTGAAAGTGATCTGCAGTTGTAAGTACCTAAATAAAAAGTTGTCATCAAATGGCAGCCTGTTCCGCAATCAGGGGATTCTTAGCACCCTCCACCTTCGGCCACCAACCGCTGCCTTGGTTGGTGACTTTACAGCCTCCTGGGAATAAGGGCCATGCTTTATTTTTGTCTGTCATAATTGTATATATGTATTGGAAAAATATTTATCATTTACACAAACATTCATTTTGCCTTATCAGGCACTGAGAAGAAAGACCATGGTGTTTCTTGATCTTAAAGTCAGAAGTAAAAAGCCAATAAACTAACCACGCTGGCTAATGCGTGTTGGTGAGCAGCCCATCCATGTTCGTATACTATATGAATAATCACATAGTAATAACAGCTGCAACGACAAGAACGTATGGAGTGGACGTTAGGAATTTGCCCTGCTCCGTTCCTTTAAGGCCTCCAAGAGGAATCACTCCAACAAAGTTTAATTCTATGATTTTTTTTTTCAATTACGTTTTTATATGTTGTAATAAGCTGACAATATATTTGTAAGATGTTAGCTTCTTCTACCTCATTGTTATCAAACTTTATTTCTTTTTTTGAAAAAATATCTATTGAACATTACCTTTAATCCTACTTTCTTACTTTCATCTAATAATTCTTGCAACATTTCCTGAAGTTTTAAAGCATTACATGGGGTACAACTACATTATTTGTAAAATCTAGATAACTTAAGGAATCTCTATTTGCTTTTATTTTTTACCTTCTCATTCCAATCCACAAAATACTTTTTGCAAAACAGCTGTAAAAAATTTGGAGGTATGGAGTCACCTTGTTGTACACCCTTTCTATGTTAATGTTCTTAGTATTATTTTATAATCTAACCATTGCTGTTTGCATTATGATAAATATTCTTCATAATATGATAATATTAAACCTTCAATCATCACATGATCACTATCTCCCATGCTTGCTCATAATTGTTGTTAAAATATGCAAAACTCTCTCCATACAGTAGTGCCACTGAAAACAAGACAGAGTAATCAATGGATGCCAGAACGATTTTAAGATCTAGGTGAAGTGCTCTCAGATCCAAGGCTCCTCACTGACGAAGGCCATAAGCCAGAAACTAGTTTGGGGATATTGGATGAGTAGGCACTAGATTGGGATTTTATGCACAAATCTTCTGGTAACTATTGATTACTCTGGCTTGCATTGAGTGGCACTACTTTATGGAGGTAGTTTTGCCGATTTTAGTATGACAATATCTTGGATCTATACCTTGATAATCCAATGCTTTATTTATTAAACTTTATAATTTTGTATTAGTATTTACAGTCGTTGTTTATTTTTTCCAGGTTAGTTCCGGTCAGAAATAGGGGGGGGGGGAGGTATCTAAATAACTTTATCATATTAAAGTAGCTTTAATGGTGATTTTTGCTATTTATGTTCAATTATTTAATTACTGTAACACTTTTTCATTATAATAAATGTTTAATTATAAATAAAAAGACACTGTAGAGCTGCAAATATAAAAAAATGTATTCTGCATTTCATCTATTATGTTTTTGCTGTTTTTATAAGTACCGTTAAGTCCTCTTATTTTTTAAAACATATTTTCATGTGTAAATGAAGATAAGTTATACATTTTTCAAAAGTAAAATTATGAATCCAATAAATAATTTTTGGTAGTAAATATCATTAAGCTGATATCTAAAACAATCACTTTCATATTCTGTTTTACAAAAGAAAGAACTAATTCTATATTAAGAAGAAAATAAATAAGAGTTTGAATACAGCGTCTTTCAGTGTGTTTTCATTAATAAACACTTGTTTAGTGTGATTTGTCGATTTTTTTCCCCTTTATCTTCATATAAATTTTAAAAAAATATATAAAATATTCCTTGATTTTTAAAGGTCAACAAATTGAAGAGAATATGCTATAAAATATTACTTAATTAACATTTATATAACAAAGAGACAGACAAAATATAATTTTTAATGCAAATTTTTTTTATTGATTTAACTCATTTTTTACTAACAAACTAGCGGTAGAAAAACCAATTAAAAAGTCCACACCATACAGTGTCTATTTCCTATTCGACCGGCGCAGCCATATTCACCAGGATTACAACAGTCTTCATGGTTGACACACTAAAATGGTATAAAGAAAAAAAATACATGAATGAGATTACTTCACATGCGATGACATTGGAAATATTTACATTCATAATTACTTCATAATTTACCCAAGAAGGTATTTAAAATTAATATCTTTCAAAAGTAACCTTTATTAGTAAAAGGATTACAAAAATTTTGGGTACACTTACCCATTGAGAATTACAAAGTGTTCAATGTGACAAACAAGGTAAAACAATTATTGATTATATAAAGTAAATATGCTTGATAACAATTATGTCCATTAAAGAGTTGCTATAATGTTGATATTAATGTGTATCTGAACATGGATCTACATGTCCCAGCTACTGAGAAGCCATCCATCACCCAATGATCTCACCCCTGGGGCCCCGAAGCAAAGAACCAAATACTTCAGCTGAATAGGTGGACAAGTCCAGCATTGCACCAACCACCACAACAGGCAGTGAGGTCCAAGGCTCAAGTCCATTGAATAATAAATTCTCAACCTGCAGCCGAGCCATGTCAAGACCATTCCAGATGCCTCTGTCTCCCAATCAACAGTCCAAATGTGCAGGGACCACATTTGGTCTACCTGCCCAGAATTGGAAAGCCAACTAAGAAAAACTAACACATAGTGAGCACAGATCTGCACTGCCTAAAACCAACCTATCAAGGGGGCACAGCAGCCAACCAGAGCAGGAATGGTTCTGAGACTTTGACCAGGTACCCTCCCAGCAGGTTTTCCAGGTAGTGGCAAAATTGTCAACAGCCTGCACCAAAGAACTCCTAATGACCACCACCACCCCTGAGGAAGAAAAGAGGAGTGCAGACCCATGCCTGGAAAATTATTGCAGCAAAGCCTCCATCAAAGTTACAAAATTTGGAGGTGGCCCAAATCTGACCAACCACCTTACAAACTCTCTAATTATAAAGTTAACCAAAGAAAAAAAATGATTAGTTCAAATCAACTCTTCCATAATAAACAAGCCATCAGGGGGTTGAAACAGCCTCCAAAGTCTGCTTCATTGTTGTTAACTCTTGATACATGTCATATATTCTAAATACTAGTTCAACTCATCCGACTGCAAGGTTCTCCAGGGATTATGATCTAGCTTATATATTTCCATTTGGTTATTCCAATTATGAACAGAGTGATTAGCATTGTAGGATTCTGCTTATTGTTTGGTTGTACAGTAGAGCTGAATGGCAACCAACCTGTTATAGTAACTAGTTTCTGTAACCATGTTGTGGACTTGATTGTAGTAGGATTCCAACTGGGACTCTTGTATTGATCCTATTTGAATTCTGCTTATCTTAATTGAAATCTAGGTCTTGATTAGTAATCAAGGTTTCAATTGTGTAGTGTAAAAGTTTGTAATCTTTGGATTATTCCTAAACATTGTTGGATTAAAGAAGTTGGGTGAATTGCAGCTTTAATATCTTTGTTTGGGTCTATACCAATATTTGAACTTGTTTTTATCTTTAAATCATTGTTTTTTTTTTTGGCTGAGGAAACACTTCGTTCTAATTCTGTGTCAATTTGAAAGTTTTCTATTCTTTTTGTGGTGCCCCAATCACACTGGAAGTGGCCCAGTAACTATGATCTAATCATCAGAAAAAAATAATTCTTGTGCAGCGAGATGGCATAAAACATAATCTATAATGGTTGATTATAAAATTGAGATCGAATTCATATTTAAAATAATTTTCTCCTCCTGCACTGTTTTACTGCATTCAGCCACGATGATATCGTAACTTTTTTCTTATGAACGAATTAACGCTGGTATTTTTTTTTTTTTTAATTTCCATAGGTTTATGATTACTTTTGTGTCTAGTTTGTTTCTTGGTCTATTTCATGTTTTTCCTGATTTGTTTGCAGCCGTAGAATCTTGCTATATCTAATGCTATTGTGAAATTTTTGAGACTATCTTTATTAAGCTTTTCCTTTTCTTTTTTTCCAACGCTTTCAATAAAATTTGACCCACCAACTATATCTCAATTAATTCTATCATTAAGCTTAGGATTTTTAGTAACTTTTTTTTTTATTTATTTGGTTTCATTTTAAAATCTTTTTCCTTAGTTTTATTCTTGCTCAAATGATTCTAAGATTTCCTTGTACTGGCTTTTGCCTTTTTTAATGGCAGCCATTTGCATAGAACGATACGATTGATAATTTCAAATACTTTAGAGTGAAAACTGATTTAAAATTTCTTGTAAAGGTGATGAAATGATAAACCAAGTACTCACCTACATCTTGGCAAACTTTTTTCCCATAAACTCAAACTTGAAAGCATAATGAGTCTCATTCTTTTGGTACCAGTGACCAGTCAACTGCTCCAGCTGGCAACAGGAAGTGGACTACTACTTATATTTATATGATAATTTTGTTAACAAGTATCAAACATTTTTATATGCATACATTTTACACCGCCCTCATTAGGCAAATTATATTAATAATTATTATTAATCATTAATTAGAATAAAGATTATCATATCATAACTAGCCTAAATAGATTAAAATGTACCGTCCCACTCATAGACACACTAAAAATTATTATACAGTACTTTGAAGAGAATGTGATGTGGCCAACTGAAGTGTGTTTGTTCAATGTCTAATACATACCCCCTCCCCGTGCTTATCTTTATTCACATGCATCAAGAATGTGTAGACAAATGGATATTTTGTGTTGTTATTTTTTTGTAATATATAAATATAATTATGGTGATTTTGAAACAATAGACAATATTCTGAAATGACTCAAAACAATCAGGGGTAACGGTAGGGCTCACTCTAAACTATCTCTGAATATTAAATGAAACAGCAATTAATAATAGAGGTAAATATTAATAGAAATAGCTTAAGCTTAAATGTAGATGAAATCTAGGCTGGGAGATACTATAATTGCCCGAAGCAATATATATATATATATATAGTGATTAAAGTATTGGACCATCAAGGTATAGATCCAGGATATTGTCATATTTTAAAGAATATTTATAAAAATGCAACAGCAACAATTAAATTACATAATGATACTGGGAAGGTCAACATTGAGAAAGGTGTAAGACAGGGGGACTCCATATCTCCAAAACTCTTTACAGCAGTGCTGCAAGAAGTATTTTGTGGTTTAAAATGGGAAACTAAAGGAGTGAAAGTAAATGGAGATTATTTAAGTCATTTAGATTTCACAGATGATGTAGTTGTTTTTTTTTTCAAATAATGTTTTAGAGCTGCAAGGAATGTTGCTGGAGTTATCAGATGAAAGTAAGAAAGTAGGACTAAAGATAAATGTTAAAAAGACTAAAGTAATGTTTAATCGATTTGCTCAATATATGAAAATAAAGATTGGTTGTGATGAATTAGAAGAAGTTAACAGTTAAAAATACCTTAGTCAGTTTATTAATACAAATGAAAACATAATGGAGGATACTGATCATAGAATTAAACTTGGTTGGAGTGCTTTTGGTAGAAATAACTTGATACTAAAAGTAAATATGCCTATGTGTTTGAAAAGAAAGGTTTTTAACAAATGTGTTTTACCAGTTCTTACTTATGGATCTGAGACTTGCACACTTAATAGAAGAGCAATACAGAGACTTCAGACCACTCAAAGAAGTATGGAGAGATGTATGTTGGGAGTAACAAGAAGAAATCGAAAATGCAATGTTTGGGTAAGAGAACAAACAGGTGTTACTGACCTCATTGAACAAATTAAAAGATTGAAATAGAGTTGGACTGGACATATTGCTAGAAGAGATAATAATAGATGGACAATTGAAATTTTAAACTGGATTACAATAGATTGTAAAAGACCCAGAAAGAGACCACATGTGATATGGATGGATGAAATAAGAAAGTGTGCAGGGGTGATGTGGAGAAGATAAGCTAAAGATCAGAGAAGATGGATTAAACTTAGAGAGACCTTCATCCTGCAGTGGATTGATAACGGTTGATGATATATATATATATATATATATTGATACAAAGGTTTTCACGGGTTGCATATATAAAAGACATATTTTGTGGGTTCATCGGTGTTAAAATATTTTAAAAAATTGATATACTGACGTTTCGACTTGGTAATACAAGTCATCCACTGAGTAATAAAAGGTGGAACTTTAACAGTTTTTTTTTTTCAAATAAGTGATTGTAGCGCCTCTACAACCATCTTTCTACCTTATATCACTCTGTGTATGACTTGTGTTACCAAGTCGCAACATCAGTATATCAATTTTTTAAAATATTTTAACACGGATAAACCCGCAAAATATGTCTTTTATATATATAATTGTAATATTATTACATATAATTTTTTTTAAATTTATAATCTAACTGCCAATCCATTTTAATTTTACACATTTTACAGCATTTGTTTTCAGATCCATTGACACTATCTATCTACTAATCCCAATTTGTTTCAAATGGAACAGAATAACTAATTTCATCTTTCTATTAATTTTATGATCAAACAATAAAGCTACAATATTGTCAAACAGTTTAAATAAAGAAAATTTTCCGAAAAGAAGTTTCCTTTTACATCTAATCCTTCTACTTAAAATATAGACATAGCATAATCAAATAGTTGGAATGGATCAAACCCTACAAGATCACTCTTCATTTTACGTTGGATCTCATCACTGATTGACATCAAAACATCACAATATCTAAATGAATTCAACTCTATGAAGATATTTTTCATTTTAACCTTTATCTCAACAGCTTTCCACAACCTATTAATAATATTCTATAGCTTAAACAATATTGGTAATTCACAATCTATTTTCATCTTACAGCTTACCATCCTCTTGAAATCTGCCATATTTCTATTAATATTTGTAGTGCTATTAATATTTTCTATTACTATAGTTACTATCCCGTCCCTTATAATTATAGTCTGGCAAAGCTTTATCCCAAACATTGTTTACATTCACCGTAATGAATCTACCTAACAACAAATAAGCTTTTGTCTCATTTATTTCTACAATCGGCTCTAAATTATGGAAATTGTGATCACAGACTTGTCCGGCTATTTTACAATTAAACTCTTTTCCCCCAGTTTAAATTTATTAGGTTTAATTTGGGATTTCCTTGGTATCTCTTCTAAAGTATTTTCTCCACTATCTTCTATGTTACCTGGAGACTACCTGCATATCAGGTTTACCTATTATCAGGTTTTGAGATTGCCTTAAAGTATCACTATTTTCCAACTTACCCATATGCTGTATAGAAGTATCTAACTTTTCTTGGATCTTTGAATGAGTGTCTATAACTTCTGTCAATTTCTTTGCATTAGCACCTATTTCCCCCTAATTTCTTAAAATGAGTACCCCAATGTTTTATATTTGTGTCTAATTTATTAAACTGAGTTATCTAAACTTTTTTCCATAGTATCTATTTTACTTCCTAAGCTTTTTTTTTGAGCTCTACTTTCTTTAAGCCTTCTTTTAACTCATTTCTCCATGCATGTGAGCTTTCTCCCTGAGCATCAAACATCTTTTGCATCATTATCTTAAGTTGTTGATGTCCTTCATTTAAAGTTTTTATTTCAGCCATCTCTAGGTTAGGTGGAAGTAAAGATGCTGCTTCTGGGATCTTCTCAAATTAAGCCAATAAACATCACATGACCACCATCTTTTATGCTTGCATGAGTAGGCAATAAATGGGGAATTTATGCCTTCTGGCATCCATTGATTACTCTAGCTTGTTGTGTGTGGCAATATATATATATCGTGAGTTTTTCCTATTTAATCTTCTCAAATTCTGATTCTTTCTCAAATGGTTCTATTTTTCTTTCTCTATTATTTTTCTAACTAACCTGAGTGTTTATTTTAAATATATAATTTCATAAATAATTAGACACCCACTTTTTCCACCTTCCATCAATTGAGCCTCAATTCACCCTCAACAAGTTTTACATTGGTGATCCAAACAGACTCACCCCAATCTATATCTCCTTATTTACGAATCTTGAACCTCAAACTACAATATGTGTCGTTTATAAAGCTTTGGTACACTGAAATCCATATAATTTAGCAACAATATACAATGAATATTTGTTTTTTGTTTTTTCAGAAAAGCAAAATATTAATTTAGAGTCTTTTTGAAATGCCTAAAGAGAACTTTTTAATAAAATTTAAATAAAAAATAAATTTCAAAATTAACTTTAATTGGGATCATTTTTGAATTATAAGCAAGAAAATTTATATAGAGATTTCATTAACCAGTTTTATGGGGTTTTTTTTTTCCTGTTTGTTTGTTTGTTCTTTTTTTTTTTTTCAAATAAAAGATGTGAAGATAAGAACATAGAATACCATACACATAGAGACAAAAGTAATCATTTGAACTCATCTAATAGCATCCAATTGTCACTTTTAATATATGATATATATATTTCACATTATAAAATTATTTTTATGTAACCTAGAGTGAAACATTAAAACTTGAAACTACTAAAAATATTTTGATGACTTGTTTATGAGTTGGCCATATAAAGAAGAGGAACTTCATACTCTCTTTGTTTGCATAAATGCTTTTAATAAAAGTATATAATTTACAATGAATTTTTCTAAAAGAGTATACCATTTTATTGATGTTCAAAATGCATATGTCTTTATTGCTCAAGAATGAATAAAAAATTTGCCCTCCTCACCTTTAAGCAATGGCATCAACTATAGCTACTTATATTAGTCATCTTAAGCACTTAAAGATTAATATCCCTTATAATCAATTTTTAAAAGTTAAAAGAATTCGTAGGACAAACATATTCTTCAACAAAATAATAAAGTTCTACATAATAATTGTACTATTTTCATCATCTAGTATAAGTATTGAATTCTATTCTTTTCTTCAGTTGTTGTTGGACTGATCAGTGACAGTGCTAGTGTGGGAATTGAACCTAAATCCTTAGAATATTTTATATTGAATATGTAACAATAGTTTTAAATTACTTTATATTCATTTGTTTAGAATTGCATATAACTTGATAAGAGCACACACGCTTTTTACAATCTGAAAAACAAAAAAGAAAAGAAGTCATGAAACCGTTTTAATATATGATGCAGCTTTCAAAAATATTTAATATCCAGTAGATGGAGTCGTAAATTGGCAGCACTGGATACGATGATCTTGCTTTCGTTAAAATTTATAAAAACAGAAAAGATATATAAATATATAGAAACCATAAAGAATTAATCATTTTAAAACTAAGAATTTATTGAGTAGATTATCTCCAAAGCTTTAAAGTCTGTGGAAATGGTTATAGAATCCACTACATTTTCATAATCTATAAACCCAAAGTTCTAATTCAACTATTAGTTGTCATTTCAATAACTTCTATCAATATTTGGATGCGGTTCACTGTGTCAAAATAACTTTCATATTCAGTGTGCATTTTTGATAGAATGAAAACCAAAATTGTCAGTATTTTTTAAAATATCTTTTTAACACATTATATATTTTTCCAATCATATGGTACACTTTAATAACTGGAACATTTATCATACAGCTTTGCTCACTATTTTTATATTTTTTAATTGCTTTTTTTAAAACATTAATAATAATTACATCAATCTCCTAGAGATTTCCCCATTTTATAGATTTATTGTAAGTCTCATCTCTTAATTCAGATGCTTAGCAATTCAGAATATACCTTAATTTTTTCTTATGTATTTGCTTATAGAAATGTTGTATATATATTCATGACGTCATTCAAATAAGGTTGTTAACTAGGTCTATGTCTTTTCATGAAAATTCCAATTCATACTTTTTAAGACATTATTAATTCTTTTTCTTATCTTTTAGAAAACTATAGATTATTCAATTCGTCTTAATGGATTTTTTTCTCAATTAATTCTTGTTTTTTTTCAAACATTTTCTGATCGCAATAGAAAATGTACTAGTAATTTGCTGCTTTTCTTGTACTAGTAGCCTTACTTCTAGTTGTTAGTACACTTTATCAGTTGTCTTATTGACCGTTTGAACGATTTTCATACGATTTTTCATTTCGAATTTAAATTCATCAGAGTATTTCGAAACATCAAGAATACCAATTATTAAGACTCTTTTTTTTAAATAAGTAGATTTCAATTGCAATTATGCCGAGTGGTTAGCACAGCTGCCTTACAAACACTTGTCCTGAGGTTTACTTCCCGGCCGACGCTTTGACACATTAAAAAAATTAAAATAAATAGATTTCGTTTTCTAGTTTTGAATTATTATGCATTTTACATCTCACATGTTGATTATCATTTCGAGTGTCATGTTAGTCAAAATATAATCCGATTCTGTTGCATTTTTATTTAATATTTCCTTGTTGATTTCCCGTTTAGAATTTGCATTAAAAATAATTCATTATATATATATAAAAGACATATGCAAAATATGTCTTTTATATATGCAACCCGTGAAAATCTTCATATCAACATATATATGGCTCCAGAAACGAGTTTGCTATTAACTGAAAGAAGACCCTTTGTTTGCTCTTGGAGGCCTTAAAGGAACCGAGCAGGGCAAATTCCTATTGTCTACTCCATACCTTTTTGTCGTTGCAACTGTTATTACTATGTTATTATGCATTTAGTATATGAACATGGAAGGGCTGTTCACCAACCCCTCATTATCCAGTGTGGCAACTTTATTGATTTTTTACCTCTGAGTTTAAGATCAAGAATCACTAGGGTGTTTCTTCTCAGTTGCCTGATAAGGCATAATGAATGTATATGTAAATAATAAGTATTTTCCCAATAGATATATACAATTATGACAGACAAAAATAAATCATGGCCCTTATTCCCAGGAAGCTGTAAAGTCACCAATCAAGGCAGCAGTTGGTTGCCAAAGGCGGATGGTGCTAAGAATACCCTGATTGTGGACCCAGGCTGCCATTTGGATTCATTTATGTATTTCCAACTTCAGATCACTTTCAATTGAATGAAGATTGCAAGAATTAGAAGAAGAACTGTCTTATATGAAATGGGACATTATTGGACTTTGTGAAGTTAGAAGAAAATATGAAGAGACAATTGTTTTAAAAAGTGCACATGTACTCTATTATAATATTGGAAATACAAGTGGAGTAGGATTCATTATAAATAAAAAGTGGAAGAACAACATTGTGGAGATTGATGGTGTATCGGACAAAGTGGTAAGATTAGTTATACAACTTAATAGAAGATACCAAATGCAGATAATTCAGATTTATGCCCCAACAAGTTCTTATAGTGATGAAGTAGTAGAAGATTTTTATATGGATGTACAAAAGGCTTTTGATCAGAGTAAACAACATTTTAAAATTGTTATAGAAGACTTTAATGCTAGAATTGGTAAACAAATGAAAGATGAAAGTGCTATGGGTAATTTTGGTTATGGTAATAGAAATGAGAGAGGACATAGACTTGTGGAGGTTGCAGAAAAAGAAAAACTTTATATAATGTATTCTTTTTTTGAGAAAAATGTTAAAAGGAAATGGACATGGAAGCATCCAAATGATGGTACAGCAGAATTGGATTACATTTTGACTAACAGAAAATACATATTTCAAGATTGTAATGTTCTTAATAAATTTAACACAGGAAGTGATCATCGATTAGTAAGATGTAAGATACATGTTAATGCAAAACTAGAGAGACAAAAATTATTAAAAAAAAAAACAATATTTACAATTGATATTCCTAATCTTCAGAAATATTCTAATGTATTTAAATTAAAACTTACAAATCGGTTTCAAGTATTAGTAGATTTTGAACATGATTCAGATTTGAATGAAATTAATATGAAAATAATTGATACACTTTTAAAAACTGCAACAAAGGCAGCTGACAGAAAAAAGCAGCAAATGTCCAATAAAATTTCTACTGAGACTAAAGAATTTATGAAGAAAAGAAGGAATATGAAGATATGCAAAAATGATGCATTAAAAAGGATTGAATATCTCGAATTTTATAAAATGGTGAGGAAAAGAGTTGAAAATAAATTAAGAAAGTATAACTGTGAACTAGCAAGGAAAGCTGTAGAAGAGAATAAAAGTCTCGAGAGTGTAAAACAACATTTTGGTATTGGTATGAAATTTATTTCTGTAATAAGAAAAAAAGTTGGAATTATTACTAAAAAGAGAGATGACATCATGAAATGGTAGAAGACTTCTATCAAGAATTATATAGTAATAAAGAACAAATACCTCTTATATCTATTATATCTTTTGAATTTCCCAGAATGTCAAATGAAGAAGTGAGACATGCAATTAAATGTATGAAGAAAGGAAAAGCTCCAGATAATGATGGAATTATAATTGATATATTAAAAGAAGCAGGTGAAGAAATATAATTGTTTAGCATAGTTATATACCAAATGTTTAAATGATAAAGATGTACCAGATGATTGGAATACTGCAGTAATAATCCTAATATTTAAAAAAGGTGATAAAAATGATATTAGAAATTACAGACCTATCAACCTTTTATCATTTTTATACAAATTTTTTTACCAAGATAATTACAACTCATCTCCAGAGAACATTGGATTTCCATCAACCAAGAGAACAAGCTGGATTTAAAAGTGATTTAAGTAGAGTAGATTATATCCAGGTATTGAGAGAAGTTATAGAAAAGATAAACGAATAAGAATTTTCATTATGCTTTAGATTTGCAGATTATGAAAAGGTATTTGATTCTATAAACATTTTGTCAGTGATTAAAGTATTGGACCATCAAGGTATAGATCCAGGATATTGTCATATTTTAAAGAATATTTATAAAAATGCAACAGCAACAATTAGATTACATAATGATACTAGGAAAGTCAACATTGAGAAGGGTGTAAGACAGGTTGACTCCATATCTCCAAAACCTTTTACAGCAATGCTGCAAAAAGTATTTTATGGATTGAAATGGGAAGCTAAAAAAGAGTGAAAGTAAATGGAGATTATTTAAGTCATTTAGATTTCACAGATGATGTAGTTGTTTTTGCAAATAATGCTTTAGAGCTGCAGGAAATATTGCAGTAGTTATCAGAAGTAAGTAGGAAAGTAGGACTAAAGAGAAATGTTAAAAAGACTAAAGTAATATTTAATGGATTTTCTCAAAATATGAAAATAAAGATTGATTATGATAAGTTAGAAGAAATTTAAAGCTACAAATAACTTAGTCAGATTATTAATACAGAGGAAACATAATGGATGAAATTAATCATAGAATTACACTTTATTGGAGTGCTTTAGGTAGAAATAACTTGATGCAAAAAGAAACTATGCCTATGTGTTTGAAAAAAAAAAAGATTTTTAATAAATGTGTTTTACCATTTCTTACTTATGGATCTGAGACTTGAACACTTAATAGAAGAGCAATACAGAGATTTCAGACCACTGAAAGAAGTATAATGAGACACATGTTGGGAGTAACAAGAAGAGATCAAAACACAATATATATATATGTAAGAGAACAAACAGGTGTTACTGACCTCATTGAAAAAATTAAAAGACTGAAATGGAGTTTGGCTGGACATATTTCTAGAAGAGATGATAATAGATGGATAATTGAAATCTTAAACTGTTTTCCAAGAGATTGGAAAAGACCCAGAAAGAGACCACATGTGAGATGGATGAAATAAATAAGTGTGTAGGGGTGATATGCAGAAGAGAAGCTAAAGATCAGGGAAGATTGATTGAACTTGGAGAGACCTTCATCCTGCAATGGATTGATAATTGTTGTTGATGATATATATATATTGTTTCTTCTGCAAATTTTTTAAGACTATATTTTCCTTCATTTCTGTAACGCAAATTTATACAACTTTTTTTTATGTAGTTTTCCATGTAAACTTACGTGCTATATTCAAAAGCATTTTCCATATCTAATAAAAGTCATCAACTCTTTATCCAATATAAACTTGTTGAAGCATAAACTTAATATATCATCTTTTGTTATCTTCCATTTTTTGAACAACTAATCTTTAAATTCTGTCACCATAATGTTGTTTTTTCATATTGTTAATTGTAATAAATTCCATTCTCTTTTCAAATTCATTGTCTCTATACTTCTAACTCTGCATAGTTCAAGAATGTATTATTTAAAAATAAATAGTTGTTTCTCTTTTCTCTTTAAAGCTATTTGTAATTGTACATAGTTAAATTAAAGCTTATCATTCAACGATATCCTTGTTTGTCATCAGAGATTAGTACTTATATGTAGCAATGTTTTCTCCAGCTACCAATTCATGCTTTGACTGAAGACATTAAAGCCATGCAGGAATATCCATCTTTCACACACACATTTATCCTACACTCAACAAGAATTATATCATGTTTCAGCTAACAACAATCTGGTCACTCAGAATAAATACTATGGTGTTTCTTGATTTTAAATTTCCCAGATAAAAAAAAAAACAAAAAACAAAATTAACCTCGCCACGTTGGCGGGTGGGTGTTGGTGAACTGCCTATACATGTTCATTTACCATGTAAATAATTATATAATATTAACAACCACAGCAAGAACATACAAAATGGCTATTTAGAATTCGCTCTATTTTTTTTTTTTTCCATTTAAGGCCTCAAAGATGAATCAAACAATCTCTTTCAGTAAACAGCAAAATTCTTGCCACAGCCGTTGATGCCTTTGTTTTAATATATACCTTGAGTTATTCAACATTTAGTAATTTAATTAATCGCATTATCAGTTAGAGAATGTAAAGCATTAATATCAGAAATGTAATTATTGATATATAATACGATGATAATTGATAAAAACAAACAAAACAATTCGTTGTTTAAATACATAAATGAGCAAATTAAGCACATTTATTGCTTATATATATATTAGTTAAATATTAAAACTTTCATTTATGAAGAGTATTAAAAAACAAAACAATGCCAAATGTTAGGGAAAGTAAATTCGAAAAACAAATAGTGAGAATAAAAAACAAATAAAATCAGTAAAACAATAGTATAGAATATAAAATAATTACAAAAAAATTAGTAGCTTAAGCAGACTTGACAGTATTTTAAAAAAATTAAATATCTAGATTAACAATACATTACTCAATAATTTGTTAATTTAATTAAAATATTGAAAAGTTACCGATTCACCGGGATTACTACAAACATTTATTCCAACGGCTACAGCAGCCAAAAGGCTTAGGCAAACCAGCATTACACTTATAAGCTTCATAATTTGTCTCGTTTCCTACAAATAAAGTATATAATTATGAATAAGCATAACATAATATAAATAATATTTAAGCGGAACTACTCAAATCCTCGCAAGATTTTGACATTTAAATGTTATTTACGCATAGCTTGTTATTGTTACTTCCGTTCAAATTGTATATATATATATATAGATATTAAATAATAATATATAAACTTTTATTTAGAGAAATGTAAAAGAATAAAGTAAAAAAAGTACACACAAAAATTAGAGTGAGAAAATAATGAAATTAAAAAAAATATATTCTAAAAAATTGAGCGTCAAGTGTTGGTGGTCTAGCGGTTGACATAGCTGTCTTCCCAGGATGTGGTCCGGGTTCGCTTCCCGGTCAATGCTTTGACATAAAACATAAAAAAAAAAAAATGAGTGTGTCCATCCAAGAAAGATCTTGATATAATAAAAGCCAATAGCTCTTTTTAATAGTTACTTAATTTGCCAATTTGAGGATGAAATAACAATAATCAATAGAACTAAATAAATAAATGAAAGTAGAGACTAAAAATGACTATTGTATAGTTTTATAAGCATATTTAAAATGAAATCTGTTTGTTTATTTTGCAAGTTAAAATCTTAGTTGAATTATTTCAACATTTCCTGTTTAAATTGGTTTGAATTTTAATATATATATTGTGCCGACTACATGAGATTGCAGATACCCATATATGTACTTATTATTCGAGTAATATTAAAAATGCAGAAGTAAACCTGATGAGTGCTGGTTCAGCACGAAATGTATCTTGAGAGTCATTTGTCTTTTATTGTATTTTTATTTATATGAATTTAAAAAGAATGGGGAAGTATGGAGGTGTTTATTATATCCATAATAATTAGCTAAAATTTTGTTAAAAGGTAAAGGGTGAAGCAAAGTGTAATTAAGAGAAATAGGTCACTGATATTTAAAAATGAAATAAATGGGAAACTAAATATATAATGGGATTAATGTTTAGTTAAATCGTAGAAAGTTACAATGACTTTGTTTTAAATATATATATAGAAAGAAAAAGGGTGAAAGGGGGAAGGGGATCTGTAACAAAATGCGTCTCCTTTTCTCTTTAAAATTACTTATATGAAAAAAAGAAAACACTAATCGAAGATATGTGAAACTTATTACAGTTAAAACATTCAATATTGTAAATAAAAATGAAAATTTGAAAAGTGTATAAAATTTCAACACAGCTGCCTTGCAAGCAATAGTTGGTTGCAGACGGTTGTGGATTCGCATCCTGGTAGATGCTATGACATATGAAAAAAAAAGAAAAGAAAAATATGAAAGTTGCATAAAAATTCATTTGTAAATCTGTATAAGATAAAAATATAAAGGTGTGAGATGATCAGTTGTTAATTAGTAACATTTCAGCAAACAATGGTCAGTTAAATTTATAAATAAGGCGGATCAAGATTAGACATATATTTATTTTTTTCTGTTTTCATACTGGGCAAAAGAACTGAGAACATGTGAGACCAGCATCATGAATAAAAGTAATGCGTATGTCTTTGGAGATGCGTGGCTAGTGGCCTTAAACGGGCGTTTGCTCGGTCTCTGCCCACCTGACTTCGAACTCAACCAGGGATGAATATCTGCCACCTTGCCTGCTAAGTAGATTGTCATTCCCGACCGTACTATGCCTGGGGAAAGGAAGAATGAATACAACTAAGAAACCTGAAAGCAAGAAAGAAGGAAACTAAACCAAATGCAATAAATAATACCAAGAATAACCCAGCCTATCAGAGAGACTATTACAGGATCAACCATCTCTGCAAAAGAAGTGGGTTGCGTCCCCAAGGATGGTCTACAGAGCACTAGAGAGAAATCCTAGGTAAACAATTTGCTATTTTCAAACATGTATGTATTGATTAATTTCGTATTAGAAAACCAAACTGAGAATAAATTAGAGTGCGCAGTATTTTAAAATATAAAAAAAAAGAAGAAAGACCTGTTTCTAAAGTAGCTATTTTAAGAAAGGGAACAATTACTCTTTTGTGAGACTTTTATCAATTATCTGTTCAAAAGTTTAATTACGTGTTTCCTTATGCATAGACCTTTTTTTTTGTATTTTAGATATGTAAATTTATTATGTCATTTAATTTGATTTTTTTTTATTCTTTTGTACTAAACATTATTACTGCTAAATTGGTTGTCTTTCTTGATTTTCTTTCACCAAGCAAATGAATAATAGTATTAATTTAAATCTAGGTTAGTAAAATTGAGTCAGTTAATTTTTAATTTAAATAAAGAAAAGGGGGGAAATATTCTAAAGAAATGGAAAGGTGATATAAACAAAAAGGGGAGGGGGATGTATACTCATGTACTCGGCTATTATCGGTGGTAATCTTCAACATTTATAAATATTCCAAGTGCCGGGTATCTAATAAAGCATCCTCAAGAATGTTTTTTATCCAGCTTTCGAGGGGCCTCTGATCGTAAAATATAACGTTGGAGTAATAAGTACGTATTATTCCAGGGGTCGGTCAGGAATACAGACTCTAAAGCTAATTTAATCTGTATTTGCTTCTTGCTTGAGATAACAGTAGAAATTAAATATTAATGAAAACCGTTACAATATATAAGACCTTGCAGCATACAATCAAGAGAAGTTCTTTTTGAATAGGCTTCTAAATTCAAGCTTTTTTTTTATTTAAAGAGAGAATGTGACTGAAATATTGTAGGTGTGTAGTGTTTACAATTTATTATAGAAATTTCAGAGAACATAATGCATTGTTTCTCTTTATTATATAATTGTTTGTAAAGATATAATGATTGTTATATGTTTAAAATTAAATGTGTGTGTGTTTATTTGCAATTTAATATTTTTGCTGACTTACTTTCACAGTACTTGCTAAAATTTACTTGATTTTAAGATATAAGACCATTTCAGTATACTTTTAAGAAAGATTCATTTTGAATGGGCTGCTAATTTCAATCTATTCTTTGTTTAAAGAGAGATTGTGACTGAAAGTAATATAGCTGCGGGATGTTTAACATATTTTATAAAATTTTAGCTAACATTATGCATTGTTTATATATATTGAAACTAAAACAAGTCTGATAGCAGCTCGGATTAATTATATTACATAGAGGGGGAAAATCTCCATATAGTAGTGCCACTCTGTGCAAGCTGGAGTAATCAATGGATGCAGTAATGTTTGTGCATAAAATCCCTATCTAGTGCCTACTCATCCAATATCCCCAGAATAGTTTCTAGCTTTTGGCTTTGATGAGCCTTAGATCTGAGAGTACTGCCTATTGATCTTAGGATCTAATGTAACCCTCCAGCAGCTATCTTTTACTTCTTGATGCTCTTCACTACTGTAAGCCATATACCAGAAACTAGTCTCGGGCCATTGAATGAATAGGCACTTAGGGATTTTATGCACAAACCTTACTGCATTCATTGATTACACCAAATTTGCACTGAGGACGCTACTGTAAAAAGACATTTGCCTCTGTGAAAAACAGTCTGTGTAAGGATAAACACTGGTGATTATGTGATTATTGATCACATTACAAAGCTGTATGATTTTTTTTTTAATAAACTCATATGAACTGACTAATGAATATACAAACTGCCATGCCTAAAAAATTAAAAGAAAAGTTAGTTTATGCATTTGGTCATATTATTAAATATTTACTTTGTATATATGAGAAATAATAAAATGATGAATTGGAATGTAAAGGAAGAAATAATAGTAATCTTGGTTTGTGCAAGCATGTCTGAATTGTGTATTTTATAAAGAACTCTGTTTAATCTGACTTCCAAATGAAAGTGTTATTTAAACAACGTATTCATTCTTAAAGTAACTGAAATGGCAGTAATATTTAAAATTATAGATTCATAAAAATAAATTAATCATCCAGATACATTTAAACGCCAGCAATTTTTTTTTCTTTCTTCCCTAAACCATTAATTAATGTAAATAAAGAAACAAAAAAAAAACTATTTTTCCTTTCATTCATTTATGTAAAAAATAATAATTTATTCAGTTTTGTATCAAATCATGATATATTCGTAAATTTGTTTTGGAAGCATGTTTTCAAAAGCATGTTGTTGTATAGAAACAGATCAAATCTTGTAACCAGCTGGGGAATTATTTATTCATTGTTTGGTAAGCATATTATTGAACAATGTCAAACGAATATAAATAGATCTGAAACAAACAACTAATTCCTTCCTGCCATGCTCAGCATTTCATTCCAGCCCAGGCCAGGCAGTTATGTTTACTTAAGATGCAATTTGGTAGTGATCTAATACCAAGGAGAGACATCAGGATTAAAATCGTTTTCAACTATAGATTGAATAATCATATTTGCTGACCGTTTTAAAAATAATTTTCAATACTCATTATAATGGCCAGTGTGTTGACTTTATCTAACAGAAGTGTGGTTAGGCAATAGAAAAACCACGGCATCTAAAATATCTGGAAAAAGGAACATGCAATTGGATCCAGAAATTAACACTAAAGTTTGCCAAAGCCATTAGCTCTTTGTGTAATAATGTCCCAAACGATAAGATGGACAATGTGGAATAAATGGAGAATGCTTCAAACCTATTGAAATTATAACTTATATAAAGTCACCAATGCTCTATGTTTCCTTTCTAACATCACCAGTACCAAGGTTTTGGAGAAATTAATGAAGACAACTGGACATTGATTAAAAGAATTGTAGCCACAGAAAAAAAAACAACATTGTCTGACTTTAAATATTTCACATAGTAAGATCTCATTGTTATAAATATTATAAGATTTTAAACTTAAATGAAAAATATCTTTTATTACTATTATATGTCATATTTTGCATAGTATTAATTTTTAAAATATATTCCTTGTGAATAAATTATTAAGTCATTTTTTAAATTAATCCATTTAGTTTGGGTTTCCTTCTCTAATCTCAATCTAAACATTGCACGTTTAATTTTCAATTTCTTTATAATATTCACACCCTTGAAAAAGTATACAATCCACTTGGTGACCTGCAGGATCGTCGGAAAATAATAAGTTTGTCAAAACTAGAGCTTTTTAGTTAGAAGGTTTGGTACCTGAGAGTTTTCATTTTTTATTTTATTAAAATTGAAAAACAAATAAAATAATTTTGGGATCCCTTATACTTTTAAGTTATCAACATCATCATTCATTGGTAAATATTATTATATATTTTTGTAACTTGGTTCAAACCCATGTACCATTGCAAATTTTACCTTACACTATATATATATATATATATATATATATAAACAAGAGCTGTTATTATGGGATTAATTTTAAATATCATCTGGTTTTATGCAAAATTAAGTTTATTATCTACATAATAATGAATAACAATGAGGTTTGAAAGTTTTATTATGGTTGTTTATTAATCTATTTTCAATAGAACTTATATTTACTTATTTATAAAAAATTAATTTAATCCTTTTTTAATATAAAAATCTCTACCTGTTACACTTAAAGTATGATCTTCCTTGCCATATTAAGATATAAGGTAACAAATGGGATTCACATTTTATGTAAAGCAGTTGCCATGAGCATACATTGAAGATTCATGATTCTTAGTTTAGACATTTCCACATACAAACATTTATCGTTAGTGATATTGAAAGATTTAAATGTTATTTATCATGATATCCCATTTTCATTATTTTTTTTCAATATTAAAAATGACTTGTGTTTAATATTAGTTGTATTTATATAGTAGTCTTATGGTGAGAATTCACATATATATTAGTCTGGCAACAATCTTCTCGGCATGCCATTTTGTAAAACAATGTCTGCATGAGATTTTCTGACTCCATCAGCTTTTAAAAATGCCCCTGTGTAAATTAATTGACTGAAAATAGCAATCTATAACTTTATTTATTTGAAATGGAGGAAACGATGTTCCAACAGCTAGACTTTTAATAATGTAAATTTATTGGATATTAGGAATGGTAAAGATACCCAAAATAATAAACACATTACATTTTTAGGAGGAAAGAAATCCAACAAGTAAACATTTATAAAAAGGAATTTATTAGAAGTATTAATGAAATAAAAATAAAGTAATAAACATGTATATATAAGTGCATGCATTTCTCTATGTACAAAATGTTTTATCTTACTATCATTACAGTGGACTGAATTTTCTTGTGTCGTGCAAAATACACACAAAAAATCACTATGTTTGTGCAATTTCTATAAATAAATGTCAATGTTGTCACAAACGTTATTCTTGAGCTCACGAACCATATTTCCTTACGAATGGAAAAAATATTTTCACAATCCTTAACTTAACATTACCATTATTTATCTAAAGTGCTCACATAAACAGTCGCATCATGACCATTAGAACACAATTTTTGTAAATGAGGGATGCAATAATTTGGAAAATATGTGACTGCATAATTATAAGTAGTGGGCAATTCCCAAATTTTAATCATTATGTTTTTCACAAAGAATATTATGAACATTCACTTTGGCTAAAATTAAAAAATTAATAAAAGATCACTTATACATGTTTCGTAGATGTTTTCTGACAAACTTTAATCCATTAATTTGGATAAATGACAAGTAACTTTATTTAGTACAAAATAGTGACCTATAATATCACTTAATGCAAATAACACTATTTACTTTTTGAATCATATTCAGTTATTTGCAAACAAAGTGGCAACCTATAACTTTATTTTCTGGAATAAACACATATATTAGAAAATGAAGTTTTATTCCAATAAAAAAGATTGTTTCATACAATCACTGGTGTTTATGTCCTGCAAAATCAAACGAAAGAGTAACTATGATTTATACTGAAAATGTTAGTACCCTAAACTCACAAATCTTCACAGTTGTAGGATTTTGCATATTTCTGTGGATAATCGGCTATATACTCAAACTTCTCAAACTTTTTGAAGATAGTTACTCCAGTGTATAAACATCTCTTGAAAGTAGTTGATACCTACATTGTCTTTGGTAGTCCACAGTTCCAAAACTTTAATCATTTCATTGGATAAAAAAGTTATTCAAAATAATCTATCAGCAGGAATTAAAGCGGAACAATAAATCTTGTGTACAGTTAGTTCACTTTCACCAAATAATCGATTAGTCACCCCAACATTTTTTTCTTGACATCACAGCATAATTTAAATAGTAAAATTAGTAGCAGACATTTTGACTAACAACTTTCTCGTAATCTGGATATTATCTAATATTCAGAAGATTGTAGATGTGTTTAATTCGTTCTTGATTTGCACATTGTTTCTGACTTTGTGGCAGAGTTTCTCATCATGGACTAAGAATACTTAAGTCTTTTGTAATCATTAAGAGACCAAAATGTGATCTTTAATTCATCAAATAAAAACATATTTAAAGGTCTCTTAAACTGACACTTTTTTTAATTAAGCAAGAATAGCATAATTAATGATTTTTTGATTTAAGTAAATATAAAATTCCAAGTCCTTTTGAAAAGTAATATCACAAAAAGGGATATCTTGTAAAATACAGAAAGCAGAGTTTATATCTTACTGATCATAAATGGAGAATATTTTTGAAATTACTGAATTACTAGAGTAACAAGAGTAAACATATTCTTTTTGTCTTATTTCTTAGTAAACATTAAAAATTTTATGTTTATTCTTATTCTTAGCGCAATCTTTGTCTAACTTGGTTTACAGATAATTGCGTTTCTATTATTCATTTTGTTAATGGTAGGAAAATAATAGGATTTATTACTATGAAGTTTTAATTCATATTTTTAAAAAAAAAGTTTAAAAGTGATGCAGTATTAATCCTTAGGGAAAAAATATTTTAATTCTATTCTTACTTCGATTACTCCTTAGTAAACATTGTGATTATACTTTGGTCTGCTTTAAATTACTTTTATATAACAAATAACCTCATTGAGATACATTTTATACATTTACATTCGCATTATATCATTTTCATGTGTCCAGATACAAATAAATATGCAGATATACTGGTTTACTAAATGTGAGGTAACAGATTCTGATATATATTTTTTTCATACTTCAAATGCGTTGAGCGGAAAACGAACCCGAGCCAGTTGCTTGGAAGGCAGCTATGCTAACCACTAGGCCACCAACGCTTGACTTGATTCTGATAATTATTGTCAACAGTTCGGCACTTTGAATAATAAACACATTCGATTATTTACTTTATTAAAACAATGTACACATACCCTATATCAATATATCCCTATTTTTTTTATAAATTATCACCAATATAGTCATTATGTTAAAATGTTATTATAATTTAATATTGTTTTATTTTCTGTTATATTTAATAAACCTCTGCGTTATTTAGTGCAGTTTTTGAATAGTAATTTCTGAAACTTTACTGTTCAAAGATGTTATTTCCAGTGCTTAAACCATTCGATTAGTTTTTAAATTTTTTGCCAACTTAAGCATAATGTATCAAAATTGATTTTTTTTATTTTTCTTTTGTTTAAAACTAGCTCCTTTTTTGATAAACAGAGCAAAACTCTCCATACAGTATTGCCACCTGTGCTAAACAGAGTAATCAAGGGATGCCAGAAGGCTTGTGCATAAAATACCTATCCAATGCCTACTCATCTAATATCCCCAGACTAGTTTCTGGCTTGTGGCCTTCGTCAGTGAGGAGCTTTGGATCTGAGAGCACTGCATCTAGATCTTAGGATCTAATGCAACCCTCTAGCAACCACCTTTTATCTCTACTTAACTACAAAACTATGAGAATGAAATTGAAAACACAAAAAATATTTTCAATCTAAGCTCAATAGCTCATATAGTCATGTGGGTCTGAACTCAGTTCAGCACCCATACATTTTGATGTCTTTGGCTCTTTTACAACCATAGCCACCATTATCCTATTAGGCAGGATTGGTGTTAAACCATTAAGCATCACATGAGTAGGCATTGGATAGGGATTTTATGCACAAGCCTTCTGGCATCCATTGATTACTCTGTTTAGCACAGGTGGCAATACTGTATGGAGAGTTTTGCTCTGTTTATCAACAATTAATGTGCTAGTATAGGAAATGTGATCATGTGATAGCTCCTTTTTTATTAAATTTTACTTTTCTTAATATCAAAGAGGAAATTTGATATTTATTTTACTATTATCCTTAACATAATTTTCAACAATTATCAAACAACAGAAGAATAAATATCTTTCTAGCTTCACTTTTTTACTGTCTCCACAAGATTCCCATAATCTTACATTATCCAATTATATCAAGTGTGAGATCTTTATATTATATAAATAAGAGGCTTCATTATCCTAAAATAAAGTTAAAACTACTTTCTAAAAGCCTTTGTTTAAAATTTCCAATAAGAAATGCTAACAAACTATTAGTTCGATCTTTAAATTTATCTTTACATTATTATTTAATTACTTAGCAAAAAAGGCTATAATATATTAACTAATATTTACACTTACATATTTAAATTTCATGAACACAATTTTATTTACAGTTAGCATTTGTGCCTTTCGTTACTTCAAACCCTTAGTTTAATTTAATTATTCCATCCTTTGTCAAAGTCTATTTAAGTTTCACCAAAATAAAATGTAAAGAATGATTAAATTTGTCTAACTCTTTTTAATCTCAAAAGATTTTATTTATGAAAAATAATGTTGTTGTTTTTTATGAAAAATAATGTTTACATACTTATAAGAGACAGAAAAAAATTATGTTTTACATATCATCAACAGTCTGGGACCATTTGTATATTGATTATCTTTCTGATAAATAATAGTATACTGCTGTAGCTTTTCTATTCACCTATCAGCATTGATGCAAAAGGAATCTATTATTCATCTTTTGCTTAGCCACTAATGATTCGATCGATCTGGTATATTAAGTAACTTCCACGTTTCATTATACATGAATTTTGATGCAATGATAAAGTCTCTGTTTTTTACTTTCCTAATAATGTTCATGAAAAGACTGACTGGTTCAAGGACAGGCACTGTGAACAATAGCTTACATCTGACATTCCATATAGCATGTACAATAAAGATGGAAAGTCTAATAATAGGAACCTTTTTAGTTTGTAAGGCTTCCCTAATAGACATGATTTTGTAGTAATCCACCCTTAAGTTTTGGTATATGGCTAAATTTATTTTATTGAGCCCAGGGCATGAGTAGATTATATGGTTGAATGACTCTTCTTCGTCTTTACATATTTGACAAAAAGGGTCTATATTATTGTAGAATCTTTTGAAATGAAGGAATTTATTTGTGGGCATGGCTTCTAAGTTTATTTTAATAATGAGATTAAGGTACTTAGGCTCAAGAGTGAGAAATTTAAAAATTGTTGTTAATTTGTAGTTGGTGAAGCCAAGATTTGGAGCAATTGTGGGATAATTCGGATTAATTATATTGTACGCCTCCCAGATGGTAATTTTTGTAATTTTTGATCTATAGTTAAATGCTGGTTAAGCGTCCACAGCAGTTGATCCAGCCAGCACAATTTACGAGGCGGAGGATGGTCTGTAGGTTGAATTGGTTCACTGAAAGTTATTGATTCATGTTTTTTTCATCAGGTTAATAATTACTCTTTTTATGTTTAAAATATCCCCGATTTTCCACTATATATGTGAATACATATAATAACCATATACGTACAAATTTATTTTGATATATCCATATTAAAATTTTACTAATTCTATTTTATGAAAGGTAAAAATAAATCTAAATATATTTAAAGCTCACCTGAAAGTTGTTAGTACAAAAAACTTTTTTTTTCACCCTATTTATCACTAAAAATTAAATGCATCATCACTTTTGGAAGTATTTGTATAATTTCTTGTAAGTCAAATAACGTGTTAATTAAAGATTAAAAGGTGTTACAAAATAAATATATAATTGCTGAATATTTTTATATTAATATTTGTTTATTACAAACTAAATAAATGATAGATAATAAAAAGTAAAAGTTAAATAAAATTTTAATAGTATTTAGTTTAAAATATAATTATTTTTATATTTTGACTATTTTATATAGTAAGAAAATAAAAATATTATTTGTTATAAAGAAAGGAATTTGTTGGTAGTTGAAAGGAGACTTTTCATATTATGTCAGGCATTAAGAGGAAACAAGTGGGACAAATTCCTAACGCGAGTCCATAAATTATTGTCGTCGCAACTATTATTATTGATTACTCATATGACAAACACATATAGATGTGCTGCTCACAAAAATATATCAGATCAGCCAATATGTTGACTTTATTATTTTTTTATTTCTGAGTTTAAGACAAAATACACTATGGACTTTCTCTTTAGTTACTTGATACTTTTGATAATTTTTGACTGAAATATCAGTTGAATTTATTTAAAAGCAGAATAAGTGTGATGTAAATGATGCATATATATATATGGAAATTCATTATTTACTGTAGAAGTAGTTAAAAATGGGTTATTTGACGTTATATATATATATTAGATGATCACAAATACGACAGAGAAAAGTATGTCCAGACTCCTAGGATAATGTAAAGCGGTCAAGCAAGATAAGGAAGGGTTGGCAGTCGAAAATGGACTTTGCTAAGAATACCTCATTATTGACTAACATTACTTTCAATGATGATCATTCATTTAGCCCAGTGCAACTGGATATTATTTTCAAGTAAAGAAGGATTACAGTAATTAAAAATTAAGCTAATATTAAAGCAAATGGTGGTTTAATATTTTTCTTTTCGAAGTTAGAATAGAAAATGAAAGAAAAACGGATTTGAAAAGTAGATGGGCACTTTATATATAGATAGATACAGGTAATGCAAACATAAGTGTAATAAAATTTATTATGTTTTGTGGATTCATGCAGAATTGAAAGGTTTATTACTTAAATAAATGAAAGTTATCAAATCCAGATAATTCATCAAATCCAGATAATTCAGATTTATGTCTGAATAAATCCTCATTTTGATAAAGAAAGAGAGGATTTATCTATACATTTAAATAAGTTTTTAATCGCATTAAATAACATGTTAAAATAGTTATGAGAAACATTAATGCAAGAATTGGAAAACTATTATATATATAAAAAAAGAGCTCTGGATAAATTAAGTTTTGATAACAGAAATGAGATAAGTCCCAAGCTTGTGAAATCTGTAGAAAATTTAAAACAATGGATTAAAAAAAAACATTAAATTGGAAATATAACATTAAAGTTTACAAACAAGTCAAGCATTGTTAGCCAGTCAGCGCAGTCGCCTTGCAAGCAAGTAGTTGGTTGCAGACGGTTGTTGCGGTTCGGACATATGAAAAAAAAGTATACAAAGATAAAACAGAATTTAATTATATTTCGACTAACATATACATATGGATTCCAAGATTGTAATGTCTATAATATATTCAACACAAGAAATAATAATCAATTAGTGAAGTGTATAAGATAAGAGCTTATTTGAAGCTAAAAATACATTATTATCAGTGGATATTTCTAATCATCAGAAATACTCTAACGAAGATGAATTAGAAGTTATTAATCATCTTAAATTATTAACCTTAGTAGATGGTAAAATGGTATTGCATTAATTAGAAATAAGTATAATAATTTACTAAAAACTGTAGCAAAGATAGCCAATATAAAAAGTAGAAAATTTATTAATAAATTTTCAATTGAAACAACACAATATATACAAAAAAAACTTGCATGTAAAGTGCAAAGACTTATAAATGACCCTTTTAGAGAAAATGAATATCTCAGTTTTTAAAAGAGTAAGAAAAAGTGTTAATCATAGAAAAACTTATAGTTATGAATTAGCAAGAAATCTATAGAAGATAATAAATGTTATAAAATAAAAATCAACATGTAGGTATTGTAATAAAAACGTTGTTTTAGCTATACCAGGATCTCTTACTACAAAAAGGAGACGTCCATATGATAAAATGGATAGAAAAATTTTAGAAATAAATGTCATGCAATAAGAATGTTCAACAAAATGGTATCTTGTAATAAAAAAAAAGTAAATACATTAATTACCCCCGTTATTTTATTTTCAGAACTGACAAGTATTTTAAATGAAGAGATGGAGATGGACGGGGGGGGGGGGAAAGTAAATCTATGAAGAAAGAAAAAGCACTCTGAAACATGAATGTTTAATGAATATCTTAAAAGAAGATAAATAAATAAATTGACATTAATATATAGTAAGTGTCAAATAATAAAGATGAATCAGATGAAGGAAATAAACCAATGAGAATATTTATATTTATAAAAGGATATTGACAAATTGCAGATCTCTGTCTTATAACAATCTTATGAAAATCTTTACCAATGTAACTACAACTCTCTTACAAAAAACATTGAATTGAAGCCTATCAAAAGAACAAGCTAGATTTGAAAGTGGATTTAACACAATAGACCTTATCCAATATTAAATGAACTTATATAAAGAGCTAATAAATAGGTTGCTTTAAGGGTTTTAAATTATGAAAAGGCATTTGAACTAGTAAATATTTTTACAGTAGTTATTGTTTTGGACCATACAAATATAGATAAGAATTTTCATATTCTGAAAAATATTTCATAAATGTAAAAACAGGAATTAGATTACATAGTGATACTAACAAGATTAATATTCATAATAATATATGAGATCATGGTTTCAGCATATATGCAAAACATTTTACAGTAGTTTTATATAAATATTTTATGAATTAAAAATGAGAAATTAAAAAAAATACATTGGAATTTTATGCCATCTAGATTTTTACCAACAATGACATTGTATATACAAATAATGATTTAGCAATTTAGAAAATGTTGAAAACACTATGAGATGAAAGTAATATGCTATGAAATGAGAATTAATGTAATTTTTTTATCAAGAAACTTTTATTGTGAGCTCAAAGAATTACATTATAGCAGTAACAGAATTATGCTGCTAACAGAAACTAGAAAAAAAAGTTACATTACCCAATACTTATGATCTGGGAGTAAAAATCAACTATTTAATCACAAATTCTTCATTGCTACAATGCTCCATGTCACATTGTAGATGTATGTTGGAGCTAGTTTTCCATCTGAAATTTAGTCAGAAGTAATTTCTTTTGGTCAATTAAGGTGGAGCCATAAATGATAGTGCACCTAATCGACCAATAGGCAAACAGCAGAGAAGTTATGATTCTTATGTAAAGAAAGATCCCATTGGATGTGCTAGAAATTAGTCCATTGAGGGGAGGCATTCTGGTTTTATATAATGACATGATAATGTCTCTGTCCTGTTGGAGCAAGGTACAATGGCTCAAAATATGTATCATGGTGTCATCATTCCATTTTACATAAAGGGCAGACTGGGTCCAACCCGATAATCTATAATAGACTAGAAAATGATCTATGGGCAGATCATTCAGGTTTATTTTAATCAAAAAAATCTAAAAATTTTGGTTCCAGATTCCACCATTTAAACTTTTAATGATTGAATGATTGGGAAGGGTTAGCAGTGATGGGATGGGGGGGGGTTCTGCATTATTTAGATGGTATGCATCCCGATACTTAATTTTCTGTGAGTTGACTTGATTGGGTAGAGAGATAAATTTTTGCAATATTTAGCAATAAGGATGACAACCAACACCTCACAGAAGAAGGTGGGGTGACAGTAGGAAAGACATATGTAAAGCATGATGCTTCAGGGAAGCTGTGAGGATAGGTGAAGGATGGTGTAATGTGTACACTAGAAACAAAAAGGTATAACAGAGTGCCATGATAGCCCATTGAGTTTTGTGTGCCTAAGGTGGTCCCTCAGCCTGATGGTCATGGTTTTGCCCTTTCCAAATAAGTCTTCCACATAGTGAATTTATATTTCTGATGAATCATTGGGAAAAGTGAATGATCAGCATGAAATAAGAGATCCTTTGGAACACCAGAATATTGAGCTGTAAAGTTTTCACATATAATGACAAATAAACCTTGGATAACAAATCAAGGGGTTTTGGATCAAGAGAAGAAGAGTCCTGTATTTTTTCCTCATATCAAGAGGTGACTATTGGGAAACCCAGAAATTTTTGGGGCATGGCAGTAAAAGGAGAGGGGATGGTGTTCTCAGACAATATATTCCATGCTGAGGATTTATTTAAATTAAAGGTTAGCCCTGATTCAGAAGAAAAAAAGAACAGAACATTTTGGCAAGCATTGGGATTAGCTTTTGTGGTGGGAGAACAAAAGCCAGGTTGTCCATGTACAATATGTGGGGGATTGATTGATGAAGGTGGATATGAATATCCCAGGAGGTCTTCAAGTGTAATTAATAAAGGATGAGTGTAGATTATCAATTGCAGGGGACTCAGATGAGAGCCCTGTGGAATAAAATTTGTTGGGGTAAAAATTGTGAGATTTTTCCCATTCAAGGAGATGGGAATAGCTCTGTTATTGAGAAATTTCAAGATATAATATTAATTATTCCAATTGTGATATCATATTTGGCAAGAAGGTTAATGAGGGAATGTGTTCTGACAGATTTTAAGGCACCAGCAATATCCATCTGGATGACTCCTGTTTAGATTTGCAAGTGATTCTGGTGTAATCAACTATCATCTTGAATAATTATATTGTATCAGTGGTTGAAGAACCAACCCTTTTTGAAAAACCAGTACTGTAATATGAATGGATAGACCTTATCCTGAATATTATTCTTGATTATGGATTCAACCACCTTGATCATTAATGGTGTTACAGAGATGTGCCAAAGATTCTCAAGGGAGGCTGGGAATGTATCCTTCTTGAGAAAAGCAACATCCCTATAGGGTACATGTTTCCAATGTCAATGGATTTGGTAGATATGAGACCAACCATTCTATGTATGATTAGAATGAAGTGAAGTAGGATAAATCATGGGATGGCACAAAGACCTGGATGTGTTTTTTCTGGAATAGAGGATAGTTTAGTACTAATATCTTTTTTAGTTATGCTATGGTTTATAGCTGTGGATTCCTTGAAGTTAGGATATGTCTCACAAGGATATTTGGTTAATATGGTTTTGAAAAAAATAAGAATTTGTTTGATCATGATGTTTCCAGCATAGAGGTTATTGTCAATTATGATGGAAGAATGAGTAGCCCCTGGATCAATTATAGTGCTAGCTTAGAATGATTCTCAATTTTTTGTTGAGATAGTCAGCAATGGCTTATTGATTCATTTTGTATTGTTATTTAAGATTAAGGATTAGTTCTATTGAGGCAGGGACTGCAGGTACTTGTTCAAGGTGTTGCTGATTAAATCCATCTTGTGGAGAAGGGAAGTGGGACCCTTATTTTTAGCTGTGTAAACAGAAATTATTGTACTAAAAATATTTATAAATGTGAACCATACATCTACAGGAGGTATTGTGAGGATGTCAATTTTCCTGAAATATATGTAACACTTGGATAAGATTGCTTCTGTGGCTATCATCTGGAGTAAGATGCAGGTGGAAGACTTCAAGTGCTCATGTGACTGTGAAAACTGGACAATTGGTAAATTGATCTCTAGTGCCAGGCAGTCTGAGAAAGGAACAGGTTGGAGAGAGGGAAGTAGTAAGCCAGATCTGTGAGGGTCATATTCTGCTTAGTGTAGAAGGAGGCTTCAGTGGAAAGAAATCCTCTGCACACATAGGTGGGGTGTTTATGAGATGAATGTATGTGGAATTGAAGTGACTGTATGTAATATTGAAATCTCCAAACATTAATGTAGGATAGGGATTGGATCCTAGTGATACATTTATTTGTTTGATTAATAGAAAGAATTAAATGATAAGTCACTTGAAGTAAACAATGATGATGTTTAACTTAAAGGACTTGTCAGAAAATGTTGCAATTAGCAAATATTGATTGATGTTTATTTTATATGATTTGAATGGTGAATACTTAAAAATGAGGATGGGAACACCAGCAGAGGGGTGGGGCAAAGTTGAATGATAAAGGGACCCTAGTTTAGCAGATTAAATCAAATATTTGTGCATTTGAAAGTGAGTATAGTTTAGTTTCTGCAAGACAGATGGTAAGAGATTTAAATTGGTTAATCCAACTTGTACTTAATTATATTTTTCCAATTTAGTTCAAGCCACAGATGTTAATACAGGCAAATTTAAGATTCATGTGGCCTATACTAAAGAGGTTAAGTTGACCTTTGTCAGATTTCAGCAATGAGTGCATGGTCAGTTGAAAATTGGAAGGAATCTAAATTCACTACTCATTTCTTCAACAATGACTTGGTTATTGCATTGTCATCCCTAGAATCCACTTTCTGATTTGCACCATGAAAGTGGGTCTTTCCAATCAATGCATCTTGGATAGTATGCACTGCTCAGATTGTGCTATTTCCTGGGTACTGTGTCCTAGAACTACCTCCATACTGCTGTCTTCAGATAGCATATCAGAGTCTTTGTTTATATAAGCTGAGAAGCCATCTTTCATTCTTTTCTCTTTTTGGTTTTATTAGGCAATTCATGTTCAGAATAGCTCTTACTAGAGTTGCTGGAATTTTCCCCTGCTCATCACCCCTATAATTCACATTGCCACAAATAGCCCTTTTGGGTCTCCTTTTACATTTTTTTCCTGTTGGAAAGATGGCTTTCAGTAATCATAGCATCATTTGGGGATGGACCACTGCTTCCAAAAAAGTAGATAGAAGCAATAGTTACTGAACTGTTCTCAACATCAGCAGGTTGAGGCTGTTTGCCTTGTCTTGTGTATTGTCATTCAGAAGGTTATTTTCCAAAATATCTATTTCAGAGGAAAATGAAATTAACTGAATATTATTAGGAATTGCAAGTGGTATGATGTTGTGCAGCCTTGTCCATTTCATATTGCAGTATTGGCAAATACATCCTGGGAATGTGGTTCTTAATTTACAATGGAAACACTGTGACCGTACCTCTCTAATGCAATAATAAGAATGGATTCTGCAAGGTACACAGTGGGAACACCAGTTGGAGTGATTCCCTTATTGAGCATGATATGGAATACTGCCATGTTAGTCAGGAGTCAGTTTCGGTCTTTTCCACGAGATAAGCTTCCATAAATGTGAGACAGCAGTTTTGGATTTGGTTATTTTGTCAGTCCAACTATATTAATTATACAAAAACTTTGTCGCCAAAAACTTGATTGACTTTTGAAAAATTTGTTTTGGGGATATATTGTGGAATAGAACAATCAGATATCTGATGTTGCGATGATTTCTATACACTATTTCACAATTTCTTTCTTGAAAGTTTACAGCAGAATTCTTCCACAGGAAAATTGAAAATCTAACAATTGAGATTTGGCCAGCAAGAATAAGGGTCTCATCACTGCTATACTTGAGAAAAGACTGGTACAAATATGATGGTATAGTCACATTAAAGCTGTTGACAATATTGTTTAAGGTCTGTTGATCAAGACTTTTGTTGAGTAACTTATTGTTGGCAGGGTTGGGTTGGGAAGCCAATGGCTCTTCATTCAGGATGTCCTGTTGTTTCTGATAATCCCTGATAAGATGGGGATTCTACCCTTATATGAGATTCAACATTAGTAGTTTAATTTTGGTTATTAATGTTTGTTGTAATTCTCCTGTTAGTATTATCATTAAGATTATGTAGATTTTTAATTTTGTTGGTTTCTAATTCTGGGAAATCCTCAATTAAAACAATATTCCTAATGCATCTAGTATTGCCTGAATAATTATTAGAATTTAAGGTAGGATTCAGAAGGAGTGGTATGTTATTCATATTAATGTTTTCATTCATGGAATTTGGTTTCATTTGAGATTTATTCTGTTTAAGCTTAAAGACTAATAAATTATGAAAAAAATTTTTTATACTGACTTGTGAAGAAGGGCTACCATCTGTTATAACCTCTGTTACAATGATACTCCTGTACTTTGGTTTTTTGGAATTTCTTTCTGAAATTTGACATTGGGGTTGCCAGTGGTTAGAATTTTCTTTATACAAAAGCTTTTACTCATGAAATCAATTTTTACAGGTTCTGTTTTTTGCTGAATTTTGTTGTGGTGAGATTTATTGGAAATGCACGTGGCTTCTTGCTTCTCTTACAAAAGAAAAGAGATATAACATGGATTTCAATTCTAAAACTTATTAGAATGGAAATCCATGTTATATCTCTCTTCTTTTGTGAGAGAAGTTAACATCCTTAATTTACAGGGAAGAGGAATAGGTAAGGAAGTTTTTTATTAGGTTTTTCAAGGGAAAAAGCTTTTATAAGAATAAATACTTTATTTAAATTATCACTTTTTGTACAAGGTTGTGTTCTTTCCTGTGCCATCTAGCGAGTGAAGAATTAATATAATTGTCAATGGATTTCTCATGAGAAGAACTTACAGATTATAGTTCATGATTAGAAAGTGTAAGAACTACAAATAACATGGTAATAGTACTGTTGTGGATCAAAAATCAAATTAATCATAGTAATATTAATCTGGGATGAACTGATTTTGATGGAAATAATCTAACTTTTATGAAATATACTTATGTGTTTCTAAAGGAATGTTTTTAATAGATGTGTTTTCTTAGCTCATCCTAAAGATCTGAGTCTTATTCACATAAAAGATAATTTTTTTTAAAAAATCAGATAATTTAGGGATTTATAGAAGGGTATATGTTGTAAATAACAAAAAGATATCAAAAGATCAATGCTTGGAAGAAAAGAAAAAATAGACTAATTTTATTGACATCACTAAAATAAGTAAGAGATTAAATAAAGGTGGACTAACCCAAATGAAATGACATTGGAAAGAGTAAAAAAAAATGTCTTCAATTTGTTATGGAATATTTGTGGATATCTTGAGCATATGAAAACTGAAAAAATATCCTAATTCAAAATGTCTACCCTTTTCTTTGTTTTTTATCGATTTAAAAAAAAGGAGATTAAAAGTATATTGGAAATAAAACAATAGGTGAGTTTATTTTCATATTTATTATAAAACTAAATGTATATTTACAGAAGAAATCAAATCATATTTCACATGACCTAATTTAACATGCTTGTATTACAAATGTTATATATAGAGCTCACAAATAAGCTCTTAACAAGCTTTGCAGAATATCCCCAACTCCAGATCTGTTTCTGCTACTGGCTATGTCAGTCAGCTGCTAGAATATTCAAGCATTAGACTAAAAATGACAGGTCAAGCCCAGTACTTTATCTACTGGATAACTATTAAGTAGAACATCTGAAATTTTCAGATATTCATGTCTTCCAATCAGCTATCTAACTTAAATAGCCATAATGATTGAATGAAGTTCAGATACACCAGATATTAATAACTTTAGCAATATAAAATCACCAAAGCCTTAATAGAAAAAATAAAATTACAAAGAAATCAGGTCATATGTCACATGACCTAATTTAAAAAGCTTGCATTACAAATGTTATATTTTTGGCTCACAAATTTATAATACAACCTTGTTAAATTTGGACATATGACTGATTTCTTTGTAATTTTAATTTTGCTATTAAGGATTTGGCAATGTTTTATTGCTAAAGTTATTAACATATGGTGTATCTAAAACTTGGTTCAATCCCATATGTCTATTTAGGTTAGATAGCTGGATTGAAAGACATGAATATCTGGAAAATTTCAATTTTCTTCTTAATAGTTATCCATTAGATAAAATGTTGGGCAGGCTTTGGCAAGGTTTTATTGCTAAAGTTATTAACATATGGTGTATCTGAAACTTGGTTCAATCCCATATGGCTATTTAGGTTAGATAGCTGGATTGAAAGACATGAATGTCTGGAAAATTTCAATTTTCTTCTTAATAGTTATCCATTAGATAAAATGTTGGGCAGGCTTTGGCAATGTTTTATTTCTAAAGTTATTAACATATGGTGTATCTGAAACTTGGTTCAATCCCACATGGCTATTTAGGTTAGATAGCTGGATTGAAAGACGTGAATGTCTGGAAAATTTCAATTTTCTTCTTAATAGTTATCCATTAGATAAAATGTTGGGCTTGTCCTGGTATTTTTAATCTAATGCTTGTATATCAGTGCACCTCACTGAGAAAAGCCACTGAAGCTAAGTTATTAATATATGGTGTATTTGAACTTGGTTTAGTCACATATGGCTATTTAGGTTAGCTGGATTGGAAGACATATGAATGTCTGAAATTTTCTACTTTATAGTTATCCATTAGATAAAGGGCTGGGCTTGTCCTTGTATTTTTAATTTAATGTTTGAATATCCTAGCTCCTCACTAAAAAAAAAAAAAAAACAGTAGCAGAAAATGGTCTGGGGTTGGGGATATTCTGCAAAACTTGTGAAGAGCTTAGTTGCAAGATCTATCTATCTATCTGTCTGTCTATCTATCTATCTATCTACCTACCTATATATCTATCTATCTATCTATCTATCTGTCTGTCTATCTATCTATCTATCTATCTATCTATCTATCTATCTATCTATCTATCTATCTATCTATCTATCTATCTATCTATCTATCTATCTATCTATCTATCTATTTAAAAGATAAAAATAATATTACTATCAAATAAAATACAAACCTTCCAGCAGCATGCGATTTATTCCTATTTCTATTATTCTTATGTCTTGTTTATTTATTTTTGCCTTTATTTTTATATATATATATATATATATATATATATATATATATGTTATTTTTTTATAAATCTCCCTATATATACTCTAATGCAACTTTTATTATCTCTCCTTAATGTTGTATCTCTGATGAAGACTGCAGAACAATAAAAACTGTTAGAAAAAAAAGGATGAATCATAAAAATTGCACTAGAGGGTATATGAGATGTTTATAAAAAAGCAATATTATTCCTATTTGTATAATATATATTTCCAAAATGCACCTCCATAAAGTGTCATATGGATGTGTACACTAGTGGCTACTATCACATTAAAAGCCATTTTATTCTTCATGTATACACTTGAGTAAAATAATGCTCCCACTACTGAAAACATGCATGAAATTCATTTTCAGAAAGGCAGTTGAGCAGGTATCTCAATTTTTTTTGACTGTCAGTTATAATGTATATATATAATCTATTTATATTGCATGTTCATAAATACCATTACTTTTTTATTTGTCACATAGTTGAGCTGTGTATTAATAAAATATTGATTATTTTACATAAAGATATATTCCATTTTATTTGAGACTATGAATGGTAATAAATTTGCAATTGTTAGTTGAGATATGAAATACTAACAGAATAATGACAAGACATTTGTATATGTAAAAGTTTGATCATCAGTGTCTCTCTCGTCTCAAATACCTCTTATCATAATCATCCATTAGCAAAAAATAGTCAACCCCACTTTTATTATGCATAATCCAGAAGCATCAAATTAATTTCTTTTATTACTCTAATCTGTCATATACATGGACTGGTTTCTATCTTCTTTACTATCTTGTGTATTTATAACACAATATCGAGTTGGAAAAAACTTTGTTAAATGCAATCTTAAATTTCATGCATCTAGCCATTTAAAAAATCAGGTTAAACTCAGGAAATGAATACTTATGAAGGACTGAAAATAAAGAAATAAAAAACAAGGACACAAAATAATCCCCTAATGATATACTGAACATTGTATGGCTCCTTATTATTTTTATTGTAGAAAGGAATTTTGAGGTAAAAAGATATTAAAATACTAACTCAAATTTGGTTGATGTTAGAATGTTAACAGAAACTGTAGAATTGATTATACAATTTTGTCCAATTTACTAATAAAATTAGTACACACACACACACGTGTATATGGAATGAAAAATTTTGCTCTTCCCCTTCATATATACCTTCAATTATATTTATATGAAAGGAAATGTATTTCATGAACGTGCTAGATACAATACTTAAAATGTATTTTTAGTTTTACATTTTTTTTATTTAGATTACATTGCACATTTTAAGAGTTATATAATAAAATTGGTCTAATGTTAAAGATTATTTATGATTCCCATCAAAACAAGCAAACAAACAAAAAAAATTTAACTACATAAGTATCAAATATTAGTTATAATTGAGCAATAAACAATATAAATATATTTAGTATATATTAATGGATATAATCAGTAACTAACTCCCTAAGTTGATGTGAATGAGATTGGACTTCAAGTTGCTGCAAAAATATCATATGGTGCATGACCTGATCTCTGTTCTCAATGTTATTTATTTTTTAAAAAAGAGTGATTTAATAATACAACTTGTGGGGTTAAAGCTTAGATATCAGGTTGTGAATCAGAGTGCGAAAAGAATGAAGGTATTAATTTACATTGAGAAAAAGACTACTCTGCATAATATTAATGGGATTATTGGCTCTTAATGAATTTGAATGAGTAATGTTAGTGATAAAAATATAGCAAGGAAGGAATAATCCTTAAGAAAAACATTTCAAGATTTCTTTATTTCTATGAGAGAGCGCATGTAACAGATGTACATTTGTGATGCATCACTCACTGGAAAGAAAACAATTAGTAGAAATGTATTTAACATTTATTTTTATTAGAAAGTCTAGATATTTGAATTCCAAGTACTAATATTTAAAAATTTTGTAATGTAATTGTTATCACATAACAAAAACAGTAAACATTATTTGATATGTTATTACCCTATTGCATTAAATATAAGAAAATATAAAATTCCCTGAATTTAAAACGAATTTAAAATGCAGTAAGATTTGAAGTTCAGCAAATTAGGAAAACAATTTAAAAATGATTTTTTGATAAATAATAAACATTTTTATTTACTTAAATAAGAACTAATATAAATACAGTAAGTCACCTTAATTATTGTGAATATTCTTCACATATGCTTTTATTTTCAAAACATGTATTCTCATCTTTACTATTTCACTGGGATACATCATCTTTAGGCCACTTAACTCATTAGCAATGTAACTTTTTAAGAAATATTTTTTTAAAGAATTTTTTCAGGTATATTTTTCTAAGATTTCAAAACCCACTCAAAATTATATATATATATATATTTGCCTGTTTTATATATATATATATATATATATATTGTTTGCATTACAAATTTTCCTTCTCTTGTGAAATACCAGAAGCTTTTTTTCAAAGTCAAAATGAAATTTTAAATATGGTATTGACATTTAATGTAAAAACAGATAAAACACACCATACATATTGTCACACACTGAAAACACATTGATTATTCTAGCTTGCTCTGTGTGTTAATATGTATAGTGAGTTTTGCCTGTTTTAATAACAGTTATAATCAAGCATAAAAAATGATGATCATGTGATGTTTATTGACATTTGATATAACTGATAAATCTTTTTCATTTTGGCTAAAAACATTGTCTAAAATACAAATTAAATAATTTGTCAGATTATTAAAGTAAATAAAATTTTAAAAGTAATTTTTTTTTATAATTGACAATAATAATCATAAGGTCAACATAAAATATATTTTTGTCATCCAATTACAAATTACAGTGATATTTCATTAATTTATTTCTAAATTTGCTTTCATATAAAAACATTTTTTTAAATTAAAATCTGAATTATTTTTGCAAAATAATTTATATTTCACAAATATTTTCTGAAAAAAATTATAAATGTGTAAAAAAAAATTCTAACACATACATTTTCACTTTGAAAATTAAATCAAACATACCAAAACTATCAAAATCATTGACATATACTCTTTTGCGTAAAGAACAAGAAACAAACAATCAGTGCTTATAAAGGCAGGTTCTTTTCTCATTGTTAATGGTAAAAAATTTCTAAAGATAATGCACTATTGTTCTCTCAATAAAAATAATGGTAACATCAGTGAAATAATATTAAAAGTAGCAGTTTGAGAGAGAGTTAAAGCTGGTTGCAAAATTAATTCAAAAATATTGTCATTTAATGTTAAAATCTTTTTTACTTTTGATTAAAAAAAGATTTAACATGGTATACCACATGGGTCAATGATTGTAATATTATGTGCATGTACACAAAAAATATAAAATTAAAATTTTGGTTTCCACTTTAAGATGTACCCCTCTTTTACAATTCCAAAATTTGGAATTCAAGTCTATCTTATATTCAATCTATAATAGTAGTATTATCAATGTCATATGTATGACAATAGATAATTTTATTTAGAAATACATTATTAAAAAAAGGAATGTATTTACTTATGAGGATAATTAAGATTTTTATAAAATTACTATTAATGAGTAGTGAAGTGTCAACAGAGTTAATAAGAATAAGAAAATTAACTCTTGGGAAGAAACTAATGAATTTGGTCATTTAATTAATTGCTTTCTAAAGATAAAAAATGGAAATATTTTGTAAACAAAGATCAATGAATTGCATGCTATTTTTTATAATTCTAATGCTATGTGTTATTCCCATTTTGTTTCAGCTTACTTTTATGATAAGAGATTACATTTATTTAATAACAGAGTAAATTTAATTATAGATAAGAAAGAGTTATTTTTAAGAAATATAAAAATGTTGACTAGTGATACCTTTGCACATATCAAAGATATTATTTGGATAATGCAGTGATGATGCTTTGTATTGAAACAGTAAGACAATTTTAATAAGAGTTTTCATCTCATTGTAGGAGAGGGTTGCATTGATAAACCTAATAATTTATGTGGGATAGATGAGTAATTGAAAGGAACAGTATTATATTTAAGAAAATTCCATGTAAAAGATTTGTTTTTATTAAAGTGGAGCATGAATTTGTTAGTATAGATATTAACTACAATGGCAAGTAAAAGAAGTGGGATTAAAGTATTGATCGAGTAAAGGATATGTATTCTTAAAAATTTTGCCCTGTTTTCCAAACATGGACTTTGATATTAGTTGTGAGGAGAAGAGATGCAAGAGGGGAGAAGTGAGAACTAGAATTAAATGGTTGAAATTCAGAGAGTACTTATTTTTAGTGTGATGCATACTTTTCTATTTACAACACATTATCAATACACAGAGGAATGGTATATTATATTTTTAAAGTGATTGGGCTAGATTTTGTAAAAGAAGTGCAAATGCATCCTTTATATCCAACAACACAGAAATGTTCCCCAGTTTTTCTACACTCCCTCATGGAGTCTATTATTACTTTAAACAGAATAGCAGATGATGAGGTATCTGGACGTTTTTCTCTGCAAATTGAACTTATGATAAAGATGGAAGAATGAGTGGTTGTATTTTATCTTTAATGAGGGATTCAACTATTTAATAAGGAGTGGAATAAGAAAGATTGAAAAATATTTTAAGGAAAAAAGCCTACAGATAAAATAGAGTTATGGATTGATATGAATTGAGAACAAATGATTAATTAAATTTGTGAAGTATCAGAATTGTGAAGTGGTTAAAATGGTTAAGTGGAAATTTGGGTATTGCATAAAACATTGGATGAGTATTGTCAGGAATGTTGTTTAACTTGAGGATAATTTGATAATTTCATGACCTACAACTTTATGTACAAATAAAAAAGGGCAAGTTTGAAAGGGTAGGAGTTTGAAATTTGGATTTAAAGATATAATATATGGGTGGCAGCATGTTTTTTCCAGTTATCACATTTAAGATTTTTAAAATGGATGATGGTATTTGCAGCTTTTTATTTATAATTAAGATCCCATTATGTATATAATCTCCTTTTAATCATTTAGGGCGCCACCAGGTCATTGCATCCCTGAAAAATTTATATACGGTGATCAAAAGTTAATGGTGATGATGATTTGCACCAAACAGGCCCAGGGAGGGCAGACAAATGTTAGCTAATAGAATTAAAGAAATCTTGTTTATTAAAATTCTAGATAAAATTGCTGATACAGATATATATTTGCATGTAAATACAAGCAAAGTTTCTCAGAGCATGTACCAACAAAATAAATGAATAATGCTTCAGCAGACCAATTAATTTTCTAACAGAATTTTAAAGGAGGAAATAATATTCATTCAGGTAATGACTCATGTAAATAACTGACTCATCTAAATAACTAGTTTCTTTTTTTCAGAGATTTTTTAAAAGATAAAAAGAAAACAAATAAAGTAATATTGCATGAATGAACAAAAACCACCAGGAACAAGCTTTTACTTCATATTAGATCTGGTCCTGTCATTTGACCACAGACACTGCAGGTATGACCATTTTGAAGATTTCATGGGTTGATTACAATGCAAGATAATAATATGAATAAAAAAATATGATGGAGTATAATGTAAAATAAGGAAAATGAAAATCTGTTTTTGAAGAATAACAGGAACTTAAGACACACTCTGGTGTAATTAATCAAAAACAATCAAATCTCTGTTTTAATGAAAGTAGGAGTTCTAACTGGTGAATCTGCAACCAAAAGATTGTCTGAAACTACATTCTATATTTAATTTGAAAAAAGGTCTCAAAGGGAGACAGGTAATCAATTAGAACATCATATATCTCTGCCTAAGCATTTATTAAAAATAATAAATCTAGATAGTTTTAAGAAATAAATTCTTGATACACACACTGACTGATAATAGAAAACAATTTTAAATTACAAATAAACAATGTTACTAAAATATAACACACAAAGAATACAGATAATAAATATTAAAATATGCAATGTTCTAGTATAGCTGAACTTCAGATTGAGCAGAGATTTGGAAAGTGGAAAAGTTCTGTGAGTACTCACATTTGGTAATGTTCAAGCACTTTTCACCTTAAATGGTGGGAATGTGGAGCCATATTCTGCAATAGTTCAAAACTATACTTTACAGCCTACTTAAATGAACAGCAAGAAGGCCAGGATCCATCTTAGGTAGGCTTAGCAAGGCATTCCGAGGTCTTTAATCCACCCAGTGTACAAATCTGCCATTCAAAACTTAATGAAATCCAAGCAGTTTCTTAGAAGAGTTCTATTGAAGGTCTCTTCGACATGTAATGAATAATACATCTGAATAAACTGAGCTTCTTTGCAATTTACTTGAAATAAATTTATCAAGACACCAATAATAATAAGTCTGAAGAAGGTTTTCTTAGAATCAGAATTCCCTCTCAGAATAATCTAATCATCTAATAATGAAATAAAATAGAATCAGTTATAAACTATGGATCTATTTATATCACTCTCTTATCTCCCACATATGTTCAGGACTAAAATTAAAATCTCACCAGGGTCTTAACATATTTGTAATCTAATTATAAGAAATTAAATCTCGGCTCATTTTAATTAAGAAAATTGAAAATAGATTAATATTTTAGGCAATAAAAATATAACTAACTTTTTGTTTAATAAAAAAAACCTTTTTATAAAGATAGAAATATATAATAATTTATAACGTTTTTAGAAAATTATCAAAACATATTTTATGTTTCAAATCAACTTTATTGTCACTAAAGTATGATCCACCTGTGCAGGGACCACATTCTGTCACCTGCATCAGTGGGCCATAGAGGCTACAATTATACATTGATATTCTACAACTGGGCAGTGGCTCAAAGCAATTCAATTGCCTTATACAATAGATTAAATATTACAGGTATCTAAAAAATACTTTCAGAGTACAAAGATCAAGAAAAAAACACCAAAAAAGGAAAAAAAGGACATGATCACAGATCAAATGTGTCAATCAAGGGGGTACTATATCCATTTGAGGCCAAGCCCATGTGGGACAATTGACTCTCAACCCACCTGGAATGTCCTCAAGCAGTTCCCCCCCAAACCCTGTCCATGATGTGACAGCCTGAACTCAGTTTAGCCAAAAACCAGACTCACTCCTTGGGCAAGGTTAAACCGCTTTGGCCCCCACTGTAAGTGGGTTACAATTTATCTGGGTGTGATATTGGTGCAGCATGTTCGGAACACCAACTGAATCAGAGAGGGCTGCAAGAACATTGCCAGATGATCCCTAAACCTGGGTGTAGCGATGATTGCTGACCGATCCCCCTGATTGACAAACCCTTCATGGCTGTCACCTCTACCCTTGAGACCAAGAATTCAGGCAAAACTAAAAAAGAAAAAAAAAACAATGATTAGACTCATGGTTTCATTAAGTCATCAGGGTTCACAATCCAGTTTGTATTATATAATCTTGTTCTGAACTAAATTGTGACAACATTTCAATTATGATTCTGCTTTACTGATCCTATTGAGTTCTTCTAATCCAAGTTGATTTTTAATTCTTGATTCTTAATTAAAGTTCCAATTATAAAATCTAACGGTTTGTATTTAGTCTTTGGGTTTTTCTTAATAATTTAAATCTAAAGGGATTGAATAATTAACCACTTCAGTGTTTCTGTCTAGCCCCATAACATCCTATAAATCCATTTTATCTCTAAATCATTGTTTTTTATCTACTAATTTATTTTGTCATAATTCCAAGTCAACTTGAAACTTTTTTGAAAATTTTTTATTTTTTGTGGCATCCTTTTGCACTGGGAGTGACCGAATAACTTTTGATCTAATCATCATAAATTTATAATTTTTATGCAGGGAGGTAGCTTAAATCATAACCCATAATGTTTCATTCTTAATTTGAGATCAGATTAATATTTAAAATAATTTTCTTTCCTGCATTCAGCCACTTCCGGTTTGACACCATAGTATCATTACTTTTTCTTTAGAACAATTTAACATTTGAAAAACATTTTCCCATTGTTTTTGACTAATCTTTGCATCTGGAATGTTTTTTCAACTGTTTTCCATCCTCCCTGACTGGTTTCTAGTTGTTGAAAGCAGTTTTATTTTTTGATATCAGGAGTTAAGTTTGAATTCTCAGTAATATCATCGTTGAACATTTTTTCTTCACTTTTATTTCCACAGATATTAATTTTGTAATCGTTTTAAATGAGTTCCATCATCAAAATTAGGATTTTTGTTATTATTTTCCATTTTGAGTTATTAGGTTGAATTTTAAATTCGTTTTCTCAGTTTTAATCTTGTTTTAAACATTTATTTTTAGCACTGTTTCTAATTGTAATAAATTTAATCAGCCATACAAGCTATTGTGTGCTTTTTATGAGTGTTAAATAATAAATGAGTACTGCCACATACAACACAAGATATAATATTTAGGAAAGAATAAAATGAAACCACTTATTCTATCCAACCCAAATGCTTATATATGGGCAAATCTTAAGTACTGTAAGTGAAAGTGTGAGGATAGATGTTATTCATTCAGATATTGTGAACAGTGGTTTAAAGTGAGTAGTCTATCCTCACACTTTCACTTACAGTACTTAAGATTTGCCCATATATAAGCATTTGGTTTGGATAGAATAATTGGATTCATTTTATTTTTTCCTAAATACTATATCTTGTATGTGAAAGTACTCATTTATTATTTAACACTCGTAAGAAGTGCACAAGATGGTTGTGGGTTCGTGTCCCGGCCAATGTTATGACATATGAAAAAAAAGCACACAATAGCTTGTATGGCTGATTAAATCTTGTTTTAATGATTCTAGTAATTACTTATATTAGCTTTTGCTTGATTAATGGTGGTCTCATTTGCATAGAATAAAACGATTGATAAATTGAGTTATTTTGACTTAAAACTGATTTAATTTTTTTTTCAAAAGGTGTAAAAGATTAAAACAAGTAATCACTTATGTTTTATCATGCATCATCTTATCAACTCCCATCTTGAATACGTGAATCCTCCCATCCTTGTGGAGCCAGCAAACAGTGAACTGAAAAGAAAATAATAAGAATGTGCATTATTACACATATAAAACTTTTTAAATACTTTTCTTTTTAAATCTTTAAAAAATATATAAGTTAAATTTAGTTTATGTGATAGAACTTTTGAAGCAGATAAAGTATCCGGTTCAACTGCCCCATCTTGCCATGAAAAAACAATTAAGAGCATTCTGTTGCTATATATTTTTTAAACACTTTTAAAGCATTCAAAATCCCCCTTTAAAATCTCAGCTAAATGTTTGTCCTGTGTTCTGACTAACAACTTTTGTTTTCTCGAAGTACTTTCTCCAATTTCATAAATGGTTATAAAAAACAAGTCCTTGTTTTTCTTCTTAAAATGCTGTCTCATTATTAAAATATACCTCCCCAACCTTTATTTGATGGTTCTTTTTCTTGTTTAAGTAATTTTTTCATGTATGTTACTTTCCCTCCCTTATCTTTTTTTAATCCTTTTCTCGTTCTCTCCTATTTTCTACCTCATAAATCAAAAAAATCCTTTGGCCTATCAAAACTCCACATTTCTTTAAACTGGATTTCTTTATTACTGATTGCATGAACACTAGTGAATGAAAGCAATTCACTTTTAAGTCTTTTTGCATGTATTAAATAAGATCATTCTATAAACAGTTTCTTTTTCTATTTTAAAATTATACTCCTTAATCTTTTTCTTTATGTTACATTTATGTTTAAAATAAACAGTTACTTTAATCCACCTATTTTTACTTTCTTGTACAAACACTTTTATATTATTTTCTGCTATTGACTTATACCTTTCTTCTGTATTTTCTACTGTCTCCAACACACTATCTATCTGTATCTAATCTTTATCTAATTCTATATTTCTTTCCATCTTGTCTATTTCACCACTATTTGGTTTTAATTCAATTTTAATGTCTTTTACCACCTCAACTTATTTTTCTATTTTCTGACTTTCTTTGTTGAAACCTGTCTCTATGACTTCTTGGCCTTTCTCAACCTTTCCTATTATCTCATTTCTCTGATTTCCACTTTGAATTCACTAATTTATTCCTTTATTTCTGCTTTGAGTTTGGCCAGCATTGATTGCTGACTTTTCTTGAATCCTTGAAACATTTCTTTCATAATATTCACCATCATTTTCATCATCAACTGTATCTCACTCTTTTCTTTTTTTCCACTATTGGAGTATTTTTAAAGGATATTGGATTTACTTCTGACTCTGCCCTCTTACCACTTTCTTCTTTAACTTTCATTTTCAAAATAAGATTCATCCCATTATATCTAATATTTTTATTTATTCAAAAATAAATCTAAAAGCTAATAAAACACTATTTTCTATTTGTCTAATTTTATTTTAAAAAATTCTTAATATTTAACACTTTTCTTTTTAGAAATATATTTTAAAAAATGTCATTTACTGCTTTATGTTATTATCATATTAAAAAGATGAATCCCTACACCAAGCTGTTCCAAAAATACACCAAGTAACTTAAACTGACTCAAAATATTTAAAACTGTTGCCACCTACACTTGAAATATTTCTCAATTGTCTAAACAAACATCATGAGATATTAACTTGAAGCCTATGTTGGTTGCACTAAAATGTATATAGCTATATAATGGATGGTTCTTTCTCCTTTTGATTAATGAGGGTGCCACCAGATCACTGCATACCTGAAAAGTTATATACAGTAATCAAAAGTTAATGGTGATAATGATTGTCACCAACCAAACCCAGGGAGGGCAAGAGTTCCTTAATATTGTTTAGACAATTGAGAAAGATAACACATAGAAAAACTTTAGCTAATAGAATTAAATAAATCTTCAGTTTATTAAAATTGTAGATAAAATTGTTGATACAGATATACATTTGCATGTAGATACAAGGAAAGTTTCTCAAGACATGTATCAACAAAGTAAATGAATAACGCTCCAGCAGATCAATAAAATTTTTAACATAATTTTAAAAGAGGGAATAATATTTATTTGGGTGATGGCTCACCTAAATAAGTTTGGTTTCTTCTTTTTTCAGAGATTTATAGAGATAAAATGAAAACAAATAAGGAAGTCTTGCATGAATCAATGAAAACCAGCATGGACAAGCTTTCACTAGATATTGGATCTGGTGATGTCATTTGTCCACAAACACCACAGTTGTGGCCATGTTGAAGATTGCCCAGTAGGACACAATGTAAGATAAAAATATGAATGAAATAATATGCTGGAGTATAACATAAAATGAGAAAAATGGAAATCTCTATATGAAGAATAACAGGAACTTAAGACAGACTCCAGTAAAAACTAATCTTAAACAATCAAATCTCTGATCTAATGAAAGAGTTATAACAGGTGAATTCTCAACTAAAACACTGTCCAAAACTATGTTCTATATTTAATTTCCAAAAAAATGTCTCAAAGGGAGATAGGTAAGCAATAAGAAATTAATATGTCTGCCTAAGCATTTATTAAGAAAATAAACTAACAATGATAAATCTAAATAGTTTTAAGAAATAAATTCTTGATACACACACTGACTGATAATAGAAAACAATTTTAAATAACAAATATACAACATTACTAAAATGGCACACACAAAGAATACAGATAATAAATATTAAAATATAAAATTTTCTAGTATAGCTGAAATTTAGATTGAGCAGAGACTTGGAGATCAATACCCTGACAAGAAAACAAAAACAGTTACCTTTGGAAACCGGAAAGTTCTGTGAGTACTCACATTTGGAAATGTTCAAGTGCTTTTCACCTTAAATGATGGTGAGCATAAAGGCATATTCTGCAATAGTTCAAATATAGGCTTTACAGCATACTTGAAGGAACAGCAAGTTCTGGTCGGGATCCATTTTAGGTTGGCTTAGCAATTCATACTGAGGTCTTTAAACCATCCACTCTATAAATCTGCCATTCAAAATTTAATAAAATCCAAGCAGTTTGTTAGAAAGGTTTAGATGGTCTCTTGAACAGGTAACAAATAATACAGCTGAGTAAATTGAGATTCTTCACAATTCGCTTGAAGTAAATTTATCAAGATGCCATGAATAATAATGAAGTCTGAAGAAGGTTTTCTTAGAATCACAATTCTCTCTCAGAATTATAATAGAATAGAATAGAATCATAAATTGTAAACTGTAGGTCTATTTATATGATTCTCTTATCTCCCATGTAAACTTTGTTTTTTATCTTAATGCCCAGGGCTAATTAAATCCCATGCTCAATCTAATTAAAATCTCACCAGGGTCTTAACTTATTTGTAAACTAATTATAACAAATTAAATCTTAGCTCATTTTAATTAAGAAAATTGAAAATAAATTAATAATTTTAGGCAACAAGAATGCAACTAACTTGTTTAATAAAAAAAAAAAAAACTTTTTCATAAAGATGACAATAAATGATAATTTATAACGTTTTTAGAAAATTGTCAAAACAGATTTTAAATTAGTTTTTCAAAAACAAATCACGAAAAGAAAATAATAAGCAAGGTGCATTATTAAGCATATGAAACTTTTTAAATACTTTTCTTTTTAAGTCTTTAAAAAATATTCGTTAGATTTAGTTTATATGATAGAACTTTTGAAGCAGATAAAGTATCCTGTTCAATATATATATATATAATTATTCTAAACAATACAATAATTATTACAGTAAACAATATTTTATAAAAAAATATATACTATAATTTAATAGAAGTACTTTCAACTATCTAAGTTGTCGTTATCGACTAGATTCAAATTCTATTACAAAACACCTTTACAAATATATACAAAAAGAATTGTCATACATCAATTTTCCCACAATTCATTAATTTTTATATTAGCACTACCTTGGATAGTTGAAAGTACTTCTAAAAAATTATAATATATATTTGTTTTTAAAATATTGTTTACTGTATTTATTATTGTATTGTTTTGAATAATTATATATATTTTATTATAATTGGAATACAAACATTGATTAATAATTTATATATATATATATATATATATATATATATATATATATATATATATATATATATATATATATATATATATATATATATATATATTGTAATCCCCCCCAACATTTCTCCTACCTGTCCTATCAGCAAATATCATGGGGTGCCAATTATATTGGTAATAGAATAAACCACTAGTCTGATCTTGCTCTAAATTATTAATGAGACTCTTATAAAACTGTCCTACCTTAGCTTAGCTTAGTTGGGGGCTACAGAGATCTACAAGGTGTAAAATCTATGCTAGATATGAGAGGAAACATTATATTTAATAGAAATAAAACATCTATTAAGTTTTAAACTAAGTAAATAATTAAAATTAGTGTTCTACAATTTAAATTTACAAGTTATAATTTAACCTCATCTCCTCCCACCATCCACATGCATTGAATTACCTCTACTGTGTGATAAAATTAAATTAATAAAATAAGGATGGTAAGTTAGAGTTAAATAGACAATAAAATATAACATTACTTAACTTTTAATTGTGCAGTAATTTAAAATAAGCAACTGAATTTATGTTTAATCTAAAATAGTAAGGGAATATCTCAGGGAATTAATTTGTTGCATGGCTTAATTTTAAATCTGTACTTTCCAACAACTACTTAATTATTATCATAAGAGTAATGACATAAATTAAGCATTATCCTAATAAAAATGGTAATAGTTAGATAATGAAAGAAATAGGGTGCATTTTGATTTCAATTTATGATCTAAATAATAACTGAGTAATAGAATTTTCAGAGTAACATTAAATAATCAAACATTTGATATAGGGCTTTGATCAAGAAAACAATGTCATCGGATCTGGACATGTTCATCATTAAATTATGGAATAGTGCAATCATATCATATTGGATATGTGAGTGTGTGTGCATGTATGGAAATATAGAACACGAATGCATATCAAAGATGAATTCTGAACACAGTTTTAAATAAATAAAACATTTATTACAAGATAACTAAATAAACATTTGGTTTTCTAGTTTACACACATACATGTTTTGGAATAATTCCAACATCATGATTAAATAGTCTACATTAAAATAAATGACATAAAAATAAACTTTCTGTATATTATTTCAACATATGCCAGCTATCAGTCCATTCTGATAAGTTTATGAAAAGATACATTATAATACTAGCACTAAAATAATAAAATGTTAAACTAAACTACTTGATATTTTACTTATAAAATACATGCAAGCTACCAGTCAATTCTGATAAGCCTATAAAAGAAACATTACAACACTACACTAAGATAACTAAGCATGAAATTAACTTTTTTGTATTTTACTTCAAATATGGATACATTACTAGTCACTTCTGATATGTGTATGAAAAAAAAACCTAATTTAATCACCACACCAGAATAATTAAACACAAAATTATTTTTGTATTTTATTTCTAGTATACTCAAGCTATCAATCAATTCTGATTTGCTTATGAAAAGAAAAGTCTATTAAACCCTGGAACTAAAGGAGTAAAATATGAAATGAAATTATGAGAATTTTTACTTCAAATGCACATCAAAATAATATGAGAGGGGTATAAATCTATGAATAAGAGGTCAAGCTATCCTTCATAAATCATATATATATATATATACTTATATATATATATATATATATATATAAAACTTAAAAATTATATAAAATTTTAATAACAAAAAGTATACTTATATTTTATTCATGCATATATATATGGCTGCAGAAAGGAGTTTGCTATTAACTGAAAGGAGACCCTTTGATTCCTCTTGGAGGCCTTAAAGGAACTGAGCAGGGCAAATTCCTAATGTCCACTCCATACGTTCTTGTCGTTGCAGCTGTTATTACTATATGTTTATTCATATAGTATACGAGCATGGATGGGCTGCTCACCAACATGCATTAGCCAGCGTGGTGAGTTTATTGGCTTTTTACCTCTGAGTTTAAGATCAAGAAACACCATGGTCTTTCTTCTCAGTGCCTGATAAGGCAGAATGAATGTTTGTGTAAATGATAAAGATTTTTCCCAATTATACAATTATGACAGACAAAAATAAAGCATGGCCCTTAATCCCAGGAGGCTGTAAAGTCACCAACCAAGGCAGCGGTTGGTGGCCGAAGGCGGAGGGTGCTAAGAATATCCTGGAGGCGGACCCAGGCTGCCATTTGATGACGACTTTTTATTTAGGTACTTACAACTGCAGATCACTTTCAAGTGAAGGAAGATTGCAAGAATTAGAAGAAGAACTCTCTTATATTAAATGGGATATTATTGGACTTTGTGAAGTTAGAAGAAAAGGTGAAGAGACAATTGATTTAAAAAGTGGACATATGCTCTATTATAAAGGCACAAATATTGGAAATACAAGTGGAGTAGGATTCATTATAAATAAAAAGTGGAAGAACAATATTGTGGAGATTGATGGTGTATCAGACAGAGTGGCAAGATTAGTTATACAACTTAATAGCAGATATCAAATGCAGATAATTCAGGTTTATGCCCCAACAAGTTCTCACAGTGATGAAGTAGTAGAAGATTTTTATATGGATGTACAAAAGTGCTTTTGATCAGAGTAAACAACATTTTAAAATTGTTATGGGAGATTTTAATGCTAGAATTGGTAAACAAATGAAAGATGAAAGTGTTGTAGGTAATTTTGGTTATGGTAATAGAAATGAGAGAGGACATAGACTTGTGGAGTTTGCAGAGAAGGAAAAACTTTATATTATGAATTCTTTTTTTGAGAAAAATGTTAGAAGGAAATGGACATGGAAGCATCCAAATGAAGGTACAGCAGAATTGGATTATATTTTGACTAACAGGAAATACATATTTCAAGATTGTAATGTTCTTAATAAATTTAACACAGGAAGTGATCATCGATTAGTAAGGGGTAAGATACATGTTAATGTAAAACTAGAGAGACAAAAATTATTAAGAAAAACTATATTTACAGTTGATATTCCTAATCTTCAGAAACATTCTAATGAATTTAAATTAGAACTTACAAATCGGTTTCAAGTATTAGTAGATTTTGAACATGATTCAGATTTGAATGAAATTAATATGAAAATAACTGATACACTTTTAAAAACTGCAACAAAGATAGCTGGTAGAAAAAAGCAGCAATTGACTAATAAAATTTCTACTGAGACTAGAGAACTTATGAAGAAAAGAAGGAATATGAAGATATACAAGAATGATGCATTAAAAAAAATTGAATATCTCGAATTTTGTAAAATGGTCCGGAAAAGTGTTGAAAATGATATAAGAAAGTATAACTGTGAACTAGCAAGAAAAGCTGTAGAAGAAAATAAAAGTCTTAAGAATGTAAAACAACATTTTGGTATTGGTAGGAAATTTATATCTGCAATAAGGAAAAAAGATGGAATTATTACTAAAAATAGGGATGACATTATGAAATTGGTAGAAGATTTTTATCAAGAATTATATAGTAATAAAGAACAAGTACCTCCTATATCTATTACATCTTTCGAATTGCCCAGAATTTTAAATGAAGAAGTGAGAAATGCAATTAAATGTATGAAAAAAGGAAAGGCTCCAGGTAATGATGGAATTATAATTGATATATTAAAAGAAGCAGGTGAAGAAACAGAAAAAATATTAGCAAAGTTATATACCAAATGTCTAAATGATAAAGATGTACCGGATGATTGGAAGAATGCAGTAATAATATTAATATTTAAAAAAGGTGATAAAGAAGATATTAGAAATTACAGACCTATCAGCCTTTTATCAGTTTTATATAAAATTTTTACCAAGATAATTACAACTCGTCTACAGAGAACCTTGGATTTTCACCAACCAAGAGAACAAGCTGGATTTAAAAGTGGTTTTAGTACAGTAGATCATATTCAAGTATTGAGAGAAGTTATAGAAAGGACAAATGAATATGAGTTGTCATTATGTTTTGGATTTGTAGATTATGAAAAGGCATTTGATTCTATAAACATTTCTTCAGTGATTAAAGCATTGGATCATCAAGGTATAGATCCAGGATATTGTCATATTTTAAAGAATATTTATAAAAATGCAACAGCAACAATTAGATTACATAATGATACTGGGAAAGTCAACATTGAGAAAGGTGTAAGACAAGGTGACTCCATATCTCCAAAACTTTTTACAGCAGTGCTGCAAGAAGTTTTTTGTGGATTAAAATGGGAAACTAAAGGAGTGAAAGTAAATGGAGATTATTTAAGTCATTTAGATTTCGCAGATGATGTAGTTGTTTTTGCAAATAATGCTTCGGAGCTGCAGGAAATGTTGCAGGAGTTATCAGATGAAAGTAGGAAAGTAGGACTAAAGATAAATGTTAAAAAGACTAAAGTAATGTTTAATCGATTTGCTCAAAATATGAAAATAAAGATTGATTATGATGAATTAGAAGAAGTTAACAGTTACAAATACCTTGGTCAGATTATTAATACAGATGGAAACATAATGGAGGAAATTAATCATAGAATTAAACTTGGTTGGAGTGCTTTCGGTAGAAATAACTTGATATTAAAAGGAAATATGCCTATGTGTTTGAAAAGAAAGGTTTTTAACAAATGTGTTTTACCAGTTCTTACTTATGGATCTGAGACTTGGACACTTAATAGAAGATCAATACAGAGACTTCAGACCACTCAAAGAAGTATGGAGAGATGTATGTTGGGAGTAACAAGAAGAGATCGAAAACGCAATGTATGGGTAAGAGAACAAACAGGTGTTACTGACCTCATTGAAAAAATTAAAAGATTGAAGTGGAGTTGGGCTGGACATATTGCTAGAAGAGATGATAATAGATGGACAATTGAAATTTTAAACTGGATTCCAAGAGATTGTAAAAGACCCAGAAGGAGACCACATGTAAGATGGATGGATGAAATAAGAAAATGTGTAGGGGTGATGTGGAGAAGAGAAGCTAAAGATCGGAGAAGATGGATTAAACTTGGAGAGACCTTCATCCTGCAGTGGATTGATAATGGTTGATAATGATGATATATATATATATATATGGCTGCAGAAAGGAGTTTGCTATTAACTGAAAGGAGACCCTTTGATTCCTCTTGGAGGCCTTAAAGGAACCGAGCAGGGCAAATTCCTAATGTCCACTCCATACGTTCTTGTCGTTGTAGCTGTTATTACTATATGTTTATTCATATAGTATACGAACATGGATGGGCTGCTCACCAACACGCATTAGCCAGCGTGGTGAGTTTATTGGCTTTTTACCTCTGAGTTTAAGATCAAGAAACACCATGGTCTTTCTTCTCAGTGCCTGATAAGGCAGAATGAATGTTTGTGTAAATGATAAAGATTTTTCCCAATTATACAATTATGACAGACAAAAATAAAGCATGGCCCTTAATCCCAGGAGGCTGTAAAGTCACCAACCAAGGCAGCGGTTGGTGGCCGAAGGCGGAGGGTGCTAAGAATATCCTGGAGGCGGACCCAGGCTGCCATTTGATGACGACTTTTTATTTAGGTACTTACAACTGCAGATCACTTTCAAGTGAAGGAAGATTGCAAGAATTAGAAGAAGAACTCTCTTATATTAAATGGGATATTATTGGACTTTGTGAAGTCGGAAGAAAAGGTGAAGAAACAATTGATTTAAAAAGTGGACATATGCTCTATTATAAAGGCACAAATATTGGAAATACAAGTGGAGTAGGATTCATTATAAATAAAAAGTGGAAGAACAATATTGTGGAGATTGATGGTGTATCAGACAGAGTGGCAAGATTAGTTATACAACTTAATAGCAGATATCAAATGCAGATAATTCAGGTTTATGCCCCAACAAGTTCTCACAGTGATGAAGTAGTAGAAGATTTTTATATGGATGTACAAAAGGCTTTTGATCAGAGTAAACAACATTTTAAAATTGTTATGGGAGATTTTAATGCTAGAATTGGTAAACAAATGAAAGATGAAAGTGTTGTAGGTAATTTTGGTTATGGTAATAGAAATGAGAGAGGACATAGACTTGTGGAGTTTGCAGAGAAGGAAAAACTTTATATTATGAATTCTTTTTTTGAGAAAAATGTTAGAAGGAAATGGACATGGAAGCATCCAAATGAAGGTACAGCAGAATTGGATTATATTTTGACTAACAGGAAATACATATTTCAAGATTGTAATGTTCTTAATAAATTTAACACAGGAAGTGATCATCGATTAGTAAGGGGTAAGATACATGTTAATGTAAAACTAGAGAGACAAAAATTATTAAGAAAAACTATATTTACAGTTGATATTCCTAATCTTCAGAAACATTCTAATGAATTTAAATTAGAACTTACAAATCGGTTTCAAGTATTAGTAGATTTTGAACATGATTCAGATTTGAATGAAATTAATATGAAAATAACTGATACACTTTTAAAAACTGCAACAAAGATAGCTGGTAGAAAAAAGCAGCAATTGACTAATAAAATTTCTACTGAGACTAGAGAATTTATGAAGAAAAGAAGGAATATGAAGATATACAAAAATGATGCATTAAAAAGAATTGAATATCTCGAATTTTGTAAAATGGTGCGGAAAAGAGTTGAAAATGATATAAGAAAGTATAACTGTGAACTAGCAAGAAAAGCTGTAGAAGAAAATAAAAGTCTTAAGAATGTAAAACAACATTTTGGTATTGGTAGGAAATTTATATCTGCAATAAGGAAAAAAGATGGAATTATTACTAAAAAGAGGGATGACATTATGAAATTGGTAGAAGATTTTTATCAAGAATTATATAGTAATAAAGAACAAGTACCTCCTATATCTATTACATCTTCTTAATTGCCCAGAATTTTAAATGAAGAAGTTAGAAATGCAATTAAATGTATGAAAAAAGGAAAGGCTCCAGGTAATGATGGAATTATAATTGATATATTAAAAGAAGCAGGTGAAGAAACAGAAAAAATATTAGCAAAGTTATATACCAAATGTCTAAATGATAAAGATGTACCGGATGATTGGAAGAATGCAGTAATAATATTAATATTTAAAAAAGGTGATAAAGAAGATATTAGAAATTACAGACCTATCAGCCTTTTATCAGTTTTATATAAAATTTTTACCAAGATAATTACAACTCGTCTACAGAGAACCTTGGATTTTCACCAACCAAGAGAACAAGCTGGATTTAAAAGTGGTTTTAGTACAGTAGATCATATTCAAGTATTGAGAGAAGTTATAGAAAGGACAAATGAATATGAGTTGTCATTATGTTTTTGATTTGTAGATTATGAAAAGGCATTTGATTCTATAAACATTTCTTCAGTGATTAAAGCATTGGATCATCAAGGTATAGATCCAGGATATTGTCATATTTTAAAGAATATTTATAAAAATGCAACAGCAACAATTAGATTACATAATGATACTGGGAAAGTCAACATTGAGAAAGGTGTAAGACAAGGTGACTCCATATCTCCAAAACTTTTTACAGCAGTGCTGCAAGAAGTATTTTGTGGATTAAAATGGGAAACTAAAGGAGTGAAAGTAAATGGAGATTATTTAAGTCATTTAGATTTCTCAGATGATGTAGTTGTTTTTGCAAATAATGCTTCAGAGCTGCAGGAAATGTTGCAGGAGTTATCAGATGAAAGTAGGACTAAAGATAAATGTTAAAAAGACTAAAGTAATGTTTAATCGATTTGCTCAAAATATGAAAATAAAGATTGATTATGATGAATTAGAAGAAGTTAAGAGTTACAAATACCTTGGTCAGATTATTAATACAGATGGAAACATAATAGAGGAAATTAATCATAGAATTAAACTTGGTTGGAGTGCTTTTGGTAAAAATAACTTGATACTAAAAGGAAATATGCCTATGTGTTTGAAAAGGAAGGTTTTTAACAAATGTGTTTTACCAGTTCTTACTTATGGATCTGAGACTTGGACACTTAATAGAAGAGCAATACAGAGACTTCAGACCACTCAAAGAAGTATGGAGAGATGTATGTTGGGAGTAACAAGAAGAGATCAAAAACGCAATGTATGGGTAAGAGAACAAACAGGTGTTACTGACCTCATTGAAAAAATTAAAAGATTGAAGTGGAGTTGGGCTGGACATATTGCTAGAAGAGATGATAATAGATGGACAATTGAAATTTTAAACTGGATTCCAAGAGATTGTAAAAGACCCAGAAGGAGACCACATGTAAGATGGATGGATGAAATAAGAAAATGTGTAGGGGTGATGTGGAGAAGAGGAGCTAAAGATCGGAGAAGATGGATTAAACTTGGAGAGACCTTCATCCTGCAGTGGATTGATAATGGTTGATAATGATGATATATATATATATATATATATATATATATATATATATATATATATATATATATATATATATATATATATATATATATATATATATATATATATATATATATATATATATCAGTAAATATGACATTTCATGCTGAGTTTCCAAATGTATTTATTCATATATCTTTTAAGTTATTGGGGTCAATGTGGCAACTTATGATGAGTGCCATTGGGTTTATTGTAAATTTCCCTCTGCAATTCCATCAATAACTTTATATTTTAATCATTTATGTTTATTTTGAAGGGGTTTAATTTCAGGCTATTTGTCTCGTAGTTAGGTCGATGCTGGTGGAGGAATATATGGGTATTTATATCAATGGAATGTGAAGTGGGTTTAGCAAACAGGGCAAATCCCAATTGAATGCATGACCCAAAGATGTAGTCATTGCATTGCAAAGGATTCAGATATATTTTCTGCACCATTGCCCCCTTTTTAGCTCTATGTATAGGGACTATAAGCCGGCAGATATACCGCTCTCCTCCATATGTAGCATTTCTCTTTAATTATTGTATATATATATATATATATATATATATATATATATATATATATATATATATACAAGGGCAGAATATATATATATGATTCCTTCACCAGACAGATGCACATTCCTGTACTGGATGAGGATCATGTCCTTCAAATAATATCACACTGTCAGATACATATTCCTGTCAGCATGGTTTTATGCTAGCATCATCATATTGATTGGTTGCGACTTTATATCTGGAAGCAGGCATTGGTTTGGCTGCAAACTTTTAGTCTGAGATTGTATGATTGTTTTGAAAAGTTTTAACTGAGTAATCTATGAAGCCTATCTATATGCAATGTTATTAAGTAAAAATATTATTAAAATGTCCATATGTGCGGATTTTCTAAATAATAATTTAAAATTAATAATATCTAAATTTATTCCTCAAATTTATATATATATATATATATATATATATATATATATATATATATAATTTGAGGAATATATATATATATATATATATATATATGCGTCAATAAATGCTTTGTGTGTTAATTACTGGCAGTGGCTTATTTTACTTTTTTAAATATTAATATATTTTGAGAATCGTCATCATCATCCATTATCAATCCACTGCAGGATGAAGGTCTCTCCAAATTTAATCCATCTTCTCTGATCTTTAGCTTCTCTTGTCCACATCACGCCTGCACCCTTTTCTATTTCATCCATCCATCTCACATGTGCTATCTTTCTGGGTCTTTTACAATCTCTTAGAATCCAGTTTAAAATTTCAATTGTCCATCCATTATCATCTCTTCTAGCAATATGTCAAGCCCAACTCCAATCTTTTATTTTTTTTTCAATGAGGTCAGTACCACCTGTTTGTTCTCTTACCCATACATTGCATTTTCAATCTCTTCTTGTTATTCCCAACATACATCTCTCCATACTTCTTTGAGTGGTCTGAAGTCTCTGTATTGCTCTTCTATTAAGGGTCCAAGATCTTAGATCCATAAGTAAGAACTGGTAAAACACATTTGTTAAAAATCTTCCTTTTAAAACACATAGGCATATTTCCTTTCAGTATCAAGTTATTTCTACCCAAAGCATTCCAAACAAGTTTAATTCTATGATCAATTTCCATTATGTTTCCATCTGTATTAATAATCTGACCAAGATAATTGTAACTGTTAACTTCTTCTAATTCATCATAATCAACCTTTATTTTCATATTTTGAGCAAATTGATTAAACATTACTTTAGTATTTTTAACATTTACCTTTAGTCCTACTTTTATCTGATAACTCCTGCAGCACTTCCTGTAGCTCAAAAGCATTATTTGCAAAAACAACTACATCATATGCAAAATCTAAACGACTTAAATAATCTCCATTTACTTTCACTAATTCAGTATCTTATTTTAATTCACAAAATACTTCTTGCAGCACTGCGGTAAAATGTTTTGGAGAAATAGTCACCTTGTCTTACACCTTTCTCAATGTTGACTTTCCCATTATCATTATGTAGACTAATTGTTGCTGTTGCATTTTTATAAATATTCTTTAAAATATGACAATATCCTGGATCTATGCCTTCATGATCTAGTGCTTTAATCACTGAAGAAATGTTTATAGAATCAAATGCCTTTTCATAAACCACAAATCCAAAACATAATAACAACTCATATTCATTTGTCCTTTCTATAACTTCTCTCAATACCTGGATGTGGTCTACGGTACTAAAACCACTTTTAAATCCAGCTTGCTTTTGGTTGGTGAAAATCCAATGCGCTCTGTAGACGAGCTGTAATTATCTTGGTAAAATTTTTATATAAAACTGATAAAAGGCTGATAGGTCTGTAATTTCTAATATCTTCTTTATCACCTTTTTTAAATATTAATATTATTACTGCATTCTTCCAATCATCCGGTACGTCTTTATCATTTAGACATTTGGTATGTAACTTTGTTAATTTTTTTTTCTATTTCTTCGCCTGCTTCTTTTAATATAACAATTGTAATTCCATCATTACCTGGAGCCTTTCCTTTCTTCATACATTTAATTGCATGTCTCACTTCTTCATTTAAAATTTCTTCACAATTCGGAAGATGTAATAGATATAGGAGGTACTTGTTCTTTATTACTATATAACTCTTGATAAAAATCTACCAATTTCATGATGACATCTCTTTTGTTAGTAATAATTCCATCTTTTCTTCTTATTGCAGATATAAATTTCCTACCAATACCAAAATGTTGTTTTACATTCTTGAGACTTTTATTTTCTTCTACAGCTTTCCTTGCTAGTTCAGTTATACTTTCTTATATCATTTTCAACTCTTTTCTGCACAATTTTACAAAATTCAATTCTTTTTAGTGCATCATTTTTGAATATCTTCATATTCCTATTTTCTTCATAAATTTTCTAGTCTCAATAGAAATTTTATTGGTCAATTGCTGCTTTTTTCTACCAGCTATCTTTGTTGTAGTTTTTAAAAGTGTATCAGTTATTTTTATATTAATTTCATTCAAATCTGAATCATGTTCAAAATCTACTAATACTTGAAACCAATATGCAAGTTCTAATTTAAATTCCTTAGACTGTTTTTGAAGATTAAGAATATCAACTGTAAATATTGTTTTTCTTAATAATTTTTGTCTCTTTAGTTTTACATTAACATGTATCTTACACTTTACTAATCGATGATCACTTCCTGCATTAAATTTATTAAGAACATTACAATCTTGAAATATGTATTTCCTGTTAGTCAAAATATAATCCAATTCTGCTGTATCTTCATTTTGATGCTTCCATGTCCATTTTCTTTTAAAATTTTTCTCAAAAAAAGAATTCATAATATAAAGTTTTTCTTTTTCTGCAAACTCCATAAGTCTATATAATCTCTCATTTCTATTACCATAACCAAAATTACCTACAGCATTTTCATCTTTTATTTGTTTACCAATTCTAGCATTAAAGTCTCCCATAACAATTTTAAAATGTTGTTTACTGTGATCAAAAGCCTTTTGTACATCCATATGAAAATCTTCTACCACTTCATCACTATGAGAACTTGTTGAGGCATAAACCTGAATTATCTGCATTTGGTATCTGCCATTAAGTTATAAAAATAATCTTGCCACTCTGTCCGATACATCATCAATCTCCACAATATTGTTCTTCCACTTTTTATTTATAATCAATCCTACTCCACTTGTATTTCCAATGTTTGTGCGTTTATAATAGAGTACATGTCCATTTTTTAAATCAATTGTCTCTATATATTTTCTTCTAAATTCACCAAGTCCAATAATGTCCCATTTATATAAGACAGTTCTTCTAATTCTTGCAATCTTCCTTCACTTGAAAGTGATCTTCACTTGTAAGTACCTAAATAAAAAGTTGTTATCAAATGGCAGCCTGGGTCCACAATCAGGAGCTTCTTAGCACCCTCCATCTTTGGCCACTAACTACTGCCATGGTTGGTGACTTTAAAGCCTCTTGGGAGTAAGGGCCAACACTGCTGGCTAATGCATATTGGTGAGCAGCCCATCCATGTTTGTATACTAAATGAATAATCACATAGTAATAACAGCTGCAACAAAAAGAACATATTGAGTGGACATTAGGAATTTTCCCTGCTTGGTTCCTTTCAGGCCTCCAAGAGGAATCAAAGGGTTTCCTTTCAGTTAATAGCAAACTCCTTTCTATTAAAACTTATAAGAATTTATATTATACATTATCTTTGCTTCTCCCTGAGCAAGTGGCATGGGCTAACAGTCGTAATAAAATAATAAAAAATTAGATCTTAACACTACGTATCTGCCTACTATATAACTTTGCCAGGTTCCAATAGCCTGGTGGTGCCCTGTATGGCAGATACAGAAGAATCACCAATTCCCTGACCATTATAATTGGTCATGCATTTAATTGGGCTTGCCCTGTATGCTAAACATGCTTCATTACATTGATATAAACACCCATATATTCTTCCACCAGCATCAACCTAACTGTGAGACAAATAGCCTGAAATTAAACCTCTTCAAAATAAACTTAAATGATTACAATATAAAGTTATTGATGGAATTGCAGAAAGAAATTTATAATAAACTCAATGGCACTCATCATAAGGTACCATATTGACCTCAATAACTTAAAAGACATACGAATAAATATATACGGACACTCAGTATGTGTCATATTTATTGACATCTATATATTTTAATCATATAAAAATAAAAAAGTAACTAAACTTTAATGAATCTAACATTAAATAATCTATGCAGCTATCTACATCCAACCTAAATTTAATACATTTAAATAATTTAGTCAATAAATATTAATTAAAAAAATGGAAATGATTCAATGAAATTAGCAAACTCAAATATATGGAAATAAACATTAATAATAAGTATATTTAGCTGGTCATTAAAATCTTGTTAAATATTGATGAAAGTTCTTAATTACTTTTTAAAATTTTAGTTCAGACTAAATTCCCACAAAGACTTTATTAGTCATATTTTCATGGAAGATTGGTCTGTTGTTCATATCATAGTTAATCCAGAGGCTGTCTTAGCTGGTTCAATACTGGAACTATTTTATTGTAGGACCCTTATGATTTGGGTCTACAATAGTGCCATTCATAAATTAAGTCACTTCATTTGAAATAAAAGAGAAGGCGAAAAGTATATCTTTTCACCCTTCTCAAAAAATCAAGCTGAAAGTAACTTTGTAGGGATTTTTTCTTTTTATTTTAACCCTCCGGATTCACTGAACATAGTTTCCTGTTCCAATGATTTTCATTAAGGTCCGAGCATTGGTTAGTGCTTCTGTTGGACATTCTCATTTTTTTTATTCTCTTATCTGACTTTTTAATTATATAAAAGCCCCAAAGGTTGGTTTGCATTTCATTTAATTAATAAAACAATCATTTCCATTTATTGAGATTACATAGAAATTTTAAAATAGAAATTAACATTTATTTCTATTTTCATTTGTTACTTTTTAACAAAAATATTTTATCTGTAGATCTTTACCTTTTTTATAAAAAAGTACCTTCAACTCCTTTTTTTTTATTTAAAAAAAATACTTTTAATGTTTTCCATCTGTGTGATATATATATATGTTAAACATAACTCTATTTAATTTTGGCTTTTAGTTATTAATAACTGATTTTATTTCAGATTATTTTCCCCCTTATTTTTAAATTTTAAAATAATGTAACAGCATATGTAGACCATTATAATATATATTTATTAAGTTAACTAACATTAGTAATGAAGACACAACATAGAGATAACCTTAGGTCATCATATCTTACCAATTAAACACAAAGTAAATAAAGTTAAACTCAATTACACAATTATTAATTATGATGCAGTCAACAATAATCAATACAAAATTGTTAAATGAAATAGTAATTCAAACACATGCTAATTGCCAAAAGTCGATTCTACTATAAAAGTTAAATAAACTAATTTCCAAATTAAGATAAAGCATGATAAGCAAATAGGAGTGTCACTTGTCTTAGGACCCATGCTTGATATGTATTTTGGTCTGACCATTATCTGTGGTTATGACAAAAAGAGTTACATTTTAAGATTATAATGACCACACATTGTATACATCTTTTGTTTATAACTAAATGGACAAATGCATATTTTGAAAATAATTACTTTAACTGGGGGTTTGAACACACTTTCAAGCTCTCTTCACCCATTCACTCTCATATAACCAATGCATATGACCATATACATGTGCAAAAAAATAAATGATCTCCAGTTTTCATCAACTGATGGGTGCTAGTTCAGCATGAAATACATATATTGGAGATAATTTAAATTTTTTCACATGTATATCAGTTATGAGATAGAATGAATAGCCGAAGGCAGCTTGCATTTAAGCTCCAAGTATTTAAATTATGTTTGTATTTCAAAAATTTTATAATTACTGTAATTGGTATTAAAACAAGATTTTTTTCTTAAAATAAATATAAAAGTATTATCTGTTTCAAATTGCAGTGCCATGTTTCTTACATTTCAGCATTTTTCGTTGTCTCACACATTAACATAAAATATACGATAAAATGATATTTCTTTTCAGAAAACAATAAATTTGACTTCATTTGAGATATTTTTGTTTATGACCGAAATAAAATTTAAATGTTCACATTTTTCTTCTGTAAATATTAAAAAAATGAGGATGTAATCAAAACAAAGACTTTACACGTCATTGTTTCTAGAAAGATTTTTAGTTTATAAATATATAAAATGATTATTACTTACCTAAAAATAATAAAATTGACTTCATTTGAGATAATTTTGTTTACTACTAAAATATTTTTTAAATGTTCATTTTGTTTCTGTAAATAAAAAATGAGATTGTAAACAAAACAAAGACTTTACATGTCATCGTTTGTAGAAAGATTATTTTCAGTTTATAAAATCAATGAAAAATTTCTTATTGTTTTTAAAAACATGAATATTTATTTCTCTTATATCTAAAAAAATATGCTTTAAATGTTTAAATTTTTTGAATATTTTGGTAATACATCCTCTAATTACCCATACCGCTTGATGACACTGTTCCTAGTGAAAAACAAATAGATATAATGTTACCAGGCTGTTTTTATTTTGTTGATTTATGTTTTTAGTTTTGCTTGATTTTTTGTAGTTGTTTTGTAAGCGGTTTTATGTATATTTTTAAAAATAAAAAAAAATGTTTTTTTGGCTTTTTTAAAAAAAAAAAACAAACAATTCTTTTTTTTTTTTTAAGGAACTTTATTGTTTTTGAAACTTTTTGTTTTTCGAGAAACAAGGCTTTCTCAAAAAACCTATCTAAGACCTGTCATCATATTCCTTATGGCATTTTGACACATTTCCAATTCAGCTCTAATATGCTTAACTGTAAGCTGATTTTGGCTTCAATAATAAATTAGCCATACTGCTTGTGAAAGTTATTCACAGCCCTCAAACCCCATTCCATGAGTGAATGGAACACCTTCATTGACATTCCATTTCATGTTTGACGCCTTAATTTCATTAAACCACCAGTTTTTCTGAGTGGGTAAAATATTTTTTTTTTTGGTATGATCATCTGCCATTTAAGTGTTTTGATCTTGAAAAAGTATCGGAAAGTGCACGACTTGATCGTGAACTTTGCCGAATCCTGATTTACACTCCTCATTTAGAGAATTGTGACCCCTGACAATGAAAATAGGGGTGTTTGAGAATTCGTTACAATTTTTACTAACTCACATAAATTACAATACATTTAACCAAAAAAAAATAAATGTGTTCTAATATTCTTTTCATCATTACAACTACAGAAACCTTCATATCATATGCTGTACAATAGTCAAGAGTAATGTCTATAGAGTGTCACATACTCATTGCTAATAATGTTCAACATGCTAGAGATGTTGGTGTAAGGGTGCACTTCAACATCCTAGTGTTTGAACAGTTTACAGGCTATGAGATCTATGAGCGGCCTTGTAAACAGCATGTGCTTTAGCATGGAAATAGGGTCATCGCATGGTGTGGATTAACAGATGATGTATTACCAATATTTTTTGCAAAATTATATTTTCTTAATGTAAATATAACATAGATTGCTTATGTCAAAGGTAGTCTTCTAATTTGCTTCAGGCCATATTTACGTTGGCAGCTAATATAATGTTCAACTTTTGAAAATAAAATATTTCAAGTTAAAATGTTATTAATAATTTATATTTCTTGATATGTAATAAATATAGTGCAAATTATTTTTTTAAAAAATATCTAAAACCCTAATAAATTCACAATAACACATTTTGCATCATTGGAAATTACAATGTCATAAAACGCCAAACATTTTACAGCCTTGGCAACAGACAAATGACTGAACATGTCAGGGTGGGGCTTATGTCTATTGTAAGAGTGAGAATTTTGAATTTCCCCCCTTTTACCATAAAATTTTGGGGGGAAAATGATTATAATAAAATGTACCATTTTATACTTACGAAAAAATTCACTAGAGCCAATTGGCTAAAAGACAAAATAATTGAGTTCAACCGAGGATAAAGTTAAACTGTGTAATCTTTATAATGAATAATAACATTATCCTTTAAATGCAGTACTTAATTACATTTAAAGTAAGTATGTGTGATTTTTATCAATTACATTTAAATAATTTTTTATTTCTTTCTTAATTAATTAACTATATCTATCTTAGAGTTTAAGTTCTTTTTAGGTTAATTCCATCCAAATCTTAGAATGACTGTAATAACAAAAATAAACACTTTTTGTTGTAAAATATATTTATTGGTTTAACATACATATTTTTATTAACAAATTGGTTGGAAAATTCAAATTAAAATAACCACAACATATTTTTTTTATGTCCACTCACTTTTATGAGCACATGTATTGATTAGAATTACAACAATCTTTATAATTCACAATAAGTTATACAAACATAGGAATGAGTGAGAATATTTTTATATTATGGTAACCACATCATAAATTTTCTTTGTCCTATTGTACCAACACAAGTGTAATCATGAGGAAAACAGCAATCTTCATGTTCAATGCACTAAAATTATATAAACAAAAAAATGAGTGAGAATATTTTCATGTTAAGACATGGAAATATTCCACTTGTTCATTCTTTAGATTACATCATAATAATTCCTAAAAATAAATATTTAAACTATATATATATATATATATATATATATATATATATCTTGAGACACTAATGTCTCATGGAATACAACATAAGTGTGTGTGCATGCATATGTACATAAGATTGAAAAGTGCAAACAAACACAAACAAAATTTATTGCAGATATTTATGTAAAATATATACACTGAAATAACAAATTAATAATAAAATAATAATTTTGATATTTAAAAACATCACTTAATTTAAATGAAATATAAAAAATATCTTTAATGTTTTATTTAATTCTGAATTTGATTTAAGAAAAACATAAACAAGCTTGTTTTCATTATAAAATATTTATTCATATTGTATTAAGTTAGAAACTTTGTGTTTAAATTAAAGGTTATTAGTTTTGATCAATGTAAATTATTTTGGCAAACAGATTGTTTTTTAATAATCTACTCCGATCATAATTAATTCTATAATCTGTGTTTGTTTGAAGAATTAAGAAAAAAGTTTTTAGCCAAATCTTGGGTTGAATTATTGTGAAGACAAAGTAATGTAATTAAATTATTATCTGTTATTTAATCAAGATACAAAAACAAAATGTGATTGGTTATTCTGTTTTCAATTTCCACTATAGGCTATAAATAGTGAGTTCAAATCAAATATTTTATTAGTAAAATAAGTTACTAAGTTTAGGAAAGTTAGCTCCAAAGAACCATCACATTTCTCCATACTGGCCGAGTTTAAACTTCCACAAATTTAGTTGTATCTTCTTTAAGTAATATTTATTAAGGCTATAAGCTTAAGACTATGCGCCTGAAAAAATGACGGCATGGACCTTTGCAAATTTTAAACACAAGATCGTCCCTTCTGTTGTTTTTTTAGGAGCATAGTCTTAAGGTTATAGCTTTAATAAATATTACTTTAAGTAATGAGTATGTGCTTTATAAATAAAACTATACCTTCTTTGTAAATTATAGCCCATTATGTGATAGGTTGATGGCTGCAATCCAGAAAGTAATAGAAAATAAATGGAATTGAGAACCACCAACACTAAGTTGATATTTGCTTATACTGGACATGATTGCAAGACCAAATATTATGAAATACACCTTTATCCCACTTAGAGTTGTCTACTTAGCGATATTTTGCAATAGCGATCATCATCAATTTGTACCCAGTACTTCGATGTACAATCGATTATTCGCTATAATGATCGGGAAAAATTAAAAAAAAAAAATTTTGCCAGCCATCTTGAATTTTGCATCACTGATGATGTCAGAGATAGCAATATTAAATTCATTTCACCCAAAAGCAAAAGTATATTATTGTAATATGTATACAGGTAATGACTTTGCTGTAATTGTATACACATACAATATTTTAGTCATAAAACACTTAAAATATCTATAATTACTGAATCTATAATACTGTATACATCATATATAATAAATAACACAGCAAATGTTCATCCACTTTTTCTTTTAAAATATGTATATATGTTCTACAATAATATCAACAAATTAAAAATCCTCCTTTTCAAAAACTTTATTTTCTTATCTCAATACTGAACATATACAGTATATATATTTATATAATACAAAACTCCAACGTTGATTTGTAATTAAATAATGTAAAAGAAAGAGTAATAAAATATAGCAGTGGGAGAGATATCCTTGAAAATGACTGTATGAAGATAAACAGTTGAAACGGAGTTTTGTATTATATAAATACTGTATATACAGTATATATGTTCAGTATTGAGATAAGAAAATAAAGTTTTTGAAAAGAAAAAGGATTTTTAATTTGTTGATAATACTGTATACAAATACTCCAATATATAAATACAGTACAGGACAAATAAAATACCATCATCACAAACTTTCAGGAAAACACTAAATATGAATATTAAACTGCGTGTGTGTTTCTTAAATACGATATATTATTTTTAGAACACCTGGATAATTATGTAAAAATAGTTATTGATTTTGTAACTTCGTTAATAAACATGTTGTTTACACTCAAGATGTTTCAAATCAAAAGAAAAACATTTTAAAATGCAAATGTCGAATTAGAAAAGTTTAAAAAGAAAAACAGATTGCATTTAATTAATAATCTTTCTACTTGAATGGGGGGGGCGGAGGGGCATTATTACATTACTAAAAATATACAGTAAAAAAAATAAACCTAGCTGTATGTTTTAGAAAATTAGAAGTTAGCTTTTTTACTTTTAAAATAAGTTGATTTTTTTTTTTTCTAAAGTTGACTGCTTTACGATAAGCATTAAGCATTTTGTTACTGTGGAGTACAGTAATAAGTCTTTATGTTCAATTAAATAATTAATAATTAAACATTGTTTTTTAATTTGAATAATTTCACATAAGTAATAAAATAAATGTATAGTAGTAATATATACTGTAATACAAATTTTAAAAAAAAGCACTTCAGTATGGATTTTTTTTTCATTACGATGAAAAACTTCTGCGGAAGAATATAAAAACTTTTAAATTCAAATTTAGTTTCACTTTCTCTTTCTTTTTGCTGTTCTGTACTTTTTAAAGTGAAAATCTGCATTTTTTTTTCCTAGTGATATAAAACTTTTCTTTTTAGATACCGTATTTAGTCATCATTGTCATGAAAAAATCAAGAAAATCTTTGAGCTTGGAAATCAATGTGGATATTTTACGTCGATTGGAACTGACCAATTTTTTCCCATAGACCCCCATTATAATTACGTATTTTGTATACAATATTCTTGCTTAACAATGAGTTTTGGAGGACCAATTGTCATCGCTAAGTGGGGTAAAGGTGTATATATAAATATAAAACAAAATAGAATATCTGCTAATATTAATAATACAATAATGAAACTTAGATATATTTCAAATAATGGTAAACAATTTATAATATAATATAAATAAAATCTCATAGAGAAATATTTTCGATTATATTCATAATCATTATCAACTCAACCTTCAAATTGGAATCATATATTACCAACCGGAAATCCATGTCGATTTAAATATCCCACAATTCATTAATCCTAACATTTACTGACTGTCTATTTATTATCGCATTTTTATACCTACTAATAAAAACTGCCTTTTTAATTTTTATTTTTTCATTATCTCTCTTGGCCTAAGATTTTTATCTTTTTTATATCAAAATCAAATTTAAAATTATAATTTCTATCATGATCATAAAAAACAGATTCAGTATATAACTTCACTTCATTATTACTATCATTACATATCTGTACATTTTTCAAAACTCTTTTATACAACAATGTATGCTCTTTAAGGCTTTTCTCCATATTACATCTAATTCCCCCACATATGATAAGTTACACCCACAAAAAATTCTATAAATTGCATTACTCACATTATTTTTTTCTAACTTATCTTTTGAATTATTAACCATTCTATTTAAAATACCCGATCCATAAAATGAAACATTATATATACTATTATAAACTTTTTTCATAAATTTTACTTATTATTATAAAAAAACAAAGAAATCCACATCTTACTCTCAATTTCTTCATCACCAGTATTTCTATTAATTTTCGTACTAAATTGACAAACCACTTGATAAATTTCTTTTACATTATAACCTACACTTAACAATTCACTTATATAATTTTCAATATTTTTCTTTTTATCACATGCATATTTACACAAAATATTATTTCTATACAAAAAAGACCTAAAACCAGCCATCTTATAATTATGTGGCACTTTAGATAAATATGGAAGATACCCTCTCGTTTCAATAGATTTAATAAATAATTTATAGTCAATCATATTATTGAACCTTGAAATCATCAAATCTAAATATTTAATACTATTATTATATTCTTTCTCCATAGTCCAGTTAAGACCTTTTAATTTATTATATTCATCAAAAATTTTATCAATCATTTCTGAAGAAGCACATACAAAAATATCATCCACATATCTTGTATGTATCTTAATATTTTCCATAGGTATAAATTTGTTTAAAATCTTTTCTTCATAATAAGACAAAACAAAGCTACATAACTGTGCCACCATTGGTAATCCCATTGGCCAACCTTTACTCATCTTATAAAATTTACCATTAAACAATGCAACAATATTTTGTTCAATAAAATTTAAAGTCTTCATCACAAAACATATTGATTATCAACTTTCTTCTCCAATAAAGCTTGATGAACTATCTTAATTGAATCAAATCTATCAATAGATCCATACATCTCAGATACATCCAATGACACTAAAACATCATCACAGTCCAAACTTATATCTTTAATTTTTTTCAACAAAATCAAACGACGTTACAGAATATTTTCCAAATCCAAGTAAATCCTGCAAAATTTTAACTATATATTTAGTAGTCTTATACATAAAAGACCCTCCAAAATCCAAAATTATTCTAAGTGGATAACCTTCCTTATGTAATTTTACATTAGCAAATACACGTGGACAAATAGCACCATTTATTCCTTGCCTTTAATAAAATGTTATTAATAAATTTCATTCTTTCTGAATCAACATTATATTTATCAATTAATTTTTCCATTTGTAAGATAACCCCTTAAACATATTCATCATTTGAAATCAAACACATCCATAAACCTTTGTCTTCCTTTAAGCAAATCAATTTATCTTTCATTAATTGCCTTTTAAATAATTCAATAACTCTTTTCCATGAATTATCATATTTACTAAAATTTTGTAAATTAACATCCTAACAATTTTGTTAAACTCTTTTGCAGTCATTAATTTTCCATCAGAAGAATTTTGAACAGATGATATAATCTCCAGTTTATAGTCATCAACTATATCATCCACATATTATGAACCAAATCCTAATACATACTTTTGTATTAATTTCAAATCACATAACGATAAATTAACATAATTCAAACTCCGATCCATCTTTAAATATTTGTTATTAAATAAAAAATTAGTCTTATTATCATATTTCTTTTTTTCTTTAATATAAAGTTTATCATAATAATTTTGATAAATTCAAAACAATACTTAAAATTATTCAATCCAATAAAAGAATTAATAACCTTTAAATACTTCCAATCATTAAATAAATCTTGCTTATTTCTTCTAATAATTTCAAGCAAAATCTTACGTTTCACTTCAAAAATAAAACTCGGCTTCAAATCCAGCGATTTATTATATTTAAAACAGCAGCAATTCAGGAATATTTCAAATAACTTACAATCCTTCAAAAATTCCAATCGACATTTTGTTTTAATAATCTTTAAACACATCTTCTTTCATTCTTTAAACAACCATATCTTATTCATATATTTAGTATCCATTAATCATGTAATATTAACACAATAAAACAAAATAGAATGTCCACTAATATTAATAATACAATAACGAAACTTATATATATTTCAAGTAACGGTAAACAATTTATAATATAATATAAATAAAAACTCATAGAGAAATATTTTCGATTATATTCATAATCATTATCAACTCAACCTTCAAAATGGAATCATCTATTACCCACCCGGAAACACATGTCGATTTAAATATCCCACAATTCATTAATCCTAACATGTTAGTAATGAAGAAATTGAGGGTAAGAAGTGGATTTCTTTGCCTTTTTATAATAATAAAGTAACATTTATGAAAAAAGTTTATAATAGTATATATAATGTTTCATTTTATGGATTGGGTAATTTAAATAGAATGGTTAATAATTCAAAAGATAAGTTAGAAAAAAATAATATGAGTAATGCAAATTATAGAATTTTTTGTGGGTGTAACTTATCATATGTGGGGGAATCTAGATGTAATATGGAGAAAAGAATTAAAGAGCATAAATTGTTGTATAAAAGAGTTTTAAAAAATGTACAGATATGTAATGATACTAATAATGAAGTGAAGTTATATACTGAATCTGTTTTTTATGATCATGATAGAAATTGTAATTTTAAATTTGATTTTGATATAAAAAAGATAAAAATTTTAGGCCAAGAGAGAGATAATGAAAAAAGAAAAATTAAAGAGGCAGTTTTTATTAGTAGGTACAAAAATGTGATAATAAATAGACAGTCAGTAAAGGTTAGGATTAATGAATTGTGGGATATTTAAATTGACACATGTTTCCGGTTGGTAATAGATGATTCCATTTTGAAGGTTGAGTTGATAATGATTATGAATATAAACAAAAATATTTCTCTATGAGTTGTTATTTATATTATATTATAGATTATGCTGTTTAATATATAAATAGAAACACAGATGGATGTTGTATATAAATTGTGAAATAAGGTACTTATGTATTAGTCCAGTGATGAAATTTCACATACATATTAATCTGGAAATATTTATTTAGAAAAATGATGTCTTATAACTTTATTTATTGGATAACGATACAAACATCTACTAACATGCTTTTATGTTATCTTGTGAGAAATTATCTTCCACCATCTAAACTCACAAAGATGTTTTATTTGAAAAATAACCATCTATAACTTTATTTAGTGGAAATGAAACAATTTACACCATTGTATATCTGAACTGTGGACATAAATTTTGATATCATGGCCATCCAATTAACAATCAAAAAGCATTTTGAATAATAACGTTCTCCTCATTGTAATATTTAATATTAACTAAAAAGACTAATTCATTTCATTTTTAGAAGATTGTAAATGTGTTTCATTTGGTTTTTATATAAACATTTGTGTGGCCGATGACTTTCATTATGACCCAGACTAAACACGTCTTATTGCAAGCCGGTCGAATTGTGTCTGAGATTTCTAAAAGTTAAATTTGTGTTTTATGCCCCCTGCTGAAAATTTTGTGAAACTTTTTTTTTCAGCTTAAATTCATGTACATTTATTTGCTAATATTTTAATTTCAAATAAATTCAAAAGGTGGTGAGAAAATCAAATATGTAGTTCATCAAAGCATCTCAAGCTCACAATTATGGATGATCATTATATATTTTTTGATATCAAACTTGAAAAAATTATTTTGAGAAAATATTATGATCATTAAGAAAATAATAAAATGGAAAAAAAACTTGATTTTTTGGAAAGTTTATGATTATATTTGTATCATAATTGTGGAATAATTATTAGAATACAAAAATAAATGTTATTACATATTTACTATTATTAAAAATGTTTTATTTTTAAATATAAAATAATATATTCTTCTGGATATTGTTATTACAGAGATTACGGTCACAGGAAATACAGCTGTCTAAAAATAATGTCACTCAACAGATTGTTATAATATTTAGTGATATCGCAAAAATTATAAAAAAAATTTAAACATAAATTGATAGATTTTGTATTTATTAAAAATAATTCATTCAGAATTTTAAAATATCAAAAAAAGAATATTTCAATCATTTTGCAAATTGAATCATCTCCCCTGAAATTTGATGATATGACAGCATTTTGTTTTGATTAAAATCTATTTTTTAAAATAATTCCATAAACCAAATGTGATTTTTTTAAAACTTATTTAATTTCTAAACAAAAATATTTATTGAACGAAGTCTTTTTTTTATTATATTCTTACGAATAATAATCTGTCAGAATACTGAAGGGCTAATAGATAAGTATCTGAAATATAATTCTAAAGATTGAAGAAAAAATCTATTCCATGTCAATTGTTTCACTTGAACTGATTTTTTTTTAAAGAATAGAGAAATTTCATACAATAATTTACTTAATAAGTTTTAGACCAATTCAATAGTAAAAATCGATTTCATAAAACTTTTATTTTAAGTTAGAAGATAAAAGTGCAAATATAAATTAATGTTTTAATATAAATTCAATAATGGAGCACAAAACTAACAGGTAGAAAACAAGCCAGAATTTTAAAATAACTTTTCTGTTGGATTTTTAAAAAATAAGTAATGTTTCTTAAAAAAATATTTGGAATTAAGATAGGTATAAAACAATAAGAATTAACTTGGGACATTCAATCAAACAGAATAAGGTGTTTTTTTTTTGTTTCAAAGAAGACAAAATATTCATTTACAATCAACTGACAAAAGATTATTTGTAAAGTAATCAGAATACGCACATATAAGTGTGCATGTTGGTATATCTTTGTTGTTTCATGATTTGGAATATATTATTCAAAATTATTTTATTATTATAGGATCCACACATGTATCTATTTCTATTCACTTACCACATTATTGTGTCAGGAAATTTTTTATTATATGAACAATTATTACAATTTTTTGTAGTATCATACAGACATATCTTCCTGTCTATATATGTACATGGGTCTTGTAATATTTTATTGATATGTCTGTAAATTATATTGTTATAATATATTTATTATTTATAAGTCAAAATCAGAATAATTTATTTGTACTTTCTAGCACTGAACAGATCTTTGATTAAATGCTTATTTGTAATTATTTCTAACTAATAAATTTATCTACAATTATTTTAAGTTATTCTAATGAAGTAACTTAATTCAAAACAGATTTAAAATATATATTTTTATTTTCACTTGTTCAGTCGTAATATTATAATCATTGCATCCTAAGCTAGTCAAGCAATAATGATTAGTTTATATCGAAGTAGAAATATATGTTTGTATTTGAACATTTGGATAGTTCTCTAACTGGTGCAAAAATAAAGATTTTCATTAAAGTCCACTCAGTTGATGACAATATTATTTTATTGATGGTCAGTATGCTCAAATCAACAGTTAGCCACATTTATTGATGGTGATCAGCATATCTTGATCTCAGCATTGTTTATGTTTATTATTGTATCTATAGACATTATATATGGGCAGGCAAATAATTGGTTTTATATTATGCTCAGTGTTTAGCATATACTAGATGATAATTAGCCTAGATTTTATAATGTATCTATTTTTAAATCCAGTCAACAAAGGTTATTGTTGATTTTATTAATACTAGTAATACTGTCATATATTTATAACTTATTTTAATAATCATTTCCAACTTAAATGCTATCTCTCTGCTCATCATCTTTTTTGATCATGAGATGTTGATATGGACCATCATCCCATGTCACCCCTTTTTATGTACCATTACAATATATATATATATATATATATATATATATATATATATATATATTGTAACGGTCAGAATCGTGTGATCAGCCAACAAGATTCAGAGACCTACCAAAAGTACTTCAAACCCAGTATGTTCGGGATATGGTAGTCACGGAACAGTACTAAGCTTTAACCTATTTGCCAGTGCTCCAAAATCTCCACTATCCAACAAATGCTCTGGATGCTACTAATGGTTATCGTATTTCTTTGGTCCCGGTGGTCAGGGTAGAAACAAAGACTCTTAATTCAAACCTATCCTATCCTGCCCTAGACTATTAATTTAATCCAAGATACTCACTAAATACTTTAATATAGCTCAAAATATTACTTTTAACATTTCATAGGTTTTGGATACATACACATATGACTTAATCAAGTGTGGATGTGGTTGAGTGGATATGATGAACCAGGGAATGACATGACAACGGTGTAAATATATACAATTTATTAACGCAATTCATTAGACAATATAAATAATAATAACCACGTTTGAATCTTATTATGATCATGTATGGGTTTACATTTTTAAACAAAAAAATAATAATTACAATGTTTGACAATAGTTATTGATAATGGTATAGAATTTAGATATCACTAGGATAAATATACGATTTTTACAAAGAATTACAATATTCAACAATAAGTTATTTATAAAGGTACAGTATTTAGATACCACTGGGATAAATATATGATTTTACCAAGAATTACAATACTCAAACATAAGTTATTTACAAAAATACAGTATTTAGATATGACTAGGATAAATGTATAATTTTTACAAAGAAGTCACCTGTCAATAATGACAACCAAGATTCTGAACTATTAAATATAACGATTACAATAATGAACATCAGTACTAGATGTGTGCGTGCATCATAATGAAGTCTTACTGGAGTTCTTGACACAACAATTGTGAATCAAAACAATAATTATAAATTAACCAAAAATGACAGTTACACACATAGTAAATAATCAGTATTATTATGTGTCAGCATAAAACAAATTTTTATATTGAGTTGTTATATTTTTATTATTACATATTGTAACGTATATAAATAAACGAATAGAAATATAACTTTCTTCTTTTTTGACATAGCTTGATCAACTCACGCGCAGTTTATATTAGCATGTAGAGGCCTAGCAAAACGAAAAACGTTATAATATAATATTTTATCGAGAAATATGCCACCACAACACTAATATGCCAATTTTGGAGAGCAAACACAATACCTGGTTATATTAAGTTAGAGGCCAAATGAATATATGTAATAAATTTATGCATGTGTTTACATACATAGGGGAAGTTAAGTATATATATATATTATTATATTTTATTGTTAGTATTCCCAGCAGGAGTTATGGACAAAAGCATAATTTTAGCTCCCTTCATTATTAATAGTTATATGAAAAATATGGTTTATCTATTTCACACAAAATTAACAACAGGTATGATTAAGAAATCTCATTACAGCATTCAGTGGCATCTGGTTTTGAATCTTGTGCTGGCTATATTATTAGCATTGGCAAACATGGGCCAATCTCCTTTTTCGAGCAGTAATATATATATATGTTCCTATGATAACACATCCGCATTCAGCTTGGCTTGGGTAGGAAATAATGGAGCGTGAGCTTCGAATCCCTATCGTTATAGAGTCTACCCATTCATCGGCTCAAAAAGACCATGGCTATCTCGTATCGCCAGAACCGGTAAAATATCCGTGTGGCAGTCCGCATAGCATACTCGACATCTATTCTTTATTAAAAGCCATATAGGCACAGATCAATCTATTAAGTCACTGATATATTTGCCCATTAAAAGCATTAACTTATATCTGCATAGATATTTTCCTAAACCTGTATTTAATAAGTAATAATGGGGAAATTTAAGACAACCATATCTTATAGGCTATAAAACGCCCAAAAGTTTCAAATATAAATCTTAACCATAAAATGCTAAAGAGGCAAAAAAAATACTACTGCTGAGATATTTCTTTCCCCAAGTGCATGCATCACTAAATATATATATAGCGAGATGAGCACATATCTTAGCAATAATATTGCCCGTTTTATACTTGAGAACGAAGCACTATTATTATTGTTTGTTTTTTTTAACACATAAATAGACACATATATATATATATATATCATTTTATTTTTTTCTATTGTCACAAAGAATGTTAATCTAAATGAAATAAAATAATCTTAACACTCATTCATATTTTAAATTTCTTTAACATGGTATTGTATGAGAAGAGGGCAGATTTTTATACAGATATTTGATTTCTTTTCTTTCTCCTTTTTTATTTTTTTAAATAAATGACATTTTTAACTAAGCCAGACTTAGACACGATTTAAGAAATTTAACTTTGACCGTTTCTTATTTTACCATTCAAAATGAATCGTTACCCCTTTCCCACTTTAGATTCGGAATAAAGCAAACAAATTTATACATAAATTGGTTTCATAGTGTAATATCATTTGTCCCCACACTTAACTAAATTGGCACAAATAAATTTAGCAATCAAATATATATATTATACTTAAAAAGAACATACCGGCATATCTCAAAATAAAACATATTAAAGCTGTAATAAACTCTATCATAATATTTTGTTCCACTTAGAATTATACATTACACTTTTTTAACCATTATTAAGTACTCTAGTTATAACTCACATTGACTTGTTAAAAGCAATAATAAAAATAACTATCACTGTCCCTTTTGAAACACACATTTTTTTTAAGATAGTAAAAAAAACAACTAAAACATTCATATATATATATATATATATATATATATATATCACTGTCCCCTTGAAACACATCTTTTTTTAAGATAGACTTTTACGAATTTTATAAATCTGAGGAAAATGAATGTTCTCAAGTTTTTATAGAAGGCATTTTAACCCTTTTCCCGCGCTCGACGAGACTCCTCGTCGACATCTAAAATCACTCTAACTCAGTTCGTTTTCATACGATAAAATTCGTTAAATACGTATTGAATTCGTTTTTAAAAGTTCTGTACGATGGTGACATCTTCCGATTTATTTTAGAAGTAAAAAATAAAAAAAAAACGCATTTAAACCTAAACAAAGAAGGAACATTATTTGTGATTGGTTCTTAGCATGCTCTCAGCCGAAAAAGACATTCTGATTGGCTGGAAAGAACAAAGAAACTGCCTGATCAAAGAAAATAAAGAAAAACGCTGAGATTTTCATTTCGAATACGATTTAAATTATTATTAAATAATATTTATGGAAATTAAACATAATTTTCAGAGAGAATAATAAAAAAACAAAATTATTTTCGAAAAATATTGAAGATTTAAGTAAATATATTGAAGATGTAGTAAAAAGAAATATTTACTTTTCTATAACGTAAAAGTCGATCTTTTTGTTTACATTATAACTTTTATGTTGCCGATATAGAATATCTTAGAATAAATAAATAGCAATTTATTTTTGAAAGAACTTTCGTTTTCTTCATGACCTGAAAAATTAATTATATACTTTTTATAAACGTATCTGAGTTGAATTTAATATTATAGGCGAATATGTTTTAACAATAGGCTTTGTCTTCAGTTTGTGAGTTGGCCAATTAAAAGATTTGATTTTTATCTGATACAACCAATGATAAAATTAGCGGTTTAAGGGTTAAAGATATAAATTATTATTTTTTTAAAGATTGAAAGTTTATACTTGCGATAGATTACTGTGTCATTTTGATTGAGGCAGATATTTTCCTACTGGTTCATTCATTGTCAGGATTGACCTTGGGCTTTACTGGACTCAGGATAGATCGGCTTTGATGTTGGTTCTCCATCTTCTTTCATAGCAGCAGCATGGGATCAATTGTCTTTCTTCCTCTTCTTAAGATGCATTTTTCTGGAGATTTTTCAGAGAAGGGAAAAGTAAATTTATCCTATTCACAGATCATAGCGTGGATCTCTTCTCAGCTTAAATATAATCAATTGCTCTAGTAACTGAGAATCACTTTTCTCTTAAAACTTTTGCTTTTAAAAGAACAAACTTTTTTCACTGCCAACAACTTTATTTTTATTCTCTGACTGCCTGACTTGGACTGTCCTAATTCTTTTGTTCCTCCCCTTCTCGAAAATTTAGCCCAGTATTTATAAAAACTTTTGCTAAGCAACTCTGTTTTCTATATTTTTTAACACCTATACTATAACTGCCTTGGTTAGAAATAAAAACAGACCGCATGATTGATCTTTGATTTAAATCAGTTTAAAGATAAGAAAATAATTTAATACTTCCATGTAACCAGCTGGGTTGATCTTTGATCTAAAACAGGTGACACAATCCTGTTGAGATTACACCAAGGTATGAAAATCTTACTTGCCTTTTAATGGCCTCAAGGATGAGAAAATAAATTCACACTTACATGCAAGTACATTTTTCAGAATGTTTAAGAAAAAAAACAGAATCATCAAAATGTTATTCGCAAGGAAAGAATCGCCTTTAGGACAAATATATAAGACAATGGAAATATATTTTTCTTTCTAAACATATATAAAAAATGCATTTCAATAAAACAATATATATATATACATGAGCCCTCTCATTCATCAAGACACACACATGTGCCTGTATATTATCCTTTTTAACAAACAAATAAAAAATGCAAAATTAGATATTTGAGCTTTAAAAATCTATAGACATATACCATTTCCAACAACTAACATGAAGCTCTGTGTGTGCAAACACACTGAACACTTCATATCCCTCAAGTTATGAAAAGAAAAAAAAACAATAAAAAAAGTGAAACCTATTCTGGTAACATCCTTTTTTTTCAGCAGAGACCCTTGAAGTTTATATTAAAGAATAACCAAACTGCTTCATAACAAAAATATATTAATCTATTCTATGGTTAATGATTGACTACATATATATCCCCAAAAATTCATATAGCTTTATACTAATTCGAAAATTCATGGTCCCTATTCATTTAAAATCAGTACCTGTCATTACCCTTTTTTTCCTAAGACCCTCTATGTTTTTCCCGGATCTGGATGTACATGGTGGTAGGGCTTTAAACTCAGGGCCTCACATGTTTGCCTGATACCCTTATATTCCTGAATGAGAAACACCTTTTCTTCACAAAGCTTTCTTATCTTGAAGGGTGGACAATATAATAGAGAGAATTTTCTACACTGATTTTGCTATGAGTCCCCAACGTTTTGAATGTGCACCCACACATGGTCACCTATTTGGAAATCAAATGGTTGTATGCCCCTCTTTCTTTGTTTCTCCGCAGTTCTCTTTAAGTGTTCCAAGGCTTTCTTCTCATTTCCTTTGTCAATTCTCTTTCCCTCTGTTGAATAGTGGGGTTTTCATCATATTCTGGAAGCCATGACCAACATGAAAGTAGATTTGTGTAAAGTTAGTGGCCTGATTAAATTTACAGTTGATCGGCTCTACCGCACTCTCACGCTTATTTTTCACATGCTCACTTATTTCACCAACACTCTTTCCAGAATCCTCAATGCCAGCTTTAATAATAGCCATTGTTGTTGTAGCTTTCATATAAGTCTTCAAGCACTTATTGCTGGGTGCACGTCCCTTTCCATCCATACACCACATGACAGTAGACAAAAGATCACTCCTAAATTTGCACTGCAGAATACCATCTTTATGAATATAACCATTAACATCATTTAACCTTTTTATCATGGTTAGGGGTTTAGCAATAAATAATGCCTTGGCTTTGATGGATTTAGATGGAGGTGAGGGCTTTTCTAAACCTGCAGCATTTTAGACAATCACTCTGAACTCATACTCTAAACCTTCAGTTAAACCTGTTACAGTGTAGTAAGTTTCACTTATTTCAAAACCAGCATTGAATATAACCCATCTTAAACTAATATCATCACATCTTTCAATTACATAATTACACATAGAGCTGCCATCATCCTCCTCAGGTTCATCCCATTTGATTGTAACTGCAGTTTTATCACAATTGACTATGTGTGGAGTCATTGAAGCTTTTGGTTTGACTAGGTCATTGACTTCTGCTCTTATGCTGTTATCATCCATGGAATAGCTACATTTTATCACATCATCCATAGTAACCTTATTAGTGATTGGTATTCTTTTTCGATCATCAGCAATGAGGTTGTATTTCTCTTCCTCTGGAAGAGTCTGTGTTTCTTTCTGCCATTCTACCATATCTTTTTCACTGGAAGTTTCACACACTAATTTAGCACTTTGTTCTTCCCTAACTTCCACCTCTGGTAATACCTGAACAAATTCAACCGGTAGTTTTTGAACTGTTAATTGGGATACTGTCTCAATATTTTCCAGTTGATCAGGTTGCAAGTCCCTTATTTCCTCCTGCTGTCCTTGTACATTCTGCATTTCTTTTTGGATGGTCTTAGAGTTCCCCTGTGGAGTATCATCTACTCCTTTATTTATTTTCTCAGACCCCTTTCTGCATTCCTCTTTAAACTCTTCCCTCTCTGTTCGAACTTTTCCCCACCAGTCATCCATCTTTCTCTGAGTTTCCTCTGCTTTCTTATTGCATTCACTTATTTTCTCTGCTATCTTAGAAAATTCACTCTTCATCTCTTCTGCTCTCTTACTGTCTTCCTCTGCTTTTTTGTTACTCTCTATGTTAATGGTTAACATCAGCTGGTAAAGGTCTTAAATTGTCACCTCCATTTTTTGCTTGTACTATAATAGTCTATTGCTTTCTATAACTATCTCTTCATCTAAACAATACTCTTTTTTGTACTATTTCTTTAGTTTCATAAAGTGTTATACCTTCCCCTCCTCTGATCTCCTATGCATCTTCATCCTTTCCACCATCATTCCCACATGCTGCCTGTTCCTTTCGTTATATTCATCCTAAGTCCATGCCTGCCTATCTACTATTCAACTGACATAAATATCACATGTACAATGAAAACAAATCAAAATGTATTTATATATATATATATATATATATATATATATATATATATATATATATATATATATATATATATATATATATATATATATATATATATATATATATATATATATAAAGTATATAAAAAAATTTCTATTACCCTCTTAAGACCAGTCACTGTCCCCCTTGCTTACAGGTTGCTTGTTCTGCTGTACCTAGAAAACTGCTAAGATCTAAAAATGACAACTTTCACACAATCATCACACTCTATTACCCCAATGTCACCCCCCTTTTGTTTATATCCACATCAGCCTGTGTCTCCCATCATCATCAATCCACACACCAAAGTAATATCCACAATGATTACTGGAATCCTGGCTGATGACAAAATTTATTTAGAATAACCTGAAAAAAAAATCTTTTTCAAAGATTATCTCTGGGCGCCGTGTCACCAACCACAATCCAATACAACATCAAAACCTATGTAACAGGCTTGAGAAACTATCTCTATGTTTTATGGAAGTGAGGGAATAAATCCAATTGCCTCATATTGGCATCAAACCTGAAAAATATCTCTACATATTTTACATAAAAAAATCTTAAATCAACATTATCACTCAGGTGCTCAGGGTGTATAGGTTTATATAATCAAAGTCTCACATTGGGAAGCCAAGCCCGGAAAAAAATATATACAACCACGTAACGGTCAGAATCATGTGATCAGCCAACAAGATTCAGAGACCTAGCAAAGGTACTTCAAACCCAGTATGTTCGGGATATGGTAGTCGCGGAACAGTACTAAGCTTTAACTGATTTGCCAGTGCTCCAAAATCTCCACTATCCAACCAATGCTCCTGATGCTACTAATGGTTATCATTTTTCTTCCATCCCGGTGGTCAGGGTAGAAACAAAGCCTCTCAATTCAAACCTAGCCTATCCTGCACTAGACTTTATTAATTTAATCCAAGATACTCACTAAATACTTTAATATAGCTCAAAATATTACTTTTAACATTTCATAGGTTTTGGATACATACACATATGACTTAATCAAGTGTGGATGTGGTTGAGTGGATATGATGAACCAGGGAATGACATGACAATGGTGTAAATATATACAATTTATTAACGCAATTCATTAGACAATATAAATAATAATAACCACGTTTGAATCTTATTATGATCATGTATGGGTTTACATTTTTAAACAAAAAAATAATAATTACAATGTTTGACAGTAGTTATTGATAATGGTATAGAATTTAGATATCACTAGGATAAATATACGATTTTTACAAAGAATTACAATATTCAACAATAAGTTATTTATAAAGGTACAGTATTTAGATACCACTGGGATAAATATATGATTTTACCAAGAATTACAATACTCAAACATAAGTTATTTACAAAAATACAGTATTTAGATATCACTAGGATAAATGTATAATTTTTACAAAGAAGTCACCTGTCAATAATGACAACCAAGATTCTGAACTATTAAATGTAACGATTACAATAATGAACATTAGTACTAGATGTGTGTGTGCATCATAATGAAGTCTTACTGGAGTTCTTGACACAACAATTGTGAATCAAAACAATAATTATAAATTAACCAAAAATGACAGTTACACACATAGTAAATAATCAGTATTATTATGTGTCAGCATAAAACAAATTTTTATATTGAGTTGTTATATTTTTATTATTACATATTGTAACGTATATAAATAAACGAATAGAAATATAACTTTCTTCTTTTTTGACATAGCTTGATCAACTCACGTGCAGTTTATATTAGCATGTAGAGGCCTAGCAAAACGAAAAACGTTATAATATAATATTTTATCGAGAAATATGCCACCACAACACTAATATGCCAATTTTGGAGAGCAAACACAATACCTGGTTATATTAAGTTAGGGGCCAAATGAATATATGTAATAAATTTATGCATGTGTTTACATACATAGGGGAAGTTAAGTATATATATATTTATTATTATTATATTTTATTGTTAGTATTCCCAGCAGGAGTTATGGACAAAAGCATAATTTTAGCTCCCTTCATTATTAATAATTATATGAAAAATATGGTTTATCTATTTCACACAAAATTAACAACAGGTATGATTAAGAAATCTCATTACTGCAGTCAGTGGCTTCTGGTTTTGAATCCTGTGCTGGCTATATTATTAGCATTGGCAAACATGGGCCAATCTCCTTTTTCGAGCAGTAATATATATATATATGTTCCTATGATAACACATCCGCATTCAGCTTGGCTTGTGTAGGAAATAATAGAGCGTGGGCTTCGAATCCCTATTGTTATAGAGTTTACCCAGTCATCGGCTCAAAGAAAACCATCGCTATCTCATATCGCCAGGACCGGTAAAATATCCGTGTGGCAGTCCACATAGCATACTCGACAGCTATTTTTTATTAAAATCCATATAGGCACAGATCAATCTATTAAGCCACTGATATATTTGTCCATTAAAAGCATTAACTTATATCTGCATAGATATTTTCCTAAACCTGTATTTAATAAGTAATAATGGGGAAATTTAAGACAACCATATCTTATAGGCTATAAAACGCTCAAGTGTTTCAAATATAAATCTTAACCATAAAATGCTAGAGGCAAAAAAAATACTACTGCTGAGATATTTCTTTCCCCAAGTGCATGCATCACTAATTATATATATAGTGAGATGAACACATATCTTTGCAATAAGTAATATTGCCTGTTTTATACTTGAGAAAGAAGCACTATTATTATTGTTATTTTTTTTAACACGTAAATAGATGCATATATATATCATTTTATTTTTTTCTATTGTCACAAAGAATCTAAATCAAATAAAATAATCTTAACACTCATTCATATTTTAAATTTCTTTAACAAGGTATTGTCATTATACATATATGGGAAAAGGGCGGATTTTTATACAGATATTTGATTTCTTTTCTTTCTCCTTACTTAGACATGATTTAAGAAATTTAACTTTGACCGTTTCTTATTTTACCATTCAAAATGAATCGTTACCTCTTTCCCACTTTAGATTCGGAATAAAGCAAACAAATTTATACATAAATTGGTTTCATAGTGTAATATCATTTGTCCCCACACTTAACTAAATTGGCACAAATAAATTTAGCAATCAAATTTATATATTATACTTAAAAAGAACATACCGGCATATCTCAAATAAAACATATAAAAGCTGTAATCATAAACTCTATCATAATCTTTTGTTCAACTTAGAATTATACATTACACTCTTTTTTTAACCATTAATAAGTAATCTAGTTATAGCTCAAATTGACTTGTTAAAAGCAATAATAAAAATAACTATCACTGTCCCTTTTGAAACACACATTTTTTTTAAGATAGTCAAAAAAAAAAACTAAAACATTCATATATATATATATCACTGTCCCCTTGAAACACATCTCTTTTTAAGATAGTCTTTTACGAATTTTATAAATCTGAGGAAAATGAATGTTCTCAAGTTTTTATAGAAGGCATTTTAAAGATATAAATTATTATTTTTTTAAAGATTGAAAGTTTTACTTGCGATAGATTACTGTGTCACTTTGATTGAGGCAGATATTTTCCTACTGGTTCATTCATTGTCAGGATCGACCTTGGGCCTTACTGGACTCAGGATAGACCGGCTTCGATGTTGGTTCTCCATCTTCTTTCATAGCAGCAGCATGGGATCAATTGTCTTTCTTCCTCTTCTTTAGATGCATTTTTCTGGAGATTTTTCAGAGAAGGGAAAAGTAAATGTCCTACTCACAGATCATAGAATGGATCTCTTCTCAGCTTAAATATAGTCAATTGCTCTAGTAACTGAGAATCACTTTTCTCTTAAAACATTTGCTTTTAAAAGAACAAACTTTTTTCACTGCCAACAACTTTATTTTTATTCTCTGACTGCCTGACTTGGACTTTCCTAATTCTTTTGTTCCTCCCCTTATCGAAAATTTAGCCCAGTATTTATAAAAACTTTTGCTAAGCAACTCTTTGTTTTCTATATTTTTAACACCTATACTATAACTGCCTTGGTTAGAAATGAAAACAGACTGCATGATTGATCTTTTATTTAAATCAGTTTAAAGATAAGAAAATAATGTAACACTTCCATGTAACTAGCTGGGTTGATCTTTGATCTAAAACAGGTGACACAATCCTGTTAAGATTACACCAAGGTATGAAAATCTTACTTGCCTTTTAATGGCCTCAAGGATGAGAAAATAAATTCACACTTACATGCAACTACATTTTTCGGAATGTTTAAGAAAAAAGAACAGAATCATCAAAATGTTATTCGCAAGGAAAGAATCGCCTTTAGGACAAATATATAAGACAATGGAAATATATTTTTCTTTCTAAATATATATATAAAATGTATTTCAATAAAACAATATATATACATGAGCCCTCTCATTCATCAAGACACACACACATGTGCCTGTATATTATCCCCTTTAACAAACAAATAAAAAATGAAAAATTAGATATTTGAGCTTTAAAAATCAATAGACGTATATCATTTCCAACAACTAACATGAAGCTCTGTGTGTGCAAACACACTGAATGCTTCAATATATATATATATGATAAACAAAAATGCAAGTTAAAAAATTTGCTAACGCTTGTATTTATGTCCACAGATGGCATTCTACCAAAAACGCCAATCAAGTGTATGTTTTGTTTACATAAACGTCAGAGTAGTTGGTATTCACTATCTCTAACTATAATTCCACTTTCAGATCATGATTTCAAGCTATTTGCTATCGTCAGTGAAAGACAGGAATAAAGAAACTAGATCTAAATACAAACTCTGAGCGTTTATGAAACAATTTCTATTCAGCTTGCAAGTGTGAATTTTTTAGACACGTAATGTCTTCAAACTCAGCATAGCAAACCAGATAGTTATATGGGTCTGATCTCAGTTCAGCATCACCACATAGTAGAAGCCTCTGCAATCTATATCATTGCAAGAAAGACCTCAAAGGTACATTTATGATAAACAAAAATGCAAGTTAAAAAACTTGCTAACGCTTGTATTTATGTCCACAGATGGCTTTCTACCAAAAACGCCAATCAAGCGTATGTTTTGTTTACATAAACATCAGAGTAGTTAGTATTCACTATCTCTAACTATAATTCCACTTTCAGATCATGATTTCAAGCTATTTGCTATCGTCAGTGAAAGACAGGAATAAAGAAACTAGATCTAAATACAAACTCTGAGCGTTTATGAAACAATTTCTATTCAGCTTGCAAGCGTGAATTTTTTAGACACGTAATGTCTTCAAACTCAGCATAGCAAACCAGATAGCTATATGGGTCTGATCTCAGTTCAGCATCACCACATAGTAGAAGCCTCTGCAATCTATATCATTGCAAGAAAGACCTCAAAGGTACATTTATGATAAACAAAAATGCAAGTTAAAAAACTTGCTAACGCTTGTATTTAGTTCCACAGATGGCGTTCTACCAAAAACGCCAATCAAGCGTATGTTTTGTTTACATAAATGTCAGAGTAGTTAGTATTCACTATCTCTAACTATAATTCCACTTTCAGATCATGATTTCAAGCTATTTGCTATCGTCAGTGAAAGACAGGAATAAAGAAACTAGATCTAAATACAAACTCTGAGCGTTTATGAAACAATTTCTATTCAGCTTGCAAGCGTGAATTTTTTAGACACATAATGTCTCAAACTCAGCATAGCAAACCAGATAGCTATAGATCAGACCCATATAGCTATCTGGTTTGCTATGCTGAGTTTGAAGACATTACGTGTCTAAAAAATTCATGCTTGCAAGCTGAATAGAAATTGTTTCATAAACGCTCAGAGTTTGTATTTAGATCTAGTTTCTTTATTCCTGTCTTTCACTGACGATAGCAAATAGCTTGAAATCATGATCTGAAAGTGGAATTATAGTTAGAGATAGTGAATACTAACTACTCTGACGTTTATGTAAACAAAACATACGCTTGATTGGCGTTTTTGGTAGAACGCCATCTGTGGACATAAATACAAGCGTTAGCAAGTTTTTTGTATTTTTGTTTATCATAAATGTACCTTTGAGGTCTTTCTTGCAATGATATAGATTGCAGAGGCTTCTACTATGTGGTGATGCTGAACTGAGATCAGACCCATATAGCTATCTGGTTTGCTATTCTGAGTTTGAAGACATTACGTGTCTAAAAAATTCACGCTTGCAAGCTGAATAGAAATTGTTTCATAAACGCTCAGAGTTTGTATTTAGATCTAGTTTCTTTATTCCTGTCTTTCACTGACGATAGCAAATAGCTTGAAATCATGATCTGAAAGTGGAATTATAGTTAGAGATAGTGAATACTAACTACTCTGACGTTTATGTAAACAAAACATACGCTTGATTGGCGTTTTTGGTAGGACGCCATCTGTGGACATAAATACAAGCGTTAGAAAGTTTTTTAACTTGCATTTTTGTTTATCATAAATGTACCTTTGAGGTCTTTCTTGCAATGATATAGATTGCAGAGGCTTCTACTATGTGGTGATGCTGAACTGAGATCAGACCCATATAGCTATCTGGTTTGCTATGCTGAGTTTGAAGACATTACGTGTCTAAAAAATTCACGCTTGCAAGCTGAATAGAAATTGTTTAATAAACGCTCAGAGTTTGTATTTAGATCTAGTTTCTTTATTCCTGTCTTTCACTGACGATAGCAAATAGCTTGAAATCATGATCTGAAAGTGGAATTATAGTTAGAGATAGTGAATACTAACTACTCTGACGTTTATGTAAACGAAACATACGCTTGATTGGCAGTCTTGGAAGGACGCCATCTGTGGACATAAATACAAGCATTAGCAAGTTTTTTAACTTGCATTTTTGTTTATCATAAATGTACCTTTGAGGTCTTTCTTGCAATGATATAGATTGCAGAGGCTTCTACTATGTGGTGATGCTGAACTGAGATCAGACCCATATAGCTATCTGGTTTGCTATGCTGAGTTTGAAGACATTACGTGTCTAAAAAATTCACGCTTGCAAGCTGAATAGAAATTGTTTCATAAACGCTCAGAGTTTGTATTTAGATCTAGTTTCTTTATTCCTGTCTTTCACTGACGATAGCAAATAGCTTGAAATCATGATCTGAAAGTGGAATTATAGTTAGAGATAGTGAATACTAACTACTCTGACGTTTATGTAAACAAAACATACGCTTGATTGGCGTTTTTGGTAGAACGCCATCTGTGGACATAAATACAAGCGTTAGCAAGTTTTTAACTTGCATTTTTGTTTATCTTAAATGTACCTTTGAGGTCTTTCTTGCAATGATATAGATTGCAGAGGCTTCTACTATGTGGTGATGCTGAACTGAGATCAGACCCATATAGCTATCTGGTTTGCTATGCTGAGTTTGAAGACATTACGTGTCTAAAAAATTCACGCTTGCAAGCTGAATAGAAATTGTTTCATAAACGCTCAGAGTTTGTATTTAGATCTAGTTTCTTTATTCCTGTCTTTCACTGACGATAGCAAATAGCTTGAAATCATGATCTGAAAGTGGAATTATAGTTAGAGATAGTGAATACTAACTACTCTGACGTTTATGTAAACAAAACATACGCTTGATTGGCGTTTTTGGTAGAACGCCATCTGTGGACATAAATACAAGCGTTAGCAAGTTTTTTAACTTGCATTTTTGTTTATCATAAATGTACCTTTGAGGTCTTTTTTCAATGATATAGATTGCAGAGGCTTCTACTATGTGGTGATGCTGAACTGAGATCAGACCCATATAGCTATCTGGTTTGCTATGCTGAGTTTGAAGACATTACGTGTCTAAAAAATTCACGCTTGCAAGCTGAATAGAAATTGTTTCATAAACGCTCAGAGTTTGTATTTAGATCTAGTTTCTTTATTCCTGTCTTTCACTGACGATAGCAAATAGCTTGAAATCATGATCTGAAAGTGGAATTATAGTTAGAGATAGTGAATACTAACTACTCTGACGTTTATGTAAACAAAACATACGCTTGATTGGCGTTTTTGGTAGAACGCCATCTGTGGATATATATATATATATATATTCAGAGTCCACGTAAAATATACTAAAGCTGATTGAAATGGAATGGTTAGATCCCAGGTCCAACAAAGCTTCAACTAGTCACCAGTGTTTTGTGGCTTAACACTCTATGAATGACATTTCTGAGGTTACACATGGGTCTTACTTTAATCTGTGAGCTGCCTTCAAACAGGAAGAAACTTAAGACCAAAAAATTAACTAAACAATGGCTAACCAAAGGGTTAAGATGGACCAAGACATGCTAACTTAAGGGTAGATTAACACTTAAAACTATAATTTAACTATAATGCAATACAGAGAGAAAAATTATATAATTAAATAATTTCTTTTGTTTTCTTTCTCCTATAATTGTTAACTATTTACCAATTTTGATTTTGAAAAGTTTGTTGAAATTTTTGAAACAAAATAAGAGAGATAAAGTTTTATGTTTATTATTCTTTTTAAAAAATAAAAAAAAATGTGATTTTAACATTTACTAAAATTGTAACTTAATTAGAGTTTACTATATTTCTTTTCTCTTTATCTGTATTCAAAAGAAAATATAGTATTTATCAAATGAATCTAATTAATTTGGTTGTTTTCTTTTTGCAATTAAATTTTAATCAGAAAAAATATAAAAAAATTTATGATTGTAATTTAAATTTTGACCTTGTTTTTCATTGTCAATGTTGAAGGAAGAAAACAACTGAATTATTGTATTTGTAAAAATTGATCTAATCGACTATTAATAATTATATCATGTTGAAAGCAAATTGTTATTGACTTAAGTTTTTGGTAAGAAGTCACTCCTAATGTAGCTGTTGAAGAAAATAATAAAGTCTTAAACCAGCTGTTGAAGAGCACAATTTAATATTTTTGACCAAGTGGCTGAAAAAGACATTAGGAGAAAATAAGTTCCTCACTTAACTGCTAAAAAAGAAAAGTTTTAACCAAGCTATCAGCATAGTATGAATTTAGTTAATAAAATGGTTTCTACAATAAAATCCATGTGCTAAATTCATGTAAAATCTAAGATTATTTTTTTCCATGTAACCTGACTTTACTGGAATAAAATATATATAAAAAAGAAAATATACCGAAAGTAATTTGCTATCTTGTCTTCAACAAAAAATATGTCTCTATGTATTAACCTCACATGGAAATCTTATTGAAAATAAAATGGGTAATTTTTTGATATTTGTGAACCTAAAAATACTGCATATTAAATAGAGAAACCATGTATATTATGTAAAAACTTTCAAGAAAAAAACTTACCCGGAAAAAACTGGAAGTTATAACTGCCAAAAAAGGATTCCAAAGAAGAATAAAACCACAGTTAGATGTATTTTTATCTGCACATTTTCACTTATATAAAAAAACGATTTTTTAAAGAAATAATTTATATGAATAAGAAAATATAATTTTGAATAATTTCATTAATTTAATATTTTTTGTGAAACATGTTTTTAATGCATTCAGTTTTTCTCTTCAAAATAATGAAAAAGTTTTTGAAAAATTGAATTTTTTGAAATGAAAATATCTTTTATTGAAACATGTTTTTTCTTTTCATTCATTATACCCCCGTCCCCCAAAAAACTTAACAAAGAGTTAATTAAGCTAAGTTAAAAATTGTTATGTCTGATTTTGAAAATGCTGTTTTTCCAACTTTTGTTATTTAAAGATATAAGTCAACGAAAGCAAAAGTTAATAAATTCAATAAATAAAAATCAACTGGTTAGTTTTAATTTTTATTAAACTATACATTTTGAAAACGTAAATAAGTTTTGAAGTTTCATATTATCATATCATTTTTTATTTAGTGTTAATCAAGTATTACATATTTTTTTTACACATATTTTGTTAGTGTTAACGTTTTTATCCATATCACTATCTATTATTACATGAATTAGTGATGTGTGCGATTTGATTTCAATACAGTATAGAGTTTAGAAATTTTTAAATGATTCCAGTAAATATATTCAATTATTGTAGACTAATTTACAAAGTATGTAAAATTATTTAAAGCAAGCTGTTATATTTATTTATTTATATCTTGTTCACAGTAATAATTTATAGAATTCATGCTTTCTGAAGTAGATTAGCACATAATGGTTACTTATAAAGATTAGGGAGTCATGCTAGTGTTTTGGATATCCAAATGATAATCCTGGATGTCATAAATGTATCACCAGTAAATTCCATGCACTAAATTTTATTTTATATTTTTTATTAGAAAATAAGTTTATAGTTGACCAAAACATTAATAGTCCTATATGGCCAGAGCATTGATGATGGTTTCTGGTAGAGATATTTAAAATGCATTCTCTTGCTAAGAATTTATCACAAGGCTTGTTGACCAATTAGTAAAGCTCTTTGTTTCTATTTACAAGCTTAAAAAATTGTGTTATTTGATATATGATTCTGTTTTTTAAATTTTTATTGACTATAATCTTTGCTTTAAGTCTTAAGTGATAATATATTGCTAAGAATACTAATATATGGTTTGGCTGTAGATGCCTCAGTCCCATATAGCTATTTGAATTATATAGCTGTATTTGAAGACATTTAAGTGTCTGAAAATTTCAGAATTTCTACTCAATAGTTAACTTTAAACAAATGCTGGCTTTGGGTTGGTATATTTAGATCTAGATTCTGAAACTATCCTATTGCCTCACTCTAAGGATTGACAAAGCATGAAGCCATTGGTCTGGGGTTTGGGTGTTGTTTATGATAGAGATATTTTAAATGCTTTCTTTTCCTAACCATTTAACACAAAGCATGTTGAGCAATTAGGAATGCTTTGTGTTTATATTTACAAGCTTAAAAAATTGGGACATATGATATATGACATTTATTTTTATACCTTTGGTAAAATTGCAAAGTTGCTTTCAAAAGAATTTTTTAATTAAAATGGATTTGAAAGGATTAGTGATGTTTTTGAAAAGATAAGAAAAAAAATTAAATTTGTTGTTAACACCCCAATCAGAGTGGGATAAAAAATATCTTGTAGCTTTTGTAAGAGCTGAGCAGGAGAGTCTGGTTTTAATATTTTGAATAGGCAGCCAAATTTTCCAGCTGCAAAGTGTGGATAACAATTTTTTGAAGACAGTACTTGTCTTAATATTTTTGTGAAGCAGTTGGCTCATAGCTACCAGCAAAGTTTGGCTAAAATATTTTGTGAAGAGTTTTTTGTTGTTAACTGTAGCAGAGAATGGCCATGGTAAACCTAGCTGTAGAGATGGCTGGAAGAATTAAACAGGGGACTTCCTTGAAGATAAAAACATACAAGGAAGCAGTTGCCATAATTTACTGCTGAAGTTTTGAATTATGCAGCTACCTTTCTTTTATATTCACTTGTTTGCTTAAGTATGGAGAAGACAGTTTACTGGCCTGAAGTCAGCAAGTCCAAGACAGATGGAAACCTAAATAAAGATCAATTTACCCAAATTATAACTTCCTTATTATGACTTTCCTGAACTGGTCAATTCATGAAGAAGTAGTTATACATATGCTTCTGTGTCTATATGCAGAGAAGCACTGATAAATGTATATACAGTGAATTGTATTTTTTAATATTCCTTAAAAAGACATTTTAACTTAGTAACTTAAAGTAAAACAAATAAGTAATTTGCTTGAGTCAAAGTCTAAAAGAAAAGATTTAGAGATAATTTTTATGCATATATATTTACAGAAATCGTTTTTACTATTTTTTTAAAAATGACATTAAATATTGTGTGAATCATAATTAAGTGTCAAGAATAAGTCAGTAATTTAGACTATAAAAGAAAAGAGACATTTTAAGTGAGTTGATAATTAATCAATCAAAACAGTTACTGGTTGAAAACTGACTTTATTTTATTTAATGAAAACAACAAAACAGTAATTATAAAATAGGAAAACTTGTTATTAAAATAACAAATAAACTTTATATAGTTTCAATACTGAATCAAGTATGAAAATGTAATATTATTGTAACAAATTAGAATAGGACATATGGGTAAAATTTAATCATTTTTGTCATTATTGAATATCAATTGAAATATGTAGTCATTGTATATCATAAATCACATGTCTGTGTACATATATATGTAAATCAATGTAATAATTTGAATTTTGTATAGTAATTTTGTAAATCACAAATATGATAACTTTCTTAATGAAAATCAGAAGGCTTATGTGTATAGCCAACATTCTACTGACCAAAACTTCATTTTTATATTATTAATAATAAACTCATATTCAGTTGTTAAAAATTATTCCAGCGATTCTAAATATTTTAAAATATCTTTTTCCATCATCTCATGGTCACATTCAGTAATAGAGCTTATGTTCTCTGAAATAGATTTGAGCACAGGATGAATATATTAATGGGTATGTATTTAGTGCCTTAAGAGCATTCCAGTATGGCATTGTACTGATTTTGGCATGAAAATTGTATTCTTCAAAACTCATTCACTACATTTTATTTACCTTAGTCTTATTAAAAGAAAGTTTATAGTTGGCCTGTATATTAATGTTACAATGTGGCCAGAGCATTGATGATGATCAGCATATTTTAGTGTACCAGCATTATTGTTTAGATTTTGATTAGTGTGTATTCTAATAGATGAATACTTAAGTTGGTGAATGCAAATTAATGTTTAAATAATTGCCCAAGCTGGAAATGGTCAATAGTTAGCTTGGACAACCGAAGACCCATTTCCAATCCAGTCACTAGATTGACTGTTGATATATATATATTGTATTGTTTAAATCCAGTCACAAAATGGACTGTTGCTTTATTATATTTATTTTTATGTTGATTTAATTGTGTTGATTTCTTTTGATGGATCATTCATGATGATGAATGGTTATTACTTTTAGAATATTTCTTTTGAATAGTATTTATATTTACTTCCTTTACAATGCTGTTGATTTATAATTCCACCAGATATCCCATACCGTTACAATATATATATACCTGGGTCTCATTTTATGCGGTAGATAAGTTCCCAGAAAACACGCACAAATGGAATCGCACAAAAATAAACTTAACTTACCTTGAAAAATGGAGGATAGGTTCTATATTTTTCAGAATAAGCATAAAAGCAAAGCAACAAAGAAAAGTTATTTTAAAATTCGCATTAAAAAAATAAGCAAATAAAGTATGACTAATAAAAAATTTCAAATATTTGAAAAAAATTAATACAAGAGCAGCTTTTTTTACTTTTTTTATTTACTATAGTATTTAATTTTACATTTTTTCATACATATTTTAATCATTATCACTATTTGACAATATGTGTTCGTTTGTGAACTAAGAAATCAGATTCATGACGTGATTTACAACTAGTGCCACTTTCAGTCTTGAGCTGTGTTAATGGTTTTCTGTTTCTTTATTAATAAAATCAGATCGCAATCGAAACAAGAAGATTATACATTATCATTAGAAAAATTATTTTCAGTTTATAAAATCAATAAAATCTTTGTTATTATTTATTTTAAAAATCTAAAAAAATATTTATTTCTGTTAATATCTAACAAAATACGTTTTAAAAGTTTAAAATTTCTGAATATTTATTGCGATATTTTTATACTTATATATAAATCTATTATTATTATTTACTCATTAGTATAAGTAGGTTATTTACGTAGAAGCTAAGATTCTAAATATATCTTCAGACCATATTCACGTTAGCTGCTAATATAACATTATATTTTTGAAAGAAAAAAAAAGTATTTCAAGTCAAAATAAGTTATTAATAATTTAAATTTCTTGGTATCTAATAAATATAATGAAATATAAAAGATATTAAGAAGATACATGAATCACATAACTTCAAAATCGCATTAAAATAATCCGCATAAAACGAGATCCAGGTGTATATTAAACTTTTTAACTCAAGAAAAATCCCTACAAAAGAAAAAACAGTACCAAATAATAAACAAAGTAAATCAAGAAACCAAATAGAGATGAAAAAATATAATAAGTAAAATATCATAATATAAAAAAGAGCATAAAAAACAATAATCAAGCTAATAACGTGGAAAATTTACAGCTAATTTTTTAATGAAAAATGCTAAGAAAAACATATACATCTCACAGTAATGTCTGTATAAAATATTGAAAACATACCGTTTCATTCGGCATGCTGCAAGCATCTATTACGACTGATGAGACAGCTAAAAGACATACACAAACCAGCATTACACTTATAAGCTTCATACTTTGTCAATTGTCCTAAAAATAAAAAATATAAATGTAAATATGTATATATTGTACCGGTCAAAACATGTTTATCCATCTAACATGAGCTGGAACTCACAAACTGTACTTCAAACCCAGTCAAGCCTGATATTTAGATCAGGGACGAGCCTGAATTCGAACCCACTCTCTAAGTCCCAGATCAAACACCTAATGGATAACATAACAATGATGGCACATGAGAATTAATTCTTAATCTGGCCCACTAGCAAAACGGAGAAGACAATGAGACATCTATTACTATGACTAAACTAAAAGATATATACACATGGCTGTATGTTTGAAAGTGGAGAAAAAGGAATTCGAACTACTCAAATAAGTTAGACAATAAAATATAGTTTAATATAATGACAAATTATTATACATTATGACTTAATTATATACATTAGTGTGTGCGTGAATGAGCAAGCGGTTGAAGCAGATGACCTGATGCTCAGATCCTGCTTCACAGCCCACGTCCAATCTCCTACCAACTAACAAGGTTTAAACCCATCCTTACTCATGTATAAATATTTATTAGTACGTGTATATATTTTTTTGCTTTATTATTTTAACATAAATAACATAGATATTTATATCTTAACCTAAAACTATTTAAGAAATAAATAATTAATATTATTTTCATGTGTATGCGTGCGTAATGGATAAAAATATATTTTTTTAGTGTAGGAGATTGCTTAGAAATCATAAAAATTATATTATATATATTATGTATTTAAAGGTCATATATGAAACTTATTATTTTTTTATATTTAATTTAGTAGTCAGTAATGATGCAATTCTTTTAAAAAGTTTCTCAAAAACAATTACCCAGAAAAGCTCATTAGTTAAAAGTAAAAGATTACAATTTTGTAATAGTAAAATAAATCCATTAGTGGAAATTTTGTCCACACCATCTTGTTTTAAAATCATAAGACTTATTTCAAAACAGTCGTTCGAGAAACTGATAACAGAATTGCATTGTTTCAAAAGTCTTACAAGACAAAGGAGATCCGGTCAGCCGATTTTAGCTTGGCTACAGTGCACAAATTGCCTCAGGTCCAGCAGTAGTTGCGATGCTACATCACCAAAAAAAAGAGTATAAATAATGCTGGATTTGAATCCAAAAAAAAAAGGAGACAACCATAAATTTCATGATGCTAAACCAAATCCACATCAGTCTGAAATTTTATCCAATGTGCCGTGAGTAGGGAAAATTTCACCTTCCCGTCCATTCCAATGTTTTGCCCATAACAAAGCTCCGGATCCCGTACTTATGAACTCTAAATATCTGCCTATTAAGTAAATAAATGCTACATGTCATGTCGTATTCAGACCCTAGATGTAGTGCCCTAATGCTGATGAACATTACTCATATCAAGGACTGCTACTCCATATATCAAGATAAAAGAACTCTAGCCACTCTTGATTATCAAATTCAGCCTTCTTTATAATAACTATAATCCTGACGCTCTATTCTGATATTATGTTTAAATGTTTTTATATTATGTAACTCTCTGTAATATAATTCTATATAACTTATTCTATCATTAAGCCTCTACTTAACATGTTTTCCTTTAATTTCCATGCGGCAAATAACTCTAGTTCATTATGTTTTATGTATTTATGTTTTTAAAATGCCAATAATATTTTCAAAATCGCTAACATCTCTATTTTTCCTACCCATTATTTACGGGGTAATTAAGAATGTAGGTTAATTAAAAATAAGTTTTATTCAACTTATGCAGGTGTTCGCGATTTTAGAAAAACAAAGTTATAAAAATTGCTATAGAAAACAGATCAACATCTGTTTTCATAAAATGTTCTTTTTCTTTCTAAATAATAATGGGCTGTTCTTAACTTTAATGTACTTTATATATATAAAAATCTATATTTTATCCCAACTATTACCACCACCCCAGTTATTTATGTATCAACTTATTTACTTTCATAATAGCATTTATTAACCGACATGGGTATTCATTAAACGTGTGGGGAGTTATGAATAACTTAAAGTAAAAGAGAAGGGAAATCTTTATGTCTTAAAATTCTATATTTAGTTAAATTTATCAACCATGCCTGATTAGCGATTAGATCATACCATTACACAGGGTATTCTATAATTTATGAGTATTAAATATTTAAGATAGTCTTAGATCATACCATTATGCAGGGTATTCTATAATTTATGGGTATTAAATATTTAAGATAGTCTTTAAAGCTATACATTTCATTATCTCCAAGCATTGCGTGCATATAGGCAACTTCGTTTCTATATTATATATATATATATTCGTGCTTCTCTTTTTATGGTCTCGCAAAGTCGAGCCTCATCATCATTCTCAATGTCCAAGAACCAGGCTTAAACCCCCCTGGGGACATATTTGGTTGTATGGGTGTGCTTATATGGGGATAGCTCTGGAGTAACCAGCCCAATAATGCATAGCCGACCGCTCTTCGTTTCTAAACCGATCATGCCATTTGCAGAGTTATATCAGTATATTTTCAAAATGAATTCCACGAAGCACACATTCAGATCCATGACTGGATCACATCATAGATGCCGCCATGCATGTACCATCTGTTGTTACATTTCTAGTAAACCCATGAACATCCATAAGCCATAATGTTGTGATTTTGCTAAACAGACATCTATGTCCATTATTTAAGATGCATGTCATTGCAACAAACTTATTATTATTAATATAAATATTCATTAGCCGTCCCACACGTATGCCACTTTATAAACCAAATTAATAATTATATTCTGTACAAATGTAATATTTCTTTATTAAAACATTATTCTCTTTCAAATCGGTTAAATGCTATTTTTTGTTTTCTCTGGGGGTGGAATAGTATTTCAATAGTACTTTCTAATAGCACTAATTCTTTATGGTATCTATTATTGGCATCACCGCAAATGTAAACAAAGGTATTGTAAAATCTGATTTTTGATGTATAAATCAAAGATAATCTTATTTCTTAAAATCAACCATTATATAATATTTACGAGGCCAATGTCTGACAAATAATCAGACCCATTTATTTATGTTTTATCAATATAATAAATCTCAAAATATATATCATACCTTTCCGAATCATTGTGCTTTCTTTTATTTAAGTTAATATTAATTCATAAGTTATGCTCATGATGATTAGATGATCTCCGCTAAAATACAAAATTAATATGCAAGGTCACAAGCCTTCATTAGTTTTAAATAATAATTCATTTTAAGTTAGTCTATCATTAAATTTAGCTTAGTCTTTTTTGTGTCTCCGATGAACGATGCCGGCGGTGAGAAATGAAATTAGATCGATATCATTGGGATTGTTGCTCATAAGTTGGTAGATCTGGGAAAGGGGCAAATAGGGCAGAATTCATGAGTGTTCCTCACTTATGTATCTTGTGCATGATTGGATTTGAGGTACTTTTACCTGGATGATAGATCTTGTTATGTGAACATACAAAACTGACCGGTACACGGTAGAGGATTACATAGTGTCATTCATGCTATTATTTCTCATATGCTCTTTATTAGCTAAATAATATATTATAAATAAACACACATCTTTGGTGGGTCAAACATTAAGAAGCCAATCAATTATTAGAAAGAATTGACATAAAATTGCTATTAACGCTTTTTTGGGGACCGTTCAGAGATTCATTACAGATATAATATAAAGTATTTTCTTGCCTTTATGGTCGTGAAAATAAATAAAATACATTTGAAAACATATCTGATTATATGACAAAATGTTTAATGAAACTTCTTTTAATTAGCACTGGTAAGAAGAGTGCTTATTTTCCCCAAGGCAGAAAGATATTCTTAAATACAAAAATAAGTTACAATGGTGGGATGGTATAAGATTGAAATAAATTTAATTAATAACACTAGTAATAGTTGGCATTTATACATATTTTGAGCAGAGCGCAATTTTAATATTATTACAGCACTAAAATTCAGTCATAAGCAAAAGAAATAATAATAATAATATGAAGTTTGGGTGGTACTGACATAATAGCCAAAAAAATAACTAAGAGGAAACGGTTGTGCTTCTGGATGAGAACGAAGTCTAAGCCCCCCTTCTTGGGCAGTGCTTAGAGAAAAGAGAATAAGGCACGGATATCGCCGACATGCAGGCCTTTGATATGAAGAAAGTGGATAGGAAATAGCATGTGCCAGACTTAGGGAATCACCGCCAGAGGCCTTTTTATACAAAATAAATGGTTCTGGGAAGGTCAACTATCCTCAGAACAAGTCTTGAAAAGAAATCTATGGATTCGAACTTGTCGCAACATCCAGATTAGAAATACGTAATATATATACGAAGATAGGCCGAATGTCAGTAATGCAGTAATGATAAATGTCAGTAACGACATTGAATAAGTTTTACTGCTTTAAAATAAATGACCCTTGTTTGAATGCCATAATTTATAGAGATAATATGCTATGCAGTTATATATAGAGAGATTTCCCTAAATAGAATATACGTTAAGATTTTAACTTAGTAAAAGAAACATTAACTCTTATAATGCATGACTCGTCTAAAAACGAGAAGATTTGACATCACTCTAAATCGGCTACTTTTTATCCCGCGTATACATATGATACGTCATTAGAAAGAAAATCAAAAGTTCTGTAAGATGGTGCCCTCTTCAGAATAAATATACAAGTAAAAAATCAATAAAAATGACCATATATGTCAAACAAAACCAAAGCACCGCCTCCTCACCAACTTTTCTTGAATCTTATTGGCTGTCCCACTTCTGTCAGAAAGGGAAATGGCTGCCAAAAAGTAAAAAGTTACGTTCGTTTTGATTTTTATTACGAAAATGATAAACGAATGTTTACAACATTTTAAACAATATTTGAATTGAATTACAAATTATTATTGATAAAATAATACTAAAAATCAAATTATTTTAGAAAAATAGTTAAGATATTACCAAGAATTATTTATTTATTGCTACATATTGATCGTAACGTTAAAGTGAAAAAAAAAGATTGCTAACGCAATCTTTTTTGGTTGGTTGAATAGTGGTTACTTTTATTTCACCGCAATTGAATATTTTTTAAATTATAAATCAAATTTTATTTTTGAAAAGATTTTCGTTTGCTTTCGTAATCTGCCAATTCAGTAATATACTTTTTACAAACGAAACTAACGTATTTATATTATTAAAAGTGATCTATTTTAACAATAGATTTTGTTAAAGTTGTGAGTTGGCCAATTACAAGTTTTGATTTTTAACTCATTCGGCCAATTATATAATCATCGTTCAAAGGGTTAAGGTTTACCCCCTTCCCTTTTCTGTTATTTAAAATAAATCAATCCCACCTTCATTGATTTTACAATAACTGGAATATATAATTACTGTATTTGTTATTTTAAGAGTATGTAAAAATAAAATTAGCAGTTATAAAAAAAGCTAATAGGTCACCTTTTCAGAATTGAATAACATTTATAAAATAAATAAGGTTTCAAAGCGTTAATTAGCCTAAGCTCTGAATTCACCCCAGGTAGAAAATCCAGAGTTAAAAAAATATATATTTTTTTATATTAAAACATAAATAAAATGTTGGCTCATAAAACAATCTGGCGAGTGTATTAATTAATAATGCGTTGTTTTAAATGGATGTTAAAAACCTTAATTCATTAAGGTTTACTTAAAAAGAAGAAAAGATTTTAGAAATTCAACTCATCAGATTGTTTGAAATTGGCATATTAATAATAACTAAAAGACATATAAAATTAAGTGATAAATAACTATAAATAAATGACCGCACCAAAATTAAAGAAAGTGAGGGCATATGAGAGAGAATTAAATTTATAGAAATTATTTGAGAGCAATTTACATATTATATATTAGAAATAAAGTTAAATGATACATTAGGAGAAGTCTTTGAGATTAGGTAGACTAGTTTTACTTGCGGCTTGAAAATTTACCTTACACTATTTTAGTAGTCCATATTTTAAAGTTTGCTCATGCATAGCAATTGGTTTTTGAATAACAGCAAGCTTTTATTCAGCATTCCATAATTCTCCAGTCAGGCTTTACTTCATTTTAGGGTAGCAGAATATTACAGCAGCGGAAGATGACCCACAAGGGTCGGGAAAAGCTTTCTACTAGATCATTTTTAAGATTTCAAAGCAGCATGGAATCTAGTAGCAATCAATCCTCTCAATAATAGCTAATCTCCTGGTGATTTAAAATCCGGCCATTTTATACACTACTCGGGTATTTCTGGAATGCTTTTAATTACTTAGTTTTAGCTTAAAATGTAATATCTGATCTTAAAATTCTTACCTTTTCTTTATCAATTGCTTTTGAAAGATGCAACATTAGATAATGACTAAAAATAAATTCAAGTCTATTTCCAGATTAGAAATAGATTTGACAAAAATGTTTATAACAAAAGAAAATCTTAATCTTAATCCCATTTTAAGTAAAAACTTTAATTAAAATACCTTCCCCAGATTAAAACAATAGTGTTTCCAACACTTTAATTATTTTTGAACAATAACAGTTGCATCTTCCATATTGGATTTTACAAAATATACAGTTTAAAAGAAAAAATCAAGCAATTTAAAAAGAAAAAGTTTAAAAAATGACATATAATAAAATATTTAAAACATAAATCTTTTGTTAGTAAGTTTTTTGCTTCTATATAGATATATATATTTGAGCTTCATCTATAATACTTTAATAAAAAAAGAACTAATAATTAACAAAAAAAAAATAATAATAATAATAATTAAAAAAAAAATGTTATTGAAACGTTAAAATTTTATAATTTAGGCGCGCATCTCAAATATATGCATAAAATACGTATACACGACCAAAGGAGTGGGATGGGATATAGGGTTTGAATACAGGTTAGTAGATGGAACTATGAAGCTCAATCTTAAGCTAAGATTGACTGCTTCAATATATATATATATATATAGCTTAATATATATGAAACTTAAATTTGACAGTAACTAAATCCATCAGAAGCTAGATGTAAATGACATACTAATGTATGAGTGATGTTTATACTTGTTTCTGGAGATTTGTCTTATTTCTGTATACATTTCACATAAACCCAAGGTTTTTTTTTACACAACAGACAGAAACATTGCTTAATTTCTTTGAAAATCTATTTGAAAGATATTTTTCTTTATCCTTCACTTGTACTCTTTATGATTTTCCAAACACATTTCTATTCATTAATGAATTTCATAGACGGCTGTTTTATTCAAAAACTGTTTATTTCCAATTATTGAGGGAGATTTAACTCATTATTCTTTAGTACTGTATTTAATAGGTATAATATATATATATATTCCCAAAAATTGATTTTTTTCACCTGTGCTTCCAAATCATTAGGAAATGTCTTATCTATGGATAGTATATATAGAACTGAAAGTCTTGAAGTAACTCCATGCATATGTAAAGAAATGTTTGTAAAGCATGTAGCATTAGCATCTCAATATTTGTCTTTCGTATATCACGACTGCCATTATAATATATCCTGATTAACACATTTATTAGATAAATGCTGGCATTCCTCAATTCATTTCAGACGTGAGAATTTCCAAACTTCAAAAATATTATTCAAGGTGTTCAGAATACATATTCACTTTTGACATCATGAAAAAGGTGTCCATTTTACATTCTGAGAACTCAAATTTGACCAACATGGAGAATAGCCACAATGTCCCTTTCTTTTGAAATTTACTTTATACAGACTATATTTCAGTTTATATGCCTTCTATTTGTAATAGATACAATGGAATGCATAAACAGAATTAATCATGAATTTATTTTATCTTGTTTAATAAAATTAAGATATTACCTAAATTACCATTATTCCATTTTGAATTCACTTTTATCAAAATCATTAGTTTAAAAAAAAAATCTTTTTAATTTTCTCAATAAAAACTAATTAGAATTTTCTCAGTGTACTTTATAAATATTCTGTTTTTAGACAAAAATATTTTCCTCTCTTCCTAAATTAAAGTTCGCATTTTGTCCAAAATCAAAAATAAGTCAGGAAAAAATATTTTTTATTAGATTCCTATTTCACATTTGATTTTAAATAATTTATATTTTAAGAATAGCAAAAAATATTATTAGTTAATCAATATTGCTGCTATTCCAGATTTGATTTGAAATAATTATATACATAAATTGTATATTTTCTGCTTTATATATATAAAAGAAATAACAAAAAGGTTAATGGTAAATATATTATAATCTAAATTATTTTGTAGCGCTTTCAATTACGTGGTAATCCTCATCAGCTTTAACTGAATTTCAAATTTTAAACTTAATGCTACGTATATTTCCATAAGCTGTGTATGATCGTATTTGCAGTTTGCCTATTAATAACATTGTTCTTATATTTATCAATTAATATTGCCTTTTTAATTTTCCTCTTTTTATGATTTCTTTCTTCCATTAATATTTTTATTTCATTACTATTAAATGTAAACTTATAATTACAAGTTTTTTCATGGTCAAAGAATACTGAAGCTGTATTAAATTTGACTATTTACGTTATTTTTAATTCGATTTGATAATAATTGATGCTCCTTCAATCCTTTTTCCACAGAACATCTCGATTCACCGAAGTAAAAATTCTGACACCCACATGAAATTTGATAAATTATATTACTTCTTTGCAATTTAGGAATTATACATTTAGAATTATTAATCAATCGATTAACATTTAGAGGAACACAAAATGAAATATTGTACTTTTCTTTAAATATATTCTTAATTAATTTAGATTGCATGTTATTTACAAGCAGTATAGATATCTATTTTTTATTATCTAAAGTAACATAGCAAACACTTTTCTTATTATTAAATGAATTTACTGTATGCAAGATTTGGTTTTTATCATAACCAACCTTTAAAAGTTCATTAGCAAAGAGTTCAATATTTAAAATTTTATCACTCTTATATTTACATAGTTTATCATTGCGATGCAAAAATGATTTCAGACTTGCCATTTTATGTATCATTGGAACACGTGATTTCAAATGAATATATCCTCTTTCTCCAATAGGTTTAAAAATTAATTTATAATTTAAATCAGTAGCATCTCTAAATATTTGTAAATCTAAAAATTTTATTTTAACATTTTGTTCATTCTCAATAGTCCATTTTAAATTATTCAGTTTATATAAAAAAACATTAATAATGTCACTAGGACCACAAACAAAAACATCATCAACATATCTAGTATAAATTTTAATATCTTCAAAATTATAAGAATTAAATATATCTTCATATTTCGACAATGACAAATTACAAATTTGTGCTACCATGGGTAATCCCATTGGCCATCCTTTACCCATTTTATAAAACCTATCATTATATGTTGCAATAATATTATCACTTATAAATTTTAGTGATTCAATAAGAAAGTTTATTAAATATTTATTTACAGCCATATTAATAAGCTCAATTTCAATTAAATTTATAGATTCAAGACAGTCAATTGATACATATAAGTGTTACATCCAATGAAGCTAATAGATCATTATCATTTATTTTTATATTTTTAATTTTATCAACAAATTGAAGTTGCAATTTTATATCTACCAAAACCCAACATATCCAGCAATTTACCAATATATTTAGCTGTTTTATACATAAATGATCCTCCAAAATCAATAATTAATCTAAGAGAATTCCCTACTTTTTGAAGTTCAATGTTAGCAAATATTCTTGGGCATATAGATGTAGATGAATATATATCATAATATGTACAATTACCCATAAAATGACTTTTAGCCTTCTTTAAAATACCATTTATAAATTTCACATCTTGTCCCTCCATAACTATCAATGATATCAAATCCCAATTTACTCATTTGTTTCAATTTTATCATTATATGCATCTTTTTTAATAAAATACATATGTAAACCTTTGTCTTCCTTCAAACATATATTTTGTTCAGTTCTAAGAAGCTTTTTAAATTCAGATATAGAATAATTCCATGACTGATCATATTTATTAATTTTTATTTTATATTCAGAAATCTCCTTAATAATATTATTACAATCCTGTAAATTCATAATATCATCAAAAACGTTCTGCACCGATGCAATCAATTCCACGTCATTCCTACATACTTTGAACCATATTGTAATACATATTTTTGAGTAAAACTAATTTTTTCATCTGTTAAATTCATGTAATTATCATCATCATAACTATTTGGATAATAATGATTATATAAAAAGTCAATTTTCTTATAAAATTTTGTCGACACATTTTAAATCCAACTTGACAATGTACATAAAATGCATTCCATTGATCCAATTCATTCATATTTATTAAATGTGCAATAGCCGTTAAATATTTTTTAATGTCATACATTTCTTTTTTACATTGCCTTATTATATTGTCCAAAATAATTGATTCAATTTTAAACATAATATTTGAAGAAAATCTTAGACATCTATTCAAACAAATATTACAGCATCTAGGAAAAACACAAAATATTTTACACTTTTGAAAAAAGTATAATCGGCAACTTTCACATATCAACTTTTTACTTTCTTTCCACCGTTCTTTAATTAGCCAAAATTTACTTAAGACTGAAAATTCCATAATGGTAATAAATTGAATATATAAGTCACAATACCCGTCATAAATATATATATTGTGCCCTTTTGTATGGGTCGCCATGAATTGTTGTATCAATTTATTAAAAATTTTAAATTTAAGATATATTTAGCTATATGATGTTGATTTTATTATGATAATCTTTCAAAAAGTTTAATTAAAGTAATCTATGAATATTTGATATGTGAAATTGTGCTAATGTTTGAGAGAGACGTTTCAATAAAAAGTGATAATATTATAAGGTTGGGAAAACTGGCCATGATCAATACTGCATTAATAAGTTTTATAAATAAATGTTTAAAGCTAGAAGTTAAAAAGATAAGTTAAAATTAAATGCATATATTTATTGTTGATAAAGATTAATATTTAATAAGTGAATATAAATATTTTAATTATTAATAGTATATAATAGAAGATTAATATTTGATTTTAATAATATCGAATTATTATTTTAAAGTTGTTATAATATATTATTTATTTTTAAAATATTTATTTTTAAAATTAAATTGTTAGTTTATTTTTAGATAATTACAAGCGTTTGTATCTGTGTTGTAAAATAGATGATAGATAGACATATGTACACACATGCTTGTAAGTTTTATAGTAAAGTTGCAAAACTGTTCTAAAATTCTATTATAAAATTTATAAATATTATATTGGCTATCACGAGATAAAAATAAAGATAATTAATGTGAAATATTAAATCTGATTTTTAAAATACTGTTTAAAAAAATGTAACGTATAAAAATAGACTTAGTTTGTTTAAAAAATAGTCTTATAAAAGTTTAAAGTGAAATAAAGTAAAAAATATATTTTAAAAAAATGTTTAATGGATTTAAATAAATGATAAAGATCCATTTAAGAATTTAATAATGTAATAAATAATAAATATTAAATAAGTCATTATTTATTTTTAATTCTGTATTGTTGGTAAAATATGTAAATAGGCTAGCAAGGTGATTGTTTAATTTACCAATCAAGTGGGGAATGTATTCCGGTATAAAACCAAGGTTCAATTGTTCAGGGGGGATTATGATTATGATTTCTTTTAAGTGAAGTGTGCTATTAGATATAGCTAAGTAAAATTATAGACGCTCTTGTAATCATTTTAAAATTATAAGAGAGTAGTTTTAAATAATTTATAAAAGTTTTACCGTTAAATATGCAGTGCTAATTTATTTATAATTCCCTATTGATTGTCTCTATCGAAGCTCAATTTACTATCAAATAATCAGGAAAGCATCGTATAAGGATAAAATGTATTGGAGACTTTATACTAAAAATATAACAAACGCTGGATTAACTAGGAGAATTACTAGTTGGATAAAAGTAATATATTGGACATTATATGAATTTAAAAGTTGATTATAATTAATTTTTATAAAAAAATATTTAAAGAAAGATAAATACTTCTTTATGAAGAAAGTATTTTTAAATTACAAATTTAAGTATATATCTTGGTAAAGATATGGTAATTAATAGTAATTGTAGAATTACTTGCCTTGTTAAGTCTTTGTGGTTTAAAAGACTAGATTTCGATAGTTTTAAAAGGCAAATAAATCGGAAGTTTAATTGGCAAAGAAATACCTGTAAATAAAATATTATATAGTAAAGTCTGGACGCTGGTCGTACAGAAGAAGTTAGAAATTAATCTTACCTAAATATTTGTTAAAGAATGCGCAAATAAGTATACGTGGATATCCAAGTCAATTTATAATAATTAAATAAGAACATTATAAACTATTGACTAATCCTAGAAATAATAACTTTTAAATAATTTTTCTTTAAAGAAATGAATCCGGATCCTATAAACTATTTTAATTATTATTTTGTTTCTTATGGTGGAACTTATTCTATTTTATTTAAAAAAAAAAAAACGTTTTCATTTATTTCATAAAAACTGTTTAAACACGTGATGTACCGGAAAAGGAAGTAATGTTGGTAAAAGTTTGTGCCTAGGAAAAAAAGAACAATTATAGGTGGAAAGAAGACACCGTTGGATTTTATGTAACATCTTTTGTTTTTCTTAACTAACATAGATATTTAATTATTTATTGATCTATTAAAGATAAGAGAGGTACATTTTTTTTTTAAAAAGTAACTAAATATTAATATAAAACTTAATTTCATAAAGTTTATTTTTATATAATTATACAACACGTAATATTTTAAAGAATAATTGTTGAGTATAAATGAAATTATTTTGTAAAACTGTAATCCTGGAGGACATCGTGTGGCGGATTATAAATTGGAGTATCATTTATGGTAAAAAATTATATAATAGTAATAATTTGATGTATTTTGCTTTGTTTTCTTTAGATCAACCAAATATAATTTGATTGTTGAATGAATGTATAAATATTTAAAGAATATACACACATAATATTAGTAATAACAGTTTTATTTTAATATGCATACTTTAAATTTATGATATAAATTTATTACAACGTAATAAGAGAAATCCAGAAATAATTATATGATTCTTTCATGAATAAGTTTTAATATTTCTGTTACAATATTAGGAATTTGATTTATTATATTAGTATGAGTTATTTATATTTATTTTCAAGTTAGTAAGAGGTTAAAATATTTATATTTTATTTTTATTAGATAAGTTAAATTAATTTTATATAGAAATTTATATTTTGATTGAAGGGTTTATCGTATATAGATGATGAGGTATAAGAGAGTTTGGATAGTCGTATATTTTTTTTTAAAAATTGGTAAGCTATTACTGAAGTTAAATAAGGTTAAAATGATATTTGTAGATAGAATTTTATTAGGAAGGAATAGGAATAACAAGTAGAGAAGAGTAGTAGTTTAAATAGAAAAGAATCATAGAATTTTATTTAATATAATACTTTATAAAATTTGAAATTGTTGAATAATTTTAAATATTATTTTAAGAAAAGAACATATATGTATTGCATATTTTGGTAAGACATACATTATGAAATTACATCAGAATGAAGTAAATAATTATATAATCAATAAATGTTGTTATATTATAAAGTTATATCAGTCTATACATTAGTTGATATGTGATTAATGCTAATAGTAAATGTAATATATACTAGTACATTATAATAGAAATAGCAATAATACTTAAGTGAAGTAGCATTTTAATTGTTAAAGTTTGTTTATTTTACATATGCTACATAAGTGATATTTTACATAAAAGTCTTCTTTTGTACTAACTAATGACAAATGATATCTATTAAGATTTAAGTTCAGAAACTTAATTAAATGTTACTGATAAAACATTTAAGAAATGTATAGATTATCTATTTTGGATATGGAAATAGTAACAGTGTAAAATCTTGTATTATTATTATTTTCTTATTTTTTTATTTTCTTTGGTTTCCACTTGTAATGTACATAATGTATATAAGTTGTTTATTAAAGTTGATGTAAATAAATTTGTTTAAGTTGTTTTAAAAGTGTGTCGAATTCATTATTTTACACCACAGCATTTGACAACAGATAATTTGAATAAACATAATATTTGCACAATATGAATTTATTGTTATTATTATTTTTAAAAGAAACACAGTATTTTCTTAATATAATTTATAGAAATTGATTGATAGTAACATATAATATTATAATGGTCACAAAGTACTTATAATGCACAATATAAGAGTATAGTATTATTTATTGCCACAGGTTATTAAATTATAAGATTTTAGTATATTTTAAAATTAAGATACTATATGAAAATGAAAGACATGTAGATGATTTACTTGTGTTCTTAATGATTAGTAGTATATTAAAATAGATAAGATTAATTTATACACTAGAGATTATTATTGTTAGTTATTATTATTATTATAAGTTAGGTGTAGTTAGGTTTGATATTAAATCCCTTATCATGACTATCTGCAAGAAATATTATTACTTTAAGATAATTAAAAAAACCTGAGATTATTTAATTACATTTCCTTAATAAAAGATTGAGATTTATTTATTATTATTGAAGTTAGTTAATTTTTATAAAAGACATAAGAGTGCTGTAAATGTAGTAATGAGATAATAAAGAGGTAATAGTATTCTTATGCCATTGAGATAATGTCTTGGGAAGACATTGGCTCAATGTAAATTCAATTACCAGTTGTAACTTCACTTCATAGTCTCATGATTTTAATAAATACTTATTTAATTAGTACATGATATTGAACTATATTAATTTTGGTAAGTTATAATGAATCTGATAAGATATAGTATTATAAAAATATATTAATGATAGTTATACATATTTTAGCCGAGCATAACGATTTAATTGAGCTAGTCATATTTTAAGTTATATTGTATATCGGGAAGTGAGGGTACAATATAAGCAATAACAAAAAGGTTAACGGTAAATATAATATTATAATCTAAATTATTTTGTAGTGCTTTCAATTATGTGGTAATCCTAGTCAGTTTTAACTTTATTTCAGATTTTAAACTTAATGCTATGTGTATTTCCATAAGCTGTGTATGGCCGTATTTGCAACTTGCCTATTAATAACATCGTTCTTATATTTATCAATTAATATTGCCTCTTTAATTTTCCTCTTTTTATGATTTCTTTCTTCCATTAATATTTTTATTTCATTACTATTAAATGTAAACTTATAATTACAAGTTTTTTTTCATGGTCAAAGAATACTGAAGCTGTATTAAATTGACTATTTACGTTATTTTTAATTCGATTATATAATAATTGATGCTCCTTCAATCATTTTTACACAGAACATCTTGATTCACCGATGTAAAATTTGACACCCACATGAAATTTGATAAATTATATTACTTCTTTCCAATTTAGGAATTATACACTTAGAATTATTAATCAATCGATTAACATTTGGAGGAACACAAAATGAAATATTTTATTTTTCTTTAAATATATTCTTAATTAATTTATATTGCATGTTATTTACAAACGGTATAGATATCCATTTTTTATTATCTAAAATAACACTGCAAACACTTTTCTTATTATTAAATGAATTTACTGTATGCAAGATTTGGTTTTATCATAAACCAACATTTAAAAATTGATAGTCAATTTAATACAGCCTCTGTCATGTTATGGCTAGTACAATATTTACGGACTGACGCCTAGCGGTGACAACTGAGATTTGTGAGCGCGCGACATCGCTCTTATGTTAGAGAATGCGAGTAGTTAATAAAGTTTGTTAGTTATCTAAACTGTGTGTATTTATTTATTTAGATATTACGGCCAAGAACATAAAAGCTTCAGTATTCTTTGACCATGAAAAAAGTTGTAATTATACGTTTACATTTAATAGTAATGAAATAAAAATATTAATGGAAGAAAGAAATCATAAAAAGAGGAAAATTAAAGCGACAATATTAATTGATAAATATAAGAACGATGTTATTAATAGGCAAGTTGCAAATACGGCCATACACAGCTTATGGAAATATACGTTAAATTAAGTTTGAAATTTGAATTTCAGTTAAAGCTGACGAGGATTACCACGTGATTGATAGTGCTACAAAATAATTTCGATTATAATATTATATTTACCGTTAACCTTTTTGTTATTTCTTATATATTTTTTTTATAACGGGTATTGTATTTTATATTTATAGATGCACTACTTTTTTCTCATGAGAATCCATCTACATAAATGCATATACACATATATCTTAATGGATATTGAGAAATGCAATGTATAACATTGTATCAACTTGCATTTATATTTCTATGTTATGAACAACTTGTGTTTATTATTATTTTTAATTATTCTGTACTTTAATATATTCATCTATGACTTTGCTGATACAGAAAATTCAGCTATGCTGGTGCTAATGCTTTGGTTTTGCAATTAAGATCATTTTCTGTATTAGAAAACTCTCAATAAAGATTTTTAAAAAAATATTTTTTTTTATTAAAACTGGGTCTTATTCCTAATGCAAAAAAAAAAATCACTGTATTTTAATCACAAAAAATCATTTCATTATCTGAATATAGTTTTTTTTTGCAACAGCAATTCGAATTATCGTATTACCCTATGCTATTTAGCAATGACCTGGGATTGTAGTCTAACTTATTTGCCTTCTTTAATTTGAGAAAAGATTAAATTTAATTTCTAGGAATATCTTCCTGAGAAATTTGGTATTGTGATGCAAATGTTTTGTAAGCATTTTTTTAAAAAATATTAGTATATTCTCCTGGTGAATTAAATATTACAATAAGAAATATTGTTAGTACATTTAAGGCTACTCAAAGTAGTGCTTTTCTATTTGTTATACATTCAGCCAACTGACATAGGAAAAAAAATTGCCTCAGAAAAATATATAAAAACGATCAGACAAATCATACTTGTCAATAACATAAAGATCCACTACTTTTGGTTTATCATCTACAATCAAATTCTTATGAGATACCAAATATTTTTTGTTTTTCATTTCTTTATTCAACAATAAAGCTTAAAGCTCTCTGTATTTGATATTTCTAGATACAATTCAAGTCTTATCAATATATCCAAGACAAGTTTTGTGTTCATCTGCTTCATAAATGGAAATTATCAGTCATTGATATTTGTAAATGTGCACAAATGCAAATCCATATTTTCCAAATTTGTGACTGCTGTGGTAGAATTGATTACATGTTTCTCTGTAATATATTGTTAATAATTACTCTTATCTAACTAGGAATAACACAATCTATAAAATTTTGCTTTCTCTAATAAATTAGAGTATTGTTTAAAATATAATTCGGTGTATATTTTCATAGAAGTATATATATTTTTTCTTTTTAATATATATATCTTGTGTATTATGCTGATAAATATCATTTGTCTGTATATAATGTGTGTGTTTTTATAAACCATTTCTACACAATTTTTTGAAATTGATTGAATGAAGTGTCAAAGCATTGTCTGCGTACATATAGATTTCATAGATGTATGTGTATATTTCATAATATTTATTCCTTTTTAAAAAATATAAATCTTGCCTACTATTCCCTAAATGAAGAAAAGATAGGTGAGCTTTTTACATTTGTGTCAATGCATTGGTATCTTTGTAATGTTTGATGTAAATAGTTGCCAAAATAACAACATTATAAAGTTACCAGTGTATTGATACCAATGTGAAAAGGCCTCCTAGCTTCTCTTTGTTGCAGGAATAGTAAGCAACTACCCTTTTAATAACTACATTATACATAAATAAATAGATTTCTTTACTTTCTAGTGAAAAATCTGAAAATGTTTAATAGATAAGTGTGTAGATATAAATAAATATATAGAACTATTTTATGCACTGGTGTCCGGCAATTCTAGTACTTAAAATCAGCAAATTGTACACTTCTGTTTCTCGGGGCAATAAACAGGAACCGATTATTTAGTTTATCTAAAATATGCAAACACTTGTAACAAATTTTATATCTATTTATTGCCATTTTTAAGAAATTAGTATCAATTTCCTTGTTTTAAAATATGGTATTGTTTTTATCTTTTCTAATATTTCAAGATTATACATAGCTTTTTATGTGGTTTAGTCCACTTGTACCAAAGTAAATTGCAATTTCAAGGTTTAGGAATGAAACAACCTTTTTCTTTTCAACTTTTTATGAATTTTCAGCAAAAAATCATTCAATTACTTCTTTTTAATTTAAATGCCAAATTACAATTAATGTGTCAAAATATCTGTATTTCATCATTCTTTCAATTTAATACTTATGCACATTTTTTTTCTTTTTTATTAAACATTACTTCTCTTAATATAAAGGAGGCAATTTACTCTTTAATATTATCATCATCATAATTATCACCCATTATCGAACAACATGTGAATGAAGATTTTTTCAAGTTTAAAGCAGTTTCTCAAATTTTATGCCTTCACTTATTCACAACACTCTGTAGTATTTTGTAAAAATATTTACTTTAACATCCAAGTATAAGTTTTGTACTCCAGAAAAAGTAAAGAATATATTAGAGAAATATATTTATTCTTCATTAGATTGCTTAATGATAAGTGTTAAATTGAATTAGTTATTAAATTTATTATTTGCAATAAAAATATTGCATTCGATAAATGCCAAAAAATATTTTCTAATTACAAATACAGTATTTCTTGATACAATAGGAATTAATTGTATGTGTAATTAAAATTGCAAATAGGAATTCGGGACTGATAACATTAAGGAAGAATCTGGGATTTCAGAGGTCAACTGACGATTATACATAGTATAAGCAACAAACTGCATTGTTTACTTTCAAAAGAGATTTAATAGTATGGTTGCAGAGATATTGAAGTGATGATAGTTTAAATGAGTGTGCAATGCTCTAGAATGAAAATATGTTTGCAAACAGTAGCTGAAGAGGGCTAATGAGTTTGAGAAACTGACTGGAGGAAACCATGTAGAAAGCAGCAAGATGTGAAGTGCATCAGGGAAAGTGAACCAAAGTGAATTATATATATTGAAGCAGTCATATATATATATATATTGAAGCAGTTGATGTCTAATCACATCGAGATTCATGCATCGCCAGCCATACTAACTCTTGGGGGCTTGCAATTCAGACCTTCTCATAGATATATGTCATTCACCCACACACTGTATACATAATAATCCAAGAAATTAATAAAATTAAAAATATTTAGTACAGTAAATCAGTAGTGTGCGTGATGCATATATATATATATATGAACAAAGCAATAATCTTAGCAATATTATTGCTGAAAATTACACATTTTCTTTATATAGTTTGAACTATATATTTTTATATATGTATTTTAATTAAAATGTTGGAATTTAAAAACAAAAAGAAAAATGGGGAAGGCTCGAAATACTGAAATGATCTTTATATCAATATTATTTTCACTAAGTAAAATTATAAATCTTAATTAAGATCATAAAGAATTCGTTTGTTAGGTCATTTGCAAATCTTTACAAACATCTAAAATGACATTTTAAGCCTTATCTGTTTTAAAAAATTTGTTAATTAAATATTTTACTAATTAAATATATATATTTTTAATCAAGAGATTACAGGGATAGCTATTGGCAACTGAAATTTCATTCTTGGGGTATGATAAATGTATAAAAGAGCCCATAGAACAAAAGAAGAGTTAGTTAGTAAATGTTTTCAGAACATTAGAATCAGTACATTTTCCAGAGAAATTGATTCGTCATTCCATTTTAAAAAGTCAGGACAAGTTCAACACTATGAACTTGGAGTAGAGAGAATCGAGCACCTTTCTTTTCTATACTTCTCAGAGACTATTTGCCGGCTATTGCCATGTTCCATCCATCTGATTGTCCGCACAAAAGACCGTCTGAGTGTTAACCCGGATTGCTGGCTGCTATGCTTTCCTGAGGTAACCTCACTTAATGAAGAGCTACTTTAAATTTATATAATATGTAATGAAAGTATGACTTCATTAATGTATTCATGTACAACTCCTGCTATTTATTGCAAAATTATGATATTTTCTTACTGTAAATTGTTTACGTCAAAGGTAGTCTTCTAATTGGCTTCAGGCCATATTTAAGCTAGCAGCTAATATGTTCTGTTTGTGAAAATAAAGTATTTCAAGTCAAAATATGTTATTAATAATTTATATTTCTTGATATCTAATAAATTTAGTGCAAATTATTTTTAAAAAATCTAAAACCCTAATAAATTGCAAATAAACATATTTTTGCATCATTGGAAACTACAATGTCATAAAATGCCAAACATTTTACAGCCTTGGCAACAGACAATGACTGAACATGTCAGGGTGGGGCTTATGTCTATTGTAAGAGTGGGAATTTTGAATTTCACATCTTTTACCACAGAATTTTGGGGAAAAAATATAATAAAATGTACCATTTTATACTTAGAAAAAAATTCACTAGGGGGCGAATTGGCCAAAAGACAAAATAATTGGGTTCAACTGAGCATAAAGTTAATTAAACTGTGTAATCTTTATAATCAATAATAACATTGTTCTTTAAATGCAATACTTAATTATATTTAAAGTAAGTATGTGTGAGTATTATCAATTATATTTAAATAATTTTCTCTTTCTTTCTTAATTAAATAACTATATCAACTCTCTTAGTGTTAGAGTTTATGTTCTCTTTCGGTTAATTTCATCCAAAAATTAGAATTATTGTAATAACAAAAATAAACACTTTTTACTGTAACATATATTTATTGGTTTAACATATATATTTTTACTAACAAATTGGTTGGAACAGTCAAATTAAAATATCCACATCATATATTTTATTTATGTTCACTCACTCTTATGAGCACATCTGTATGGATTAGAACTACAACAATCTTTATAATTCACACTAAGTTATACAAACATAGGAATGAGAGAATATTTTTATATTATCGTAACCACATTATACATTTTCTTCGTCCTTTTCTACCAACACAAGTGTAATCGTAAGGAAAACAGCAATCTTCCCGTTTAATGCACTAAAATTATATAAACAAAAAAATGAGATAATATTTTCACGTTAAGACATGGGAATACTCCAGTTGTTTATTCTTTAGATTATATCATAATAATTCATAAAAATAAATATTTAGCTTATATATATCTTGAGACAGTGTGTGTGCATGCATATGTACATAAGATTGAAAAGTGCAAACAAACAAAATTGATTGCAGATATTTATGTAAAATATATACACTGAAATAAATTAATAATAAAATAATAATTTTGATATTTAAAAATATCAATTATTTTAAATGAAATATAAAAAATATCTTTAATGTTTTATTTAATTCTGAATTTGATTTAAGAAAAACATAAACAAGCTTGTTTTCATTATAAAATATTATTTATTCATATAGTAATAAGTTAGAAACTTTTTGTTTAAATTAAAGGATATTAGTTTTGATAAATGTAAATTATTTTGGCAAACATTGTTTTTTAATAATCTACTCTGATCCTAATTAATTCTATAATCTGTGTTTGTTTGAAGAATTAAGAAAAACGTTTTTAGCTAAATCTTGGGTTGAATTATTGTGAAGACAAAGTAATGTAATTAAATTATTATCTGTTATTTAATCAAGATACAAAAACAAAACGTGATTGGTTGTTCTGTTTTCAATTTCCACTATAAACTATAAATAGTGATGTCAAATCAACAATTTTATTAGTAAAATAAGTTACTATGTTTGGGAAAGTTAGCTCCAAAGAACCATGACATTTCTCCATACTGGCCAAGTTTAAACTTCCACAAATTTAGTTGTACCTTCTTTAAGTAATATTTATTAAGACTATGCACCTGAAAAAATGACAGTATGGACCTTTGCAAATCTTAAACATAAGATCCTCCCTTCTGTCATTTTTTTAGGAGCATAGTCATAAGGTTATAGCCTTAATAAATATTACTTTAAGTAACGAGTATATGCTTTATAAATATAACTATACCTTCTTTGTAAATTGTAGCCCATTATGTGATAGGTTGACGGCTGCAATCCAGAAAGTAATAGAAACTAAATGGAATTGAGAACCACCAACACAAAGTTGATATTTGCTTATACTGGACATGATTGCAAGACCAAATATTATGATATGTATATATATTGCACCGGTCGAAAAACGTCTCTATCCAACAAGACTCAGAATACAGGTAAAGTACCTCAAATCTGACCATGTACAGGATATATAAGTCAGATACATCATGAATTCTGCCCTATTTTCTTATATACCCAGGTCAAAGATCTAATCAATAACCTTTCTCGATGGTAACATCATATTCCCTTACTTTCACTGTGCCGGAAGCCGAACCTTAAAGCACAAGATTCACTTTTAATTATATTTTAATGAGAACTTGGGTAATTGATTTATATATTTACTTAAAATTAAAGATTACTTCAAATAAAAAGTAAATGAAAAGATTCGAAGAACAATGGAAGTTTTGTTTTAGTTATATATATTTTAAACTCATTAATTATTTTACATTGACATTTAACTCAAGCTCTTTAAAAAACATTCTTTACATTAATTTTATAATTAAATAGCAATTTTATCAGGGGCCGCATCCTGCGTAACAGATTCACGTTAGCAGTTTATACAATTTTAACTTTGTTTACATTTATTTAAAAAAGGAAAAACAAAAAGATTTAAAATTAAATGACCACGGATTCTAAATTCTCCATCCACATTTAGTACAAAGTAATCATACATCAGTGCATCTAAACACTTGACCAACTGATGTATATAAATAATAAACATTTTATTCCTTTACAAAAATTTTTAAAAAAACCTGTTAAAACGAATATCACAGAAACAATTACAATAAGACTGTTTGCCATCTTACTCTAATGATGTAAATATATCAAATTTAAGCGTAAACAGATAATATATAATAACGTGAAAGCTAAACACCTTCAAACAGATACGCTTTTAAAAGCGTATCTGTTTGAAGGTGTTTAGCTTTCACGTTATTCTAATGATGTAAGAAAAGGAAATAATTTATTTTACTTTTCGGTATTAATAATTTAAATCTCAAAAAAAATAAAAGAATATTTTATTATGTTAGTGGACCTTGCTGGAATAGCTTTAAACTACACAGTGATTAAAACTGTAAGCTGTTATAAAAAAAAATAGATCAGTTAATTATCAAGCAAACAAGTCTTATTAGTTGGACTTTCAACTAAATCATACCTTAGAAAACTAGAACATGAATCAGCTAAAATTAAAAGATTTTAAGTAATCATGAGATAATAAAAGAATCGGTTACTCATGATGAAGATCCTTGAGTAGAATCATTCCCCTATGGCTTACATATTAGATAGGCAAAAGAAAAGCAAAACAATGTTGGGTTAATAAATATACAAATGCAAATGAAAGAACAAATATAGGTAGGGTCATACGAGCTGATTTACGGACATTCGCATGCCTATTCCAATGAAGAACAAAAAGGGAAATCAGTACATCCACCTGTTGAGGTCATATATCGATAGGAGATAGGAATTACGGAGAGTCAACATGCCCACCGATACAGATAGCATGCCAGCTAACCAACTCTACCTCAAACACGCTCTGGCTCACAGACGTATGTGTAACTGGAAGTCAACACCGAACACCAAATGAGTGACTGTTTTAAATCTGTCCACACTACTCCAAGCATTCTTTATTAACTTGAGATATAATCATCAAATATGAACTAATTATAATGAAATACCCTTAAATGATCTAATAGTGCATAGAGATCAACCTCCAGTAACCAACTACTTTATAAATATTTAACCAACAAAAACCAAACATAAAGAATAAGGAAATTTACTTCTTGAATAAATCCCCACTTTCCTAACTTAAAAAAAGGCATGATAAGTAACTGATGCTATCCAGTGTCGCTGTTATTATGTCAAAAATATATAAATTTTATTCTGATTTAATTTAAAAGAAATCTAAAACTAGAATCTCATCCAGGGAAATCTATAATAAACTATTTAAAGAACTAAGATAGGTTTATTTTGAAATATGTATATTCGACATAACTTCACTTGCGAAAATAAAAATAGATCAACTTATTTTTATTTTAAAATTAATTCATTCTTTGCTAAAACTCCACCTCATGAACATAATTTGCTCTATTAGCAAACTACACTCTTTGGACTCCCCCGAGTGAAGTTTATCAAAATAATAAAAGCATGAAATCTCATACTTTAATTAATATACAAAACAAATATTTTCATATTCAATAATTAAAAATGTGAGCTTGAGTTATTAAATGAAAAACAAATAATTTAAAAGAAAAGGTTAAAGAGACAGTTAAAAAATTATTTCCAATATGCATCAACTTTTGACATTTTTAAAGCTTTACAAAAGTACATTTATATTGTAATGATAATTTTTAAAATCTTGACAACAGTATTTAAGCTCTTCGGCATTTTATCTGGAGTTCCCCGGAATGAGTGCATGGATGAACGTTGATAGCTGGTAGCATTTGAAGGCAGGTTCTCGCAGCAGTCTAATCGGAGGTTGTAGGTCTCAAGAAGGGATGGGCGGTGATCTTGCATTCCTCACTCATTTCAACTGGCGAAAAGACATTCTACAACTTTCTCTTCTTTTTGTTTTTATTTAAAAAAAGAACCACTATTTATACCTTGCATTGATATTTGGATAATCTGCTGCCTGGGGTGATTTGCCTTTTAGATCTTTTATTAAACAGTAGGAAATCATGCTTTTCTTCTAATTTTAGAAAGTTTGTACCTCAATAGGGATCAATAGATTTCAGTATAATTTTATGTTAGTTTTTAATTTAGATAACGATGTAGAATCTTTACTAATTAATGAATAGAAATTCCAAAGTAATGGATTTTGGTAATTTCTAAATGTTTTAATTTAACATTTATCTTAAACTTCTTTTCGAGGTACACATCTTTCAAAAAAGGCCATTTTGGAATCTTAAAGAAAAATAAAACATTTTAAATATTCATAAAAAAACATCAAAAAAAAAAATCAAAACTTGTTTTTGAACCCTTTTTTTCTTTCTTTCCATAAATAAAATAACTTAGTGTGTTAGTACATCATTAAATATGATTAGTATTATCCAAAATAAATGTTAGTAATTTAGTGTAAAAAAATGTTTGAAGAATAATAAAAAATACAAACATTGAAAAAAATAATACATTTCTCTACACAGGTGGGCTTTAATTAAACCCCGTTAATAACTGATTAAGTGGATCAGATAGTGAAATGGCAAATCTGAATCAGATTTACCATTTCAATATATATATATATATATGCTGTTTAATATATGAATGGGAACACAGATAGATGTATATAAATTGTAAATAAGGTACTTATGTATTAGTCCAGTGATGAAATTTCACATACTTATTAATCTGGCAATATTTATTTGGAAAAATGATGTCTTATAACTTTATTTATCAGATAACGATATAAACATCTACTAACATGCATTTATGCTATCCTGTGAGAAATTATCTTCCACCATATAAACTCACGAAGATGTTTTATTTGAAAAACAACCATCTATAACTTTATTTAGTGGAAATGAAACAATTTACACCATTGTATATCTGAACTGTGGACATAAATTTTGATATCATGGCCATCCAATTAACAGTCAAAAAGCATTTTGAGTAATAACTTTCTCCTCATTGTAAGATTTAATATTAACTAAAAAGACTAATTCATTTCATTTTTAGAAGATTGTAAATGTGTTTCATTTGGTTTTTATATAAACATTTGTGTGGCCGATGACTTTCATTATGACCCAGACTAAACATGTCTTATTGCCAGCCGGTAAAATTGCGTTTGAGATTTCTAAAAGTTAAATTTCTGTTTTACGCCCCCTGCTGAAAATTTTGTGAAACTTTTTTTTTCAGCTTAAATTTATGTACATTTATTTCCTAATATTTTAATTTTAAATAAATTCAAAAGGTGGTGACAAAATCAAATATGTAGTCCATCAAAGCATCTCCAGCTCCACAATTATGGATGATCATTATATATTTTTTGATATCAAACGTTAAAAGATTATTTTGAGAAAATATTACGATCATTAAGAAAATAATGAGATGAAAAAAAAACTTGATTTTTTGGAAAGTTTATGATTATATTTGTATCATAATTGTGGAATAATTATTAGAATACAAAAATAAATATATGTTTATAAAAATGTTTTATTTTTAAATATAAAATAATATATTCTTCTGGATATTATTATAGAGATTACATTCACAGTAAACAGCTGTCTAATAATAATGTCACTCAACAGATTGTTATAATATTTAGTGATATTGTAAAAATTATAAAAAAAAATTAAATGTTTAAACATAAATTGATAGATTTAGTATTTATTAAAAATAATTCATTGGTCTGGGGTTTGGGTGTGGTTTATGATAAAGATATTTTAAATGCTTTCTTTTCCTAACCATTTATCACAAAGCATGTTGAGCAATTAGGAATGCTTTTCGTTTATATTTACAAGCTTAAAAAATTGGAACATATGATATATTACATTTATTTTTATACCGTTGGTAAAATTGCAAAGTTGCTTTCAAAATGATCTTTTAATTAAAAGAGATTTGAAAGGATTAATGATCTTTTTAAAAATATAAGAAAAAAGACTTTAACTGAATGTGTTGTTAACACTCCAATCAGAGTGGGATAAAAATATCAGCTCAGTTTGACTTGTAGCTTTTGTAAGAACTGACCAGGAGAGTCTGGTTTTAATATTTTGGAGAGGTAGCCAAATTTTCCAGCTGCAAAGTGTAAATAATAATTTTTGAAGACAGTACTTGTCTTAATAATTTTGTGAAGCAGTTGGCTCATAGCTACCAGCAATGTTTGGCTAAAATATTTTGTGAAGAGTTATCTGCACTTTGTTGTTAACTGTAGCAGAGAATGGTCATGGTAAAGCTAGCTGTAGAGATGGCTGGAAAAATTAAACAGGACTTCTATGAAGATACAAACATACAAAGAAGTAGCTGCCATAATTTACTGCTGAAGTTTTGAATCACAAAGCTAACTCTTTTATATTCACTAGTCTACTTAAATATGGAGAAGACAATTTGCTGGCCTGAAGTCTGCAAGTCCAAGACAGATGGTAACCTAAATCAACACCAACTTACCTGAATTATAACTTCCTTATTACGATATTCCTGAACTGGTCAATTGATGTAGTAGTTATACATGTGCTGCTGTGTCTATATGCAGAGAAGCACCGATAAATGTATATACAGTGAATTGTATTTTTTAATATTCCTTAAAAAGATATTTTAACTTTGTAACTTAAAGTAAAACAAATAAGTAATTTGCTTGAGTCAAAGTCTAAAAGAAAAATTAATTTAGACATAATTTTTATGCATATATATTTATAGAAATTGTTTTTATTAATTCTTAAAAAATGACATTAAATATTGTGTAAATCATAATTAAGTGTCAAGAATAAGTCAATATTCTATAAAAGAAAAGAGACATTTTAAAATGAATTGATAATTAATCAATCAAAACAGTTACTTGTTGAAAACTGACTTTTTTGTTTAATGAAAACAACAAAACAGTAATTATAAAATAGTAAAACTTGTTATTAAAGTAACAAATAAACTTTATATAGTTTCAATACTGAATCAAGTATGAAAATATAATTTTATTGTAACAAATTAGAATAGAACACATGGGTAAAATTTAATCATTTTTGTCATTATTGAATATCAATTGAAATATATAGTCATTATATATTATAAATCACATGTCTGTGTACATATATATGTAAATCAATGTAATTATTTGAATTTTGTGTAATTTTGTAAATCACAAATGTGATATTTTTATTGTATCTTAATAAAAATCAGAAGGCTTATGTGTATAGCCAATATTCTACTGACCATAACTTCATTTTTATATGATTGTTAATAAACTCATATTCAGTTGTTAAAAATTATTCCAGTGATTCTAAATATTTTTAGAACATCTGTTTCCATCATCTCATGGTCACATACAGTAACATAGATTATGTTCTCTGAGCTACATTTGAGCACAGTGTGGATATATTAATGGGGATCATGTAGAGCCTTAGGAACATTCCAGTATGTCATTTTCCTGATTTTGGCATGATGATTATATTCTTCAAAGCTCATTTACTACATTTTATTTAGTTTAATTTTATTAAAAGTTAAGTTTATAGTTAGCCTGTACATTAATGGTCCTATGTGACCAGATCATTGATGATGATCAGCATGTTTAAGTGTCCCAGGATTATTGTTTAGATTTTCATTATTGTGTATTCTAATAGATTAACACTTAAGTTGGTGCATCCAAATTAATGTTTAAATAATTGTCCAAGCTGGCTGTGATCAATAGTTAGCCTGGACTACCAAAGACCCATTTCCAATCCAGTCACTAGATTGACTGTTGATTTACATATTGTATTGTTTAAATCCAGCCTCAAGATGGACTGTTGATTTATTATATTTATTTTTATGCTGATTTAATTGTGTTGATTTCTTTTGGTGGATCATTCATGATGGTGAATGGTTATTACTTTTGAATATTTCTTTTGAATAGTATTCATATTTACTTCCTTTACAGTGCTGTTGATTTATAATTATACTTTCAGTTGCTCTTCTGAGTTAACTGGCTGATCGCTCAATGATCTCTTAGATAGATTTTATGAACTCATGCTCACTTTTAAAGAATTGCTTATAATAGTTTTTGATAAACATTACTTTGTCTTTACTTCATTACATTATTTAAAATATTTTTCCTTTCCATCAGATACCCCATCCTGTTACTATATATATATATATATATATACTAAAGATTAAATTTTTTAATTCAAGAAAAATCCTAAAAAAAAAGAACAGTACCAAATAATAAACAAAGTAAATCAAGAAACCAAATAAAGATGAAAAAATATAATAAATAAAGAAACATAATATAAAATAAGAGCATAGGAAACAATATCCAAACTAATAACATGTGGACAATTTACAACTATTTTTTTAAATGAACAATACTAAAAAAACATATATATCTCACAGTAAGGTCTGTATAAAATATTGAAAACTTACCTTTTTATTTGGCATGCTGCATGCATTTATTACAACTGCTGTGACAGCTAAAAGGCATACACAAAATAACATTACACTTACAAGCTTCATAATTTGTCACTTCTCCTAAAATAAAGAATATAAATGTAAATATACATAGCTTAATGTATATGAAACTTAAATGCGGCAGTAATTAAATCCATCAGAAGCTAGCTGTAAATTACATATTAGTATATTAGTGTTTATACTTGTTTGTGGAGATTTGTCTTATTTATTTCTAAATTTCACATCAACACAGGTTTTTTTACATAACAAACAGAAACATTGCTTAATTTCTTTGAAAATCTATTTGAAAGATATTTTTCTTTATCCTCCACTTGTATCCATCATGATTTTCCAAACACATTTCTATTCATTAATTAATTTCATAGACTGCTGTTTTATTAAACAATGTTTATTTCCAATTATTGTGGAGATTTTACTCATTATGGACTTTATGCAATTTTTATTTCAGTTTATTTGTTTTCTATTTGTAATAGATACAATGGGATTCATAAACAGAATTAATCATGAAACTTTTTCATCTTGATTCATAAAATTAAGATAATAAGTCAATTACCATTATTTCATTTTGAATTCAATTTTATCAAAATCATTAGTTTAAAAGAAAATTTTGAATTTTCTCAGTAAAAACTGATTAGAATTTTATCTCTGTACTTTATAAATATTCTGTTTTTAGAAAACATATTTTTCTCTCTTCTTAAATTAAAATTTGCATTTTTTTTTTCAAAATCAAAAATGTGAGAAAAAAAATTTTTTTTATTAGATTCCTATTTCACATTTGATTTAAAATAATTCATATTATTTTAAAAATAGTAAAATACTATTAGTTAATCAATATTTCTGTTATTCCAGATTTTATTTGAAATAATTATACACATAAATTGTATATTTTCTGCTTTAAATATATATGCCTGCATATGCAACTTTTGTCTCACGAGAACAATTCATCTAAATAAAAGCATATATATATAACTTAATGGATATTGAGGGATGCAATGTATAACATTGTATCAACTTGCATTTATATTTCTATGTTATGAACAACTTGTGTTCATTATTGTTTTCTATTATTCTGTACTTTATTTAATATATTCATCTAAGTCTTTGCTGATTTAGAAAATTCAGCTATGCTGATGCTAATGCTTTGGTTTAGCAATTAAGATCATTTTCTGTATTAGAAAAATCTTTCAGTAAGGATTTGAAAAAAAATGAATTCTTTTATAAAAACTGGGTCTTGTTACTAATTCAAAAAAATATCACTATATATTTTAATCACAACAACTCATTTCATTATCTGAATATAACTTTCTTTGCAACAGCAATTCGAAGTATGATATTATCCTATGCTATTTAAGAATGACCTTGGATTGTAGCCTATCTTATTTGCCTTATTTAATTTGAGAACAAAATAAAATTAATTTCTTGGAATATCTTCCTGATAAATTTGGTATTGCGATGTAAATATTTTGTAAGCATATTTTTTAATATTAGTATATTCTCCTTGTAAATATTGTGTCCTTGTTAAGAGGACACTTTTGGATATTCAATTAAATAATATCTTAAGAAATATTGTTAGTCCATTTAAACCTACTCAAAAGTAGTACTTTTCTATTTTTTCATAAATTTATCCAACTGACATCAGAAAAAAAAAATGCCTCAGAAAAATATATAAAAACTATCAGACAAATCAAACTTGCCAATAAGAGATGAAGATCCACTATTTTTGGTTTCTCATCTACAATCGAATTCTTATGAGATTCCAAATAATTTTTCATTTCTTGATTTAACAATAATGTTATCTGTATTTGATCTTTCTAGATATAATTGGAGTCTTATCTACATATCAAGGATAAATCTTGTGTTCATCTTTTTCATAAATGGAAATTAACAGTCATTAATCTTTGTAAATGTGTATAAATGCAAATCCATATTTGCTGTGGTAGAATTGAGTACATGTTTCTCTATGATATATTATTGATAATTACTTTTATCTAACTAGGAATAACACAATCTATAAAATTTTGCTTTCTCTAATAGATTAAAGTATTATTTAAAATATAATTCGGTGATTATTAAACCGCTATTTCTCTTTAAAAAAAGAAAAGAATAAAGATTGGGTTAAAAATATTTTTTCTCTGAATTAAATACAAAATTTTAAGTTCACAAATTCAGATTATTTTTGATACTACAAAAGGAAAAAGAGTGAACCTAATTTTGAGATCTCATTTTTCATTGGAAATTTAAATTTTATGCTTATTTTGAAAGAACATTATCCGCAGTGTAATTTTTGACAAACTTAAGTTGATATGTAACTGCATTTTTACTATTGATTCTTTTAATTCAGTTAATATTAAGAAAAATAATCCAATCTAGGGTATTACTAAGAACTAATCATTTACATTTTAATAGACAATTTTTATTTTATTAAACATTGTAAAAAAAAAAAAGATTTCAGTACTATTCTTTTTATGCACATTCAACAATATATAGTTAAACAATCTGCTTACAACATGAGGCTCACTCATGGTAATAATCTAATCCACTTAAACAATTATATTCTATTATATTGCTTGTAATGTCCATTTACACATACATTACTTTTATTTATATATATATATTTTAATGGTACTTTTTAACTATATTTGCAATCAAGAGAAGATTGTGATGATATTCTATTGTATCTTTATTTTATCGTTCTGATTTTTCTAATCATAATCTTCAGAGGATCTGTACAATTAGAATTAAAAAGAATATCACCGCGAGTTAGACGTAAACTATATATTAAAAATGTAACACTTCTAATATCAGCAGAAACTCCCGCTTTAATTGCTTGTATGAATACATGTATCAATGAGCCTTTATGTTTATAAACTGAGATTTTTACAAACTTGCAAATAACTGCATTGACCAAAAATGTGTTGAATCGTGTCTTCATCTCTGCGACATAAACCACATAACCATCAATTGAAGTAAATCCACGGTTTCTTGTTAAAAAACTACAAGTGGGTAGTGCATTTAATTTTATCAGGAAATAAACGTATTTTAGCTCCAGACCCCACCATCTAAACTTTTTCAGCAGATTAAATATTGTCAAGTTAAGACTTGAATTAATAGGCACCATTGCTTCATTAATGAGATAATAAACCTCCCAGTATTGAACTTTTTGTGATTTAGACGGATTAGGAATTAGGTTCATTTTTTAATTTCAAATAATAACTCCGCCAACCAGCAATTCATTGTTGGAGGTGGGGTATCAGTAGGATCAACATCAACTAAATAAAATTCTTGAGGGATAAAATGATTCAGTCTCAAAAATAAGTTGAAGGCCCACTGGAATATAAACACTTTAAGTGAGAGCAACCCAAGACCACTTAGTCTGGTAGGTATGTGCATCTTCCTGAGGCTAATTGCTACAGTCTCTCACCTCCCCCCCCCATTGTAGATTAAAATAAATTGAATTGATACCACGAATGAATTTAACTGTAAATTTAATAAAAAGCATGAAGTAATCCTTGAAAATAACAACATGTTCTAAAAGGCTGTCTTGGTAATAAAGAGACATATATACTTTCTGTAGAGAACCAACTATTCTGTTAGTTACTAATATGATTGAATTTTGGACCTCCCCCCCCCCGCATTGCAAGCTGAGAGAGGGATGGAAATCCAATGTTCTCTGTAGACGAGTTGTAATTACCTGGTAAAAATTTTGTATAAAACTGATAAAAGGCTGATAGGTCTGTAATTTCTAATATCTTTTTTATCACCTTTTTTAAATATTAATATTAATACTGCATTCTTCCAATCATCTGGTACATTTTTATCATTTAGACATTTTGTATATAACTTTGCTAAAAAAAGTATATTTCTTCACCTGCTTCTTTTAATATATCAATTATAATTCCATCATTAACTGGAACCTTTTTTTTTTCAAACATTTAATTGCATGTCTCACTTCTACATTTAAAATTATGGGTAATTCGGAAGATGTAATAGATATAGGAGGTACTTGTTCTTTATTACTATATAATTCTTGATAAAAGTCTTCTACCAATTTCATGATGTCATCTCTCTTTTTAGTAATAATTCCATCTTTTTTTCTTATGGAGATATTAAGTTCCTACCAATACCAAAATGTTGTCTTACACCCTTGAGACTTTTATTCTCTTCTGCAGCTTTCCTTGCTAGTTCACAGTTATACTTTCTTATATCATATTCAATTCTTTTCTGCACCATTTTACAAAATTCGGATATTCAATCCTTTTTAATGCATCATTTTTGTATATCTTCATATTCCTTCTTTTCTTCATGAATTCTCTAATCTCAGTAGAAATTTTATGGATCAATTACTGCTTTTTTCAACCAGCTATTTTTGTTGCAGTTTTTAAAACTGTATCAGTTATTTTCATATTAATTTCATTCTAATCTGAATCACATTCAAAATCTACTAATACTTGAAATCAATTTGTAAGTTCTAATTTAAATTCATTAAGAGTGTTCCTGAAGATTAGGAATATCCACTATAAATACTGCTTTTCTTAATAATTTTGTCTCTCTTGTTTTGTATTAACACGAATATTACTTCTTACTAATCGATGATCACTTCCTGTGTTAAATTTATTAAGAACATTACAATCTTGAAATATATATTTTCTATTATTCAAAATATAATCCAATTCTGCTGTACATATATTTGGATGCTTCCATGTCCATTTCCTTTTAACATTTTTCTCAAAAAACGAATTCATAATATAAAGTTTTTCTTTTTCTGCAAACCACACGTCTGTATCCTCTCTCATTTCTATTACCATAACCAAAATTACCTACAGCACTTTAATCTTTCATTTGTTTACTAATTATAGCATCAAAGTGTCCCATAACAATTTTAAAATGTTGTTTACTCTGATGAAAAGTCTTTTGTACGTCCATATAAAAATCTTCTACTACTTCATCACTATGAGAACTTGTTGGAGCATAAACCTGAAATATCTGCATTTGGTATCTGTTATTAAGTTGTATAACTAATCTTGCCACTCTGTCTGATACATCATTAATCTTTACAATGTTGTTCTTCCACTTTTTATTTATAATGAATCCTATTCAACTTCTTTTTCCAATATTTGTACCATTATAATAGAGTATATGTCCACTTTTTAAATCAATTGTCTATTCACCTTTTCTTCTAACTTTACTAAGTCCAATAATGTCCCATTTAATATAACACAGTTCTTCTTTTAATTTTTGCAATCTTCATTCCCTTAAAAGTGATCTGTCATTGTAAGTACCTAAATAAAAAATCATCATCAAATGACAGCCTGTATCCATATTCAGGGGATTCTTAGCACCATCTACCTTGGCCACCCCCAGTGCCTTGGTATATATATATATATATATATATATATATACCAATATACTGAGGGTTATATATATATATATATATATATATATATTAACCCTCATCATCGATCACCAACACCTCTCCTAATCACAAATACCAGGGGGCACCAATTCTATGAATCATAAATAAACTATTGATCTAACTTTACCTTAAAACTATTAATGAGGCTCTAAAATGAAGTTTTACCTTAGCTTACCTCAGTTGAGGGATACATAGGTCTATAAGGTGTAAAATGTATATTAGATGTGGGACGAAATATTATAATTAATAGAAACAAAACATCTATTAAATTCTATAATAAATAAGAATTAAATTGGTAAATTCTACCATCTAAATTAACAAGTTATAGTCTATATTTCACCTCCTCCCATCATCCACATGCATTGAACAACCTCTTACATATTAGAAAATTAAATTAATAACTAAAATGTACTGTTTAATAACTATGCTGTATAGCAAGTTGGAAATGAACATAAAATAAACTTAACATTATTAAACTTTTAATTATACAATAATCTAAACTAGTTAACTGAATGAATATTTAATCTAAATTAATAATTGAATATCTCAGGGAATTAATTTATTGCATAGTTTAATTTTAAATCTACACTTCTCAACAACCATTTTATACTATTATAAAAGTAATGATATAAATTAAGCAATACCCTAACAAAATAATGGTAGTTAGATAATGAAAGAAATAAGGTACATTTTGATTTCAATTCATCATCTAAACAATAACTGAATGACAAAACTTTCAGAGATTCAGTAAATACTTAACATCTCATACAGTGCTTGGATCAAGAAAATCAACATCATCATATCCAGACATGTCCATCATTAAATTAAATGAAAAGTGCAATCATATATTAGATAAAGTAAATGTGTGGAAATATGAAATATGAATGTATGTCAAAGAAGAATTCTGAACACAAATTTGGAATAATAAAACATTTATTTATAAAATAGTTAAGCAAAAATTTGATTTCTTTATAATTTGTACAGGTACAGGTATTAGATGTATTTAACATCAATAGTTGAAAAATTTACATGAGAGCAAATAACATAAGATAACTTTCTATCTTCTGTTCTAACACATCCTTGCTATCAAGGCATTATGATAGACTTATGGATAACACATTATATTTTAAATACTAAAATAATATACCAAACTAAACTCTTTATATAGTTCTTGCAAAGCTGTTTAAGTTATCAGTCAATTCTGATATGTATATGATGCTGAAACAATATAATCCTATACTTCAGACAATAAAATACAAGATTGGTTTTACATTTGGCATCCTGTTTTAAACACTTTTAAAACATCAACTAAGTTGATAGGTCTATGAGAAATAACACACTGTTAAATATTTATACTCAATCATAGGATGAAAATAATTCTTGGCATTTTACTTCAAATGCACAAGTTAACTAAAATAAGAAGGGGTTTGAATCTAAAGATGAGTATAAAATAAGAATAATATCAAACTATACTTTGCAAGATTAAAATAAATAATTCTATGAATCAGCCATACTTTGTCTTTACAAAATAGAAATAAATAATTCTATTAATTAACTATACTTTGTATCATTGAGATAAATAATTCTATTAATTAACTATACTTTGTCCTGTTTGCAAAATAAAAATAAATAATTCTATTAATTAACTATACTTTGTCTTCTTTTGTTTGCTCACTCAAATGATGACTAAATATTATGAAAGTTGATGATATGAAATTTAAATGATAAATAGAAAATGATTTGAAATAATAAACAAAGTTATGCATTAATGATGGATTTTAACATATCATTCAAATTAATATTTTATGCATGTGTCTGTATTATGCTGTCTGTCATAAAATAAAAAACATTAATCAATCAAATCTGTTTACTTATGAACTTGTAATAAATTCATAATACGGATGGTGACAATGGCCAATTCAAGCTTTACCACTAATTCTACTACAGCTGTTTTGTGAGAAAAATCAATTCTGCTTTTTATTCTCCTTTTTTATCAACAAATTATCTAGCACTTGGCTATGAGTAAAAGATGAAAACATTCCATAAGGCACATGGGGATAAAAGAGTTTCACAATTCTAATGATATAAATAACCAACACTCCCAAGTCTAACTTCAGAGACTTAATACAAACTGGCGGGAACAAATTTTCATCACCAATAATAAGGGAGATAAAATACTTGGCTTCATATACTCTAATTCATAAAATATACAAATATCAGAACTTGTGGATTTAATCTACTCCTAACAAATACTTCAATAAACAAAAGGGAGAGCTTACTCTATCCCATACAATATACTATGCAATCTACCCATGTCAAATATTCAGATACTAAAAGGGGAGAGATTACTCAATCCCATAAGATACTATACAACATAACTAATTTCATTCTATATAGCCAATAAATACTTTTCTATCCAAGCATAATAAAGAACAAGAAATTCATACTTAAATAAATTTCTAATATTTCAATTGGCCCATTCTCACCCTCCAAAACCGATGGCCTTATATCATTTTTATTTTCAATTCAAACATTATATTTGGATTTAATAATAGACACACATATATAAGCATACTAATGCACAGGCAATTTCAAATCTCAGTAGGTAAAGAACTACTGTAAAAATATCAATTAACAACTGTAAAAGCAATAATGAATAAATATTTTCTATCTTTTAAGCATAATATTTATAACTTGGAAACATATTAATTATGGGTGAAAAGCAAGGCAAAAATAATTTCGATTGGCAAGATAAGACAAAATAAACTTTTTTAGTGCATTTGCATTAGCACAAAATTAAAGTAAAAGTTTGGTTTAAGATAAATGACAAATCTTTAAATTCTGGTTAAATAATTATTGAAAATAATTATTCTATAATCTAATGAAAATGCTAAGACATACTATAAAAATTTATATAATGAACTTTTTAAAAGAGCTATTAACCCCTTCAACATTAAATGGATGTCTCCATTTCTAACATGCACACACGATAAAACTTATACTAAAATAATAATAAAATTACCAAATATAATATCTTTCCATATTATATTTTTAATGAGACATTATGGACGAGAAACCATAATAATAATATAATCATATAAATCATAAAACATCCTTTTAAACTATCTATTTACTAAATACCAAATAATAATAAAAATCATTAAAGTTTTTTTTTCTAGGTTGAAAATTGAAAAGTTTATTACAGTTTGTAAATGACATCTTTTGATCATGTATTAAATAATGATACTAACTAGCACAAAGATAAACATTGACAAACACATAACACATTCCTGCAGGAAAACAACATTATTTCTGATCCAGGATATCAGTATTCAATGTTTTTAGCAAAGCTAATGAAATGACTGTTAACATTATATATAGGAGAATTATTTATTAGGCAATAAACATTTTATCACAATGTAGGTAAAGCAATAATTTGTTATTTCATTTAGGAGATATATTTAAGCATTTATTTTATATTTTAGAGCCATTCATAAGTGCACATAATTATTTAGTTTAGAAAATCCATTTAGTTTCCCATAAGTTTATTGATGTTTTAAACAAGGAAATCCCACTGCGCGTGAGAAGCACAATTAATAAAAAAGTCATATTCAGTTTTATACTATTTTATAAGTTCATTCCTCAAAGCATTTGGAGAAAAATAATTAGAAAAACTATTAAATTACACATTTATTCTTCATTTCAAATATAACTAGTCAGGTAGTGTCTCGACAATAATGATAATAAAAGTAAATTATTTATACACATATCCTCCATGTCTCAACTTTCTTCTTTCACAGTTAGCAAAAATTTAATACTAAGAGTTCTGAATATGTCTAATAAATAGTAAGCACATTTGCCAAAAATAAAAATTCACAAGCTTCAGTTGCTCCATTAATATTATAACTAAATGTTAGGAAAATAAATCTTGAAAAATAAACAGACATTCTTCTTTCTTCTTTAATATTATGGTTAAGGTTTAAATAAAATAATTTTAAAATACAAGTACGCATTTCCATTTTAGCAATTAAATTTAAATAATTCATAATGTAGACACACATTTAGATGATTTGAAAATTTAAACAATTAATTAAGAGCAAAGACTAATGTACCTCTATGGTCATTTTACATTCTCATATCTAAAAACCAATAATAGTTTTTCACTTTCAAACTTGGTCTTGGAAGAATCAGCTTATAAAAAAAATTGTACTATTAAAACTTTGTTGAGGAAGTGAATTGGAGTTTAATCAGTAGTAGAAAAATTTAGTCAGCAACCCAAAATGGAATTGTAATCAACTCCTTTTATAGATCCCAGAACATTAACCAAGCATCTATTTTTCCAATACTCCAAGATCATTTGAAAGTTCAAAGGTCTCCAGATGCAGAACTTCACCACCCATTGCACTAAGATTTTTAATTAGGAGAATTTTATGCAAGAAACTTTCTTGTCTTGAAAAAGAAAGAAAGAAGAAACAAAAAAAAATATTTTGTCTGTTAAATAAAAAAATAAATAAATATTAAATTGAACTAAGAATAGAATATTCTGTATTTTTAAAGTAACAGAATAAAATTAACAACAATTACTTTAACAAATAAAATATTTTATAGTATAATTGTTGTTTAATAATTCATCAGTCCAGTAATCCATGAATTCATTTAAAATGTAATTAAGCTGGTTTTTTAAACTATTAGTTGTAAGATTAGATATTTGGATATGAGACAAGATATTTGATGGTTTAATGAAGTACATGAATGAAAAATGAAGTTGAAAAATGACACAGACCTACATGAATATTTACAAATCATGTACAACAGGTACTAAACTGATATGACTAAAATGACAGTTTTAATGATGATGAGTTAAACATATTGCACTGTTTATACTCTTGATTAAAATATTATAAGCAAAATGAACTAGAGAACTATCTAAACAAATCTCAATACTGTTCTACAGACAAATAAAATAAACTAGAATTAACTCAAACTAGACTGACTACTTTTGTGACAATCCACCCCCCCTTTCCTATCATTAATTATACACTAAAGTAAGATATTAAAAACCTAATAATTTTCAAATTATATTTACAAGTGCTTTTAAGTATAGTTTTTAGTCATTAATAAAACATTTAAAACAATTTCAAGTTATTTCATTTTTTTAATAAGATGACATCAGATGTTACTGATACAGTATTACATAATTATAATTAATAATTATAATTAATATATATATATATATATATATATATATATATATATATATATATATATATATATATATGTAATACTGTATATATATATAGATATCACATATATATATATATATATTGTGACCTTCCAGGTTGGCACCAGAAAGAAATGTGGGAAGTTCACATTTGCATTAACAATGGTTAGATAGTTATCTTAGAAAAATGAATTGTGATATAATTTGCTAGTTAAAATTAGGATTTAAAAAAATTAAAACTTTAATTGGGTGTACTGATTGGTAGAGTTTTGGATTATATATGTTTGGTAGTAGAAGAGGAGGATGAACAACATCAGGGATGTTTATATGTAGTAGAAAAATGTACATGTCATAATAAGCAGAAAACATAGATATATTATTAATTAGAATTTTCTTTTCTATATTTTATTTATTATTTACTAATTATATATTGCTCATAATCTTATGTTTAAATATGATAAAGATTATTTGTATATTAGTGAATAACATTTATAAATTAATATTTAATATTCTTTTTTATTATTATGTTTATTCTATTCAAATTTTGTATTGTTAAAATTTTATAAGTAAAAATTCTGGCACACTTCCAAAGTTGATTGTAATAAAAAACAAAGGGCATGAGTGAAGAGAGACAAAAACTTTAAAACTTGAAGAAAAGTATAAAAAAATTCCAAGGAAGAAGCTTTAAAAAAAATAAAGCTTAAAAGAATCAATAACTCTCTAAGAGTATTAGAACAAATAAAAAAAACATCGCAAGAATTCTGATAATAAACTGTGGAGGATTTTCTATTATACTACAGGAATAATATAAAAATGAAGAGATAAACCCCCCCAAAAGGGAACGTAGCTCTAAATTTCTATCAAATGATGATCCATGTTTAATACCTTTAAAATGCCTGGATGTTATGTAAGCTAAGTAATTATGATTTGTTTTAAAGTAGTACCAAAAATAAATAATATCAGAATGACAAAGTTGTTTAAAATAAAGCTAGCTAAAATTTTCTTATTAAACGCTATAATCAAACGCTTGATTTTCAATTTTAAGAATTTTCTATCAATATTCTGCAAAATAAAATTTAAAATGAAAGAGTTTATCTATTTAATCTTATATCAAGAGGATAGTTTTATACTGTATAACTTTGCTATTCACGCATATATAATAAAATAATTCCAATGCATGCAAATGTTATTATAATGCCTGTCACAAAATTCCAGGATAAAAAAAAAAACTATTGTCATTCTTAACAAATTACGCTTTAACAATCGGATAGACATTTTTTTATGTTATAATTCACTGTTGTCTTTGAAATTGAAGTGTATGTTTTATTCAACTTTCAAATTTTTTTTAAAAATAAAAACTTAACATGTAATGAATGGATATTGATAAGTATTTTTCATTATTGCTTATAATAGATATACAATCAAGTTTTTTTTGTATTCTTTTAAAAAAACAATGTAACTTCTTATTATTATAATATGATAATCTATTATTTTATATGATCTAGAAATCATATTATAGGTGATTATATTCGAGTGTGTGCATGATGCTATAAATTATTATTATTTTTTTTTTAAAAAAAGTATTTATTTGGCTTCAATTTTGTTAATGAAGTTTATTTAAAAAAATAAAAAATTAAACCCTTGTCTGTTATAAATTTGTTTATATAGGAAGTGTATTGGATGTAGTTGGAGGTAGAAATGGTCAAGGGATGATTAGATTATTTAGATTGAGTTTGGGGATATGATTTAACCCTCATGTATATAGGTATAAGTGTTTGGTTATTGTTTTCCCCTGCCTTTATTTTTGTATAGTTAATGTTAGATGATATACACTGATTATAACAGATAAGTGTTGTATAAATTTTTATATGTATAAAAGATGATTGATTTATGGCATCATTCAAGTTCTATAAATAAGCTAATAAAAGGTATGTTTTAAAAATACATTATATTTATGATATTATAAAAGCACACATATTTGAAAATATATGATTCATATATTAAATATTACTCAATTTTGGTTTTACTGTAGAAGAAATGTAATTGGTTAGAAAGGTGCATAAAATAATTTTTTTTCATTTATTATTTATTTTGTCTTTTATTTTTAATAAATGTTTTATTGAATTAATCACCCATATGAATTGCTTGATTATATACATTCGATTCTCCATTTCCACACACACACTTATGCTTAACATAACATAGCCCTAGTATATATAGATTTGCCAGTAGAAGTCAATTTATTTAATCTGTCTGGAGATGATAAATCACCATATTACAGTGCTAATAATATTTACTTTTCTTAGAATAGGTGGTGATGTGGATAAAGAGATACCCAATCCTCATCATTGTCTATACTGTAATAAATGTAATAATTGTCAATTTTGCAAGTTTTATTATTGAATAGATGCTTATAACATATTTAAATTAACATTATAGAATTATTGTTTATAGACATTTTTATCATCCTTATTTGCCTCTTATATGAATACCATATCCTATAACCTCAACTGAGCTAAGCAATGGAATAATTACAATATAAGAATCTTTTAAATAAGTTTAAAAGCAATTTACAATTATAAATTTTATTCTATCTTGTATAGAATTGGTGCCTGGACATTTATAAATCTAATAAAGTGAATAAGTGAAGAAGGCAGAGGTTACAGGGTGGGTTATGTGGTGCCCAATGTGGGGCTTGCTATATACATAGAGACCACAGCTGCCAAGGGTTTAAATGGCTGTCCAATAATGGGATCTTGATTACTTAAGTCTCATATCTTGTAGAGTGTTTATATTTTTGTTGATATATATTGGCATATACCTGAGATGAGAAGTAATCCAGTGCCATTAGTACTTTATTCCTGTTTTAAATATATAATTATTGCAAAATTGATTCCAAAATAGAATCAAGTTGGCAGTTTTCTTATTCAAGGATTTTTGATATCAATCTCGATGATTAATAGAAATGTTTGACAAAATGGAACTAGGGGTAAATGGAGCATTAACTAATGGTTGAAATAAGTCAATTAGAGTTTGAAATAAGCCAGTACCTGAAATATGTGTAGTAGATATATGAATGTCAGATGTATAGTTTTAAAAAAAACATTTTTTATTTGAAATAAATCAATACAGTCATGAAACAGCTTAATTTCAATTTTAGAGCTATATAAATATCACAACTTATAGTAAATGTTAAAGTTGATAACATTTATATATATATATATATATATATATAAATGTTGACAAGCAAAAGATACATATATATATATATATATATAGCATAAAGATATATATATATATATATATATATATATATATATCTTTTGCTTGTCAATGAAATATAGCGTTGCTGCCAGATAAGCAAAAAAATTATTGATGGTGTTAAATTATACAGTAGTAATATTGTTCACATTCACAATATTTCTGTTGTATACCATCTATAATTTTGAAGATTAAATAGGATACTTGATTGTTAAAGTTTTGTTGGTTGTATTGCAAGTTTTGGTGATGGATGGAGAGTTTCTATCATTGTCTTAAATATATGGTGTATTCATGTCACTGGTGACTGATTGTTTTCATTCACTGATCCAACCCAACTTATGATATCAGTTGTTAGTTATCATGAAGCAGTTAACAGTAGTCCTGCCATGATTTTGCATCTAAGACTCCAGAGAGAGCAAGGCATAGTTCTTTCTAATATATATGTAATATTTGTCTCTAAGACTCCCAAAGATGAGCAAGACAATATTTTATAAATAGCTCCTAAGACTTGGATGTAAGCAGAGCATTGTGATAGTGTTTGTAGTAAAATATTATGGGTTATGGTAGCTTAGAGTGACTAAAGTGGGATGATCATCAGAGTGTTCATGGAGCATTGTCTGTTTTAAGAGCAGTGATGGAATTTTTTTATCTATTTCAAAATTGTGAACTGCTAATAATTCTTTTGGCTGTCAGTATCTGTTGGATCTTTGGAAGAATGGATGAATATATAACTTGAATATAGCTCATTCTTAAAAGCCTATTTTCTATATTCATATGCAAAGGTTAGCATCTTCCATATTTAAGTAAAAATTGTATATCAGTTATCATAGTAAATGCATGTCATCATTAATTTTATTTTGGTTATAAAATTCATTTTTTGGGGGTTATAAATGCTGGTTATAATATTTAAATGCACCCAATACAGCATAAAGATAAATGAATATGTTCAAATCATTTTGGTCTTATATCAGTAATTCGAATTGGAGTAGTTTGTAATATAACTATAGTGGATTATGTAAAATTTAATTAATATTTTCAGCTATGTTTAGATCAATGTTATCTAATAAAAACTTAATGTTTTCTTGCCTATGTGTATGTGAAAAATCAAACATTATATGGGAAAATAAAATTGTGGAAATTTTATGTCATTTTAGGTAATGATGGTGAATTTGAATTGTTGGTTTGGTGGAGGTTGGAGCTGGTAAACCTTATTTTCTTAAGTAGTATTAATAAATTTTTAAGAGATTATGAAATGGAAGAGTTTAGCTTATATGATAGTTTGGGTAGGTCTCAAGAGACACCATCTTCAGACATTGTTGTGATGTCCCCTGACCTTGAATCAGGAAATGAAGCCATAGATATGTCCTATGGAGAGTCTAGTAAGATGAGAGATAATATTTGTAAAACCACGGATGATGATATGCCAATGTGGGCCAAATCATTTTTTTGCAAAATTAGAGTTAGGTCAAGCAGAATTGAAATCAGAATTAAGAGAAGAACTAAAGTCAGGTCAAGCAGAATTGAAATCAGAATTAAGGGAAGTAAAGTCTGGTTAAGCAGAAATAAAGTCTGGATGAGTAGAAGATAAAGAAAAGTCAGAAGAGATGTTTTTAGAATTGAAGTCAACTAAAAGAAATAAAATTGAATCAAGATAAGTCAGAGGAGAGGATGGCAGAAATAAAATTGGAAGTTTCAGAAATGAAGTCAGAAATGGTAGAAGTATAAGCTAGTATAGTTAGGCAGATGCAAGTTGTGGAGGAGAAAGTAAAAAGTCAGGAATCAGAGATAGCAATAGAAATGAAATTGAGTCAAAAGAAATCAGAGGAGAGGATGGTTGAAATAAAATCAGAAATGTCAGAGATAAAATTAAAAGTGAAACTAGAAACAAAGCTAAAAGCAAGGTTAGAAATACTCAAAATAAAGATAGAAATTCAAGAAAATATTAATGACCAATTTATGCAGATTAATAATAATGTTAGTTTAGCCAGTGATGATATAAATATATAAAGAACTTAGAGAAATAGATGGTCAAGACTCCGAATTAGATAAGAATGTAGTTACAGATGTGCTTAAGGATTTCAAGAAAAATCTTGATAAAGAGAAAGAAATTAGTAAATCAATGAAGACAGAAATAATTTCCTTAGACATGAAATATCTAGAAATTTTGGAGAATAAATTTTTAAAGGTTACTGATATTACCAGTAATAAGTTTAGAAATAAAAATGAAAACAAAAATTTAAAGTGTGTTCTTGATTATTTAGATCATAAGGTGAAGGTGAATGTCTGCAAAAAATATTTTATGGAGATACTAAACCTGTAATATTTAATGGGGAATATATAATAAAAAGTGTTAGTCATGCTAGAGAAGTCGGTAAGGTGAAAATAAAATGTAAAATTAAGAATACAGAAAAGTTTGGTGTAAATTTTCTTGGAAAAGTTATTAATCTGGAAAGAGATTTAGGCAAAGCAAAAGTAAATCTTAAATGTAAAAGTAAGAAGAAAACTAAAGTAGATTTTATGAGAGAGGTAATTACCTCTCTCATAAAATCTACTTTAGTAAATAAACATAAATAAACAATAAACATATGTAAACAATTAAAATAAAATTCAAAGAAATGATTAGAGAGAAAGTTAAGATAAGTTATCTTAATAAAGGTGTAGATTATATAAGACATATTGGGAAAGCAAAAGTCAAATTTAAAAGAATAAATGAAAAGATAGTTAATTTAAATCTTGGTAGAAAGATTGTAGATTATATAAAAGAAATTGGAAAAGCTAAAATCAAACTAAAGAAAGTAAATGTAGAGTTGATCAATGTCATGGGTTTAGAGACATCCAGAAATAAAAGGATAAAGCATAGAGAGGTAAAAACAAGACTAAAGAAGGTTGAGATAATGTCTCTTAGAGATAAACTTGTCAGAAGAAAGGAAATAAAGAATAATAGAGCAAGGTTTAAAGTTACTTATAATGCTCGCAGTTTGATTCCGTATCCTGCAATAGGTGATTAATAAAAGTTATACATATTGTTCAATATAGAATTTAGTTTTTTTCTTACTTATTTACTGTTGCTATAATATAATATAAATATGTGTTTGTAAAAGCATTAAATGTTTTTATTGTTTTATGTTTATTTGAAAAACAATTTTCTAATTGTGGAATAATCTTAATGTAAAATTTGATATGTTATTAATATTGATTGTTGTTTATCCAATTCATTTTTCTTTCATAACAGGGAAGAATTGTGACCTTCCAGGTTGGCACCAGGAAGAAATGTGGGAATTTCATATTTGTGTTAACAATGGCTAAAGATAGTTATCTTAGAAAAATGAATTGTGATGTAATTTGCTAGTTAAAATTAGGATTTAAAAAAAATTAAAACTTTAATTGGGTGTAATGATTGGTAGAGTTTTGGATTATATATGTTTGGTAGTAGAAGAGAAGAATGAACAACATCAGGGATGTTTATATGTAGTAAAAAATGTATATGTCATAATAAGCAGAAACATAGATATATTATTAATTAGAATTTTCTTTTCTATATTTTATTTATTATTTACTAATTATGTATTGTTCATAATCTTATGTTTAGAAATGATAAAGATTATTTGTATATTAGTGAATAACATTTATAAATTAATATTTAATATTTTTTATTATTATGTTTATTCTATTAAAATAGTGTATTGTTAAAATTTTATAAGTAAAAATTTTGGCACACTTCCAAAGTTGATTGTAATAAAAAAAACAGAGGGCATGAGTGAAGAGAGACAAAAAGTTTAAAATGTGAAGGAAAGTATAAAAAAATTCCAAGGAAGAAGCTATAAAAAAAATAAAGCTTAAAAGAATCAATAACTCTCTAAGTGTATTAGAACAAATAAAAAAAAAACATCGCGAGGATTCTGATAATAAACTGTGGAGGATTTTCTATTACACTACTGGAATAATATAAAAATGAAGAGATAAACCCCCAAAAAGGGAAGCCAGCTCCATATTTCTATCAAATGATGATCCATGTTTAATACCTTTAAAATGCCTGGATGTTATGTAAGCTAAGTAATTATGATTTGTTTTAAAGTATTACCAAAAATAAATAATATCAGAATGACAAAATTGTTTAAAATAAAGCTAGCTAAAATTTTCTTATTAAACGCTATAATCAAATGCTTGATTTTCAATTTTAAGAATTTTCTATCAATATTCTGCAAAATAAAATTTAAAATGAAAGAGTTTATCTATTTAATCTTATATCAAGAGGATAGTTTTATACTGTCTAACTTTGCTTTTCACGCATATATAATAAAATAATTCCAATGCATGCAAATGTTATTATAATGCCTGTCACAATATTCCAGGATAAAAAAAAACTATTGTCATTCTTAACAAATTATGCTTTAACAATCGGATAGACATTTTTTTATGTTATAATTTACTGTTGTCTTTGAAATTGAAGTGTATGTTTCATTCAACTTTCAAATTTTTTTTTAAAAAAAAAACTTAACATGTAATGAATGGATATTGATAAGTATTTTTCGTTATTGCTTATAATAGATATACAATCAAGTTTTTTTTGTATTCTTTTAAAAAAACAATGTAACTTCTTATTATTATAATATGATAATCTATTATTTTATATGATCTAGAAATCATATTATAGGTGATTATATTCGAGTGTGTGCGTGATGCTATAATTTTTTTTTTTAAATGTATTTATTTGGCTTCAATTTCATTAATGGAGTTTATTTAAAAAATAAAAAATTAAACCCTTGTCTGTTATAAGTTTGTTCATGTAGGAAATGTATTGGGTGTAGTTGGAGGTAGAAATGGTCAAGGGACAATTAGATTATTTAGATTGAGTTTGGAGATATGATTTATCCCTCATGTATATAGGTATAAGTGTTTGATTATTGTTTTGCCCTGCCTTTCTTTATTTTTGTATAGTTAATGTTAGATAATATACACTGATTATAACAGATAAGTGTTGTATAAATTTTTATAATATGTATAAAAGATGATTGATTTATGGCATCATCCAAGTTCTATAAATAAGCTAATAAAAAGTATGTTTTAAAAATACATTATATTTATGATATTATAAAAGCACACATATTTGAAAATATATGATTCATATATTAAATATTACTCAATTTTGGTTTTACTGTAGAAGAAATGTAATTGGTTAGAAAGGTGCATAAAATAATTTGTTTTCATTTATTATTTATTTTGTCTTTTATTTTTAATAAATGTTTTATTGAATTAATCACCCATATGAATTGCTTGATTATATACATTCGATTCTCCATTTCCACACACACACACTTATGCTTAACATAACATAGCCCTAGTATATATTGATTTGCCAGTAGAAGTCAATTTATTTAATCTGTCTGGAGATGATAAATCACCATATTACAGTGCTAATAATATATTCTACTTTTCTTAGAATAGGTGGTGATGTGGATAAAGAGATACCCAATCCTCATCATTGTCTATACTGTAATAAATGTAATAATTGTCAATTTTGCAAGTTTTATTATTGAATAGATGCTTATAACATATTTAAATTAACATTATAGAATTATTGTTTATAGACATTTTTATCATCCTTATTTGCCTGTTATATGAATACCATATCCTATAACCTCAACTGAGCTAAGCAATGGAATAATTACAATATAAGAATCTTTTAAATAAGTTTAAAAGCAATTTACAATTATAAAATTTATTCTATCTTGTATAGAATTGGCGCCTGGGCATTTATAAATCTAATAAAGTGAATAAGTGAAGAAGGCAGAGGTTACAATATATATATATATATATATATATATATATTGTAACCTCTATATATATAATATTATATTATATATATATATATATATATATATATATATATATATATATAATTGAATATTTGTAATCACAGTAATCAGATGTATTTTAAAAATTTTATCCACTTAGTGCTTTAGATTATTCTTGTAGACTTTGTCAACTAACACTTTGAAAGACTAACATCCCCTCAATTCCATGATTCTAACATTTGCTGCCTGCCTGGTAATTAAGTCATATCTGTACTTGTATATTAGCATATTTTCTTTCATTTGTTTTTATTTTTTTTAAATTTGCAATTCTAATTTTATAATTATTTTAGGGAAAAGGTGACAAAAATATATATTTATTCTGGAGATTAATTAAAATAAAAGACATTTTGGATTTAATTAAGAAAGGAAACTATTAAAATTTTAATAATTAAACTAGATCAAGATTGCAATTAACTAATTATTTTAGATAGCAAATAAAATAATATTCTTTTTAAAACTAATTAATCAATTTGAAAGATCCGAATGCCTTTATTTTGAAAGATATATAGAGAGGCTTGGAAAAAGAGTTTTTATAAACTTATTCTAAAGTTTTTTAAGCTGTTAAATTGCATCATGATATACCAGTAAGTAGATCACCACAGTTTTTTTGAGCATCTCCATGGAGCTGAGTATAGAATTCCCTACTATTATAAAATGTTAGGCCAATAAAGTTCCTGCCTACAACTGATGATCCAAATTTCTCACCTTCTCTTCCATTGCTGACAATAAGATGTCCCTAGTAGAATGTTACAGTACTGACCAGCCAGCAAATATCCAAGTATACTACCCCATTGGATCAATGAACTATGCTGACAGACAATGAAAGCCTCTTTAATATGCTACTTTCATTGCTTCCACAATTTATTTATTAACCATTCATCAAAGTGTGTTTCTTTTAGTACTATATAAATATTTTATTGTATTATTAAAATGTTTATTTATTGTATTATAACACACAATTAATTGTACATATTAAGAAAGATTGACTATTGTACTATATTCTATCCATCTTAAATTTTATGGACTTATTATTTAAGAATCAAATGAAGAAAAAAATTTTAGTAAATATATTTCTGTGACTAAAAAGTTAACAATCCAGTAATTCTGTCAAATGAATCCTTCCTTTAATTGACTCTAATTTCTTTTATTTTAATTACTATTTGCGGTTTAAAACTTAACTATTCAAAATCACTTCTTTCAAAAATGTCATTTAGTAATAAATGCATTTGCAGTGATTTATATAAAACTTTCAAATCTAAAACTTTAAAATCAACTGTTAAGTTGTTGAAAGCAAACTTTATTTTTAGTTTTGGGAAGGACAATATATATATATATATATATAGACCAGTGATTTATAAAGAGCCTGCAGTTTTAAAATAAAATTTAATGTTTTTCAAATGTTAATGTATTCATAAAGACAAAGTAACGATATCATCATGCCAAACTGGAGGAGGCTGAATGTGGCAAAAGTTTGCAGGAAGGAAACATTACTTTAAATACTAATTCAATCTCAAATTAAACATAATGGATTATGGCAAAATCTACCTTCCAGCATAAAAATTAGAAATTTACAATGCTTAGATCACATGTTATTGGTCCACTTCCGGTGCGAGTGGAGCCCACAATTTTTTTTTTTTCAAAAGTTTTAAAGTGACTTAGAATTACAATGAAATGAATTAGAAGATAAAAAACAATGATTTATAGGTAAAATGGATTTATAAAATGCTATTGGACTAGTCAGAAAAATAAGTGGTAAATGATTCAATTTCTTTAAATTCAAATTACTAAGGAAAGCCCAAACACTAAATACAATCTGTTAGATTTTATAGTTGGAACTTTAATGAAGAATCAAGAACTAGAACATACTTGGATTAGAAGAATTGAATAGGATCAGTATGTATTGGTGGGCATGAGTTTGCACTTATTTTTTTCCTCAGGTATGGTGATGGTGGTTATGAGAGGTTTCATTCATGTGTGAGGTTGGTCGGTGATCATTGTCTAGCCTGGAATACCTGCTAGGCACATGGAAGTCACTATTTTCACTTGGATTTTGTCCTGATTGGCCACTGCACACCTAGATGGATCATTGGTTAGATAAGTGTTGATTTGTGTTCACTATGGTTAGGTTTTGTTAGTTAACTTTAGATTTAGTGCACTTGTAAAGTGATTGGTCTGCTTTAGGATGCCACCAATTTTTGTAAAATTGTTAAAGTGTGTTGTAATTTCTTGCAGGCATGGATCTGTACTCTCCTTTCTTCCTCAGGGGTGGCTGTTGGTGGTGGTTAGGGGTCTGGTTTATTGTGCAGGCTATTGACAATTGTTGCCATTATCTGAAAACCTGCTGGGAGGGTACCTGGTCAATGTTGATGCAAGATTTTTCTTTCTGATGGACTGCTGTTTCTCCTTGATGGGTTGCTTATGGGAAGTGCAATCTGTGCTCTTCATTTATTTGCTTTTTCTTATTGGCTTTTCATTTTTGTACATGGAGACCGAATTTTATATCCAAAATGGTCTTTTCATGACTTGGCTGTCAGTTGAGGGTTTGTATCTTGTGGACTTGGGCCTTGAACCTCGTTGCCTGTTGTGGTGGTTGGCACAATGCTGGACTTGTCCACCTATTCAGCTGAAGCTTGAGTCTTCACTTCGAGGCCATGGGGGTGGGATCATTGGGCTATGGATAACTTATTGGCAGCTGGGCTATGTAGACCCATGTACAGAAACACATTAGTCAGGATTATAGCAACCCATTTGTGGATGTGATTTTGTTTGGAGTGTGTCCTTTATTTAAACAAGATTATAATTATTTTGGACTTTTTTATATACATTAGATGCTTTGTAATCACATCGGCTAATTGGACCCAAAAAATGTATATGTAATCTTTAGTAATAAAGGTTGCTTTGAAAGCAAAGTTAAAAGTTAGGACTTGGTTTCTTATTTTTTTGACAAATATATATGTATACTGCAGATACTATATTTTCAATTCTATAAAACTTATGTTATAAATAATGAAATATATGATACAGTTGGTATAATTCTTTAAAACTTTTAACATAATTTAATATATTACAATTGTAGGCTATTGTACCAATAATTCATTACATATGTAAGACCTATGGGACCAATCTCTAATTAAGCAGGGAATAATGTTTTCATCAGAATTTTTTTTAACATATACAATAACTGTATAGGCCATGATTTAGCATATATAATAGATGTCCGCATATTATAAACTTAAAATCTGACCATTCACATTTTATTTTATATTAAGGCCAATTATGTTGTGTATATTTAGCATTACTGGGTTGATTGATTTCATGTCTATTTAATTACATTTCTTCAGCTGGCATATATCCCTGCTTTGGAAGATCAAATTTGACAGATTCCATTTGTCTAAGTTCTGTGCAAATGCGGGAACATTCCCTTCATTTTTCAAACCAGAGGGTCATGTTCTTGTCTTGTTACCAGTGCTGTGGATCATTGCAGTCTATTAATGAGAGTTATTAATGGTTATATGAAGATGCTTATTCTTTCATTCTATAGCCCATTTAGTCACTGAAATTTGGTTCTAACTTCATAAAAGTGAATATATTCCCATCTTTGCCTTCTTGCTGAATTTGTTTATTACATTAGAAACTCAGTACCATATTTCTTATCTTTGTCCGTCTGATATTTTAGCATTTAGGTGTGATGATCATAAGAGTTATGTGATCATTTTATTTTAACAGTATTTACTACAGTTAATTAACTCTTTTATTTTACTTCTTTTATTATCATGTAACTGCTTGAGGGATATCTGCTCCAAAGATCAACTGCATTTAACATTCAAGGTCCCTTTTCTATATATCAGTTATACATTGAAACTTTGACATATGTACTCACTAATTAATATAATTTTCATTATCTTCAATGTGTCTAGCAATTGATTAAGTGATCGCTTTATTTTGTTTGCAATTTTATTACTAATAAAGTGTTTGTATCATATATATCTATTGAATTGGGTGTCTAATTTGCCACATGAAGTCATATATTTGTAATCTAATTCTAAGCATCTCTCTCTACCCCTAATCATCAATCCCAAGTAAATGAAGTAGTATGTGAGTTGGAATGAGTTGAGGTAGTTTAAATCTCCCTAGTGGTGATTTTGCTGTTGTTGGCTCATTCCAACCTTACAATACATTGTGTTGTGCATGTAGCATTAACGTTTCATTATTATATTATCATTTATTGTTTTATTTTTTGATATTTTGAGTGCTGCATTTCAAATACACAACCTGCTGGTGTATTCGATAGGAAATATTCAAACCCTGAGTATAAGAATATAAATCATTGGCACTGTCAAAATTTGAACTTAGTTCAGGCAAATCAATAGTGCTTGAATACAAAACATGCTGGCATCATCGCCATTGAACCTGTGCGTAGCAAATAAGTTGAATATACAACACACTGATGCAGTCACTATTGGATATATGAGTAGTGAAAAAGTTTGGCATCAGTATGAAATGAACAATTTTAAACCAAATAATAAGGCCAAATCCAATGTTTCTCTAAATGAAAAATGAAAAACAGGACAGGATGGCAAGGGAAAGAAAACTAAGTAATTTTCAAGGTTACATTCTTCATTGCAACAAGGATTTCATCTGAAAGGGAGGGAGGTGTAGTGTTTTGTAAAACTATTTACATTAAAATCCAAGTATAAGTTTTGTATTCCAGAAAAAGTAAAATATATTTATTCTTCGTTATATCTGTTAAATTTAATTAGTGATTAAATTTACATATTTGCGATAAGAATATTGCATGAAAAATGACAAGACATATTTGCTAATTACAAATATTTCTTGGCACAATATGAATTAATGGTATGCATAATTAGAAATGCAAAGAGGAATTCGAGATTGATAACAACAAGGATAAACCTCTGGAGGCCAACTGAGGACTATAAATAGTTTAAGCAACAAAATGCATTGATTATTTTCCAGAGAGATTTATGTGACGGTAGCTTAAGTGAGTGTGCAGCTTTCTAAAATAAATATATCACTCTAATTTTACATAATCATTAAGTAAATAACAAAAATAGAAAATGTTCAATATAATACACGATCACAAACCTTTACGTTGAACTATTAATCTATTTTAATCTATTATTAATTCATTAATTACCAAAAACGACTTATAATATATATTAATTACTAATTACATTTAAATATTCAATGTTCATCAACACAAATTATGTGCAATTATCATTTCTGCCTTTCATTATATGACGCCATCTATTTGATTTAAATATTTCATTTATAGTCAAAGTTTATTTAAATTTAAAGAAAATGGAAATGATTAAATTTTGTTTTCTGAAGGTTTGAGATGATATTTCAATTGTAATTACATGTTGAAATGCTTCCTTCATTTAACATTAAATCATGAATGTCTGTAAAAAAAATTTAAAACCTTACTTAAATTTTCTAAACATAATATTACTAATAGTTGAAAGGTTTGACCATTTAAAAAAGGTGGGTTTTTTGCTGAAGAAATTCATGATTTAATGTTAGATGATGGAAATAATCCAACCTATAAGTATAAAAGATTAAATTGTTTTGAATTTATTTGGTCTTATTCTTGTGGTCTTTAAACTATATAAGATTTTTCAACTCCATATATATGTATGCATATAATATACATTGAATTAAATATTTTCATGGATTTTTATTACATTACACAATACACATAAAGAAAATTATACCCTGTAAATAGAGGTAACATTAGCTTTTGATGTTGCCAGAAAATTATCAATTACAACTTATTAATAATTCTGCTGAGGCTAAACAATTATCTCCATTAATCTAAAAAAGCTCCTTTATTGGGATTTATTAAATTAAATTAAGACCTCTTTTACTTAAAACTCAAATTGTTAAATGAATTTAAACCCAGAAAGCTATATTTAAAGGTGTGAAAATATGAAAGAATAACATCTTTCTTGGCATTCTGTAACTAATAATATATCCTTTTTCAAAGAGTTGTATATATTGAATAAAATATTTTTGTGGATGTTATTATAATAAAGGATAGATATAAGGGTATTATATAATGTAAACAGAAATATTATAAGCTAAAATTTGTGGCAATTCTACCTTTGGAAAGGTAAAAATGAATATGATTAAAGTTCACTTGAAAATTGTTTCCATAAAAATGTATTTTTTATTTATTATTAAAAATTAAATATGTCATCACTTTTGGATTTGTTTACACAGTTTATTTTTGATCAAATAACTAATATACTATTATTATTTAAAGATTAAAACTTTATATATATATATATTTAAAGATTAAAAGTTGTTTCAAAATAAATATATAACTGCTGAATAATTTTTATATTAATATTTGTTTATTATAAATTAAACAAATATGATAGATAATAAAAGTAAATATTCATAATGTTACATAAAGCTTATTTGATTTAATACTAAAATAAAATAATTATTATTATTTTGAATAAGTTATATTATAAATAAATAAATATGCATTATAGAGAAAGAAATTGGAAGTGTCCTGAGAGAGATATTTAATAACATGTATTTGGTGAACTTAATAGAAGAGCAATACAGAGACTTGAGACCACTCAAAGAAGTATGGAGAGATGCATGTTGGGAGTAACAAGAGATAGAAAATGCAATGTATGGGTAAGAGAACAAACAGGTGTTACTGACCTCAGTGAAAAAGTTAAAAGATTGAGGTGGAGTTTGGCTGGACATATTGCTAGAAGAGATCGACAATTGAAATCCTAAACTGAATTCTAAGAGACTGTTAAAGACACAGAAGGAGACCACATGTGAGATGGATGGATGAAATAAGAAACTGTGCAGGGGTGATGTGGAATAGAGAAGCTAAAGATCAGAGATGGATTGGACTGGAGAGACCTTCATTCTGCAATGGATTGATAATAGTTGATGATGATTATGATTTGGTGAAGCATTAAAGGAAACGATCAGAGCAAATTCCTAATGTGATTATATACATTATTTGATCATGCAACTGTTAATATTAAGTGTATATTTTTATAAGATCAATGGACTGCGGATCACTATGCATCTACCAGTGTTATATTAATATTAGCTTCCTATTTCTGTATTTTGAACAAGAAATATATAGTCTTTCTCTTCAATTACCTTCTTAACTAAAATGAATTCTGTGGCTAATATGCCATAGGTGGTAGAGTGTCTGATTTGGAATTGGGAAGTCCCTAAATCAATTTTAGAACTCACAGGTCTGGGTTTAAACTTCTTATGAATTTAAGATATATTCCTTTTTTAATTTTAAATATCACCTTGCAATTTACTTAAGTGCAGAATAAATATACATGTGAATCATTTACATATATTATTAAAAAGTATTATAATCCACAGATTCTTTATGACTAAAGAAACACTAATGAAAATAATCTGGGAGGCAATTTTTCATAAATAGAAGTATAATGAATTTAATTAGTAGACAATCAGCTATTTGTTAAAATTCAGCAATCATAGGATATATCTTGATGACATTTATTTCCTCTATTTTGGATTAAAATGACAGTTGAACAAGGTTAAGTGATTAATTAAAGTACTTCTGTAGACTACAATACCTTTTAATATTATATCTTATTACTTTTATTTTCATTACTGTTTTTTTATTATGATGTTCAAACATTTTATTTTATTTCCATGTTGCTATAGAGTTTTCTATCTCAATATGTAAGTTATTTTAATTCAACTATTTTCTGCTTAGCAAAGCACAAGCTTAATTTCAGCTTTTAAATTGTTGTTTTTTATGTATATGCATGTATTATATAAGCACACCCATTAAGAGGTTTGTGTTTATTATAATTGATCAAGATTATTTTAGTTTGGAAAAAGAAACTTTGAAAATAAAAATATTATAAATCTGTTTAAAATTTATATTACACTTGATCTATAAAACTTTTATTAATTTTTAATTGCTTGTTTTTATTAAGTAAAACCTCTTAGAATATCTTTTTTCTCTCTTATTAACTCTGGTTTCTAATGATTAATTAATTAAATAATTTTTTGATAAAATAATTATTGTTTTAAGAGATTCAGAAATTTCTAGTAAATTCATTGATAAAAAAATTACTGACTTATCTAGGTTAAAAATGTAAACAACTGATCATTGGCTTTGTTAATTACAATTTCTTGGTAAATGAATGGGCTTGCAAATTAAAAAATTAGAGCTATAAAAAGACCAGCTCAGAATTATATTTTATTCTATTCTGTTACATTCTATGCTGTATACTGTTTGTATTCTGCTTTTTTCTTAGCATGTGGTATCCAAAACTTTTATTAGTGGCTATGTTAAAAATTGTGAGCAGCTAAATCACCAAGAAATGCACCCCACTCTCTAGTATGTAGCCTATAGTCATCAAATGTCTAATATTGCTTGCTGAATTAACCAAAAACATAGCCAACTACTTATTATCTTCAAATATGTCAATCAAGAAATGCACTTTTCAACACTAAAGTAGCAATACAAGAACAAACTCTCTCCACAAGATTAACAAAACCATTTATGAAAGAAAAACATGGAAAGCATTACATATTGTATGTACATATCCATTTATATAATTCAACTATTCCAAAAAATAATGGTCCCATCATTATCTTTTCTCTGGGACTTAAGGCAAATTTTACTTTATGAACTGTTTTATTAAGATATTACCAATAAGCCAGTGATATATAAGAAAGTGTAATATTATATTTATATTTTTATCCTTTTCATAATTTCTTCATTGTTAATATTTGTATGTTAATCTATAGTGTATTTGATATTGATAGCTTTAAGTATTTTAATAAGAAAAAATAGTTTGCTTTTATAAATTGTAAGTTTAACCCCCCCCCCCTGTAAAGTTTTAAAAAGTTTATTTGAAAGAAAATCATTACTGTGATTATTAATTCAACTTTATTTTATAGTTAATAATTAATAAAGCTGCTGAAAATTTTAAAATCTTTACTAGAGGTTTACATAAATAATGCCTTTAACAACACAGTGTAGGATTTAAATATAATAAATACAATTTTAATTTTAAAAGCCAATAGTATAAACATATGACTAATTCACAGTCACCTACTTCTGTTTTGAAAATATGCTCCAGTCAACAATAAATTTGTTAATTTTGTGAAGTCACTCATTTGGCATACTGTTCAGCACATTATACAATAAGAAAAAAAAGTTTGTTATCATTGCTTGAACAGGATGCTTTTGTCAATATGTGCAAAATTCAAATAGGATTTTTTTAGTTATTTTTTTGCTTGCTAACTTACATTTTTACTAAATCAAATCCCATGTATTGAATTCCACATAACATAAGGATTTAATATTAGATAAACATGTTTAATGACTACAAAATGTGTCAACAAGAAGAACAAAGGAAATACCATCCTGGGATTAACTACAAAGTTAACACACACACACACACACATATATATATATATAGGTCCTTTAGTTAAAGAGCTGAATTTGAAGACATTTAACTGTCTGAAGATTTAAATCTTCTCTTAATATTTAAGAATTAGATAAATGCTTGACTTGAGTTAGTATTTTGACTCTAATGTCCTAGCTCCTCACTGAAGAGAGTCATAGCTTGAAACAGGTCTGAGGATGGGGACCATCAGAGATGAAGGCTCCAGATACTTTCTCTTGTAGTATTTATCATTAAATAAAATAAATAAATAAGCCTGTTTAGAGCTATTATCAGGTTCTTTATATATATATAGTTTCATAGTTGATGGTGATCCAACCCACTAACAAGGTTGTTGCAGTTTGTGCTGTCCATAAAATTATATATATATATATATTGTGATAGCACGCGGTGATCACATATATTTAATATAATATATATATTCAGTTAGGTCAAATATTAAGGAAAGGTTAGTAAAAGAAAAAAAAAAGATTTTAGATAAGATGACAGCCGAGTTAGATAAGAATTAGTGGTTGTAGAAGAATTTGGTATAACATTTAAAGATCGTTATCAGCTAGTAAATGGGAGTGACAGAATGAATGAGAGTTGTCAAATAAAATAAATGTCGAATTTTGTTGTACTAAAACATTTTTCTAAGAAGGAAAATAATTACTGAGAAATTCATAGAGTGATGGTTAAGGGAAATAAATAAATAAAACAAATGTAATAAGTTTAATTATAGAAAGAATAAATGTAAAAAAAAAATGAAAGGGAGAGTAATTAAATTATTTTAAGGTCAAAGATGGCCGTAGGTGTGAAAACGTGATCCACAAGACAAAGGAAGGAGGGGAGTTTTTTTTTACTAAAAAAAACAAAGAGTAGAGCGGTGTAGGAATAAAGAAGTGATTCCAGTTTTCTCATAAAAAGGGAAACCATTTTTTTTCCTAGCGAACTTTTAACTGCCACCCAGGCTATAGTCCAAGAAATGACGATCGAGTAGAAGAAATACTTTCGAGCGCCGGTTCGAAACGCTGCTCCATACCCAAGCCTGTAACACAAACGAAATGAAGATAATCACCTGCTCACCTGCTTACGTCTCTGTGCCATTTGGAAACCGTTACGAGGAAACTATCCGGATTTGAACCGCTCTACAAAAGAAGTGGGACGCCCACAACGCGGTTCGAAGAAGTGACTGAATAAATTGCCAGGACCGTTTACCTAGGTAATCGTATATTAGCATGCTAATTTATAAACTCCTAGTTTAATCATAAGTCCAAGAGAATCAAGAATGCGAAGTATCCCTTTAGATAACTCTAATACATATAAACTTTAATTGAACGAACATTTATAATAAACTTATTTACACCCATTTCATACTATCACTCTATGCACGTATTTATTATTATTGATATGTCTAAAAATTATAGAAATTATGTTTTATGTTAGATAACAAATAAACCTCGTTTTAAGATTTGCATTACTGTAATTACTTGCTATGTCAACCATTTTATATTTTTTTATATCAAGAAGAACAATCGGTTGGGAAATATAGTTTGATTTGATATTTTATTAGGTCAAACTCAACCGGTAAGGTAGTAATTGAATATAATTTATTCTTACTAATCCGTTCTATATACATATTTTGTGTAGCTGGTTGCATCCGTCTGATTATGCTTAATAGCACACCAACCTAGAACGGCCATATAGACAGAACGGAGGCATGCCGGTTACATAAATTTGGGGGCCAGTCCAAAGATTTTGAACGTAACCGAAGCCAGAATTCACATAAAGTGAAAGGCAAATCTCGAAATGTATTTTTAATGATTATTATATTAGAGACGACAATGAGTTGACGTGGCAAGTAAAAAAAAAAAAAAGAGAAAATGTGTATAACAGAGTTTGAACGATTTTGAAATAGAGCGAATGGGAAAATGAAATAGTCATATTCGGGTAGAAATGATACGGGGGTATTTGGTATTAGAGAAAGAGTAACAAATTCAGTTATAATATGAAATAACTTTCACAGGGATAAGTTTGCCGCTAATTTCGTAGCGATTAGATATTGATAAGACATTTTGAATTTTGAATTGCGCGATACACGATTGTTGACAAGAACTAGCTAGCTCTAATTTGTTTTGTAACAGTGAAAACGTATTTAAAACCTATTGTTAGATTTTTTTTTCTAAAAAAAAAAAAAAAAAAACTACAAGGTAGACGATCTAAGTTCGTCAGTGAAATAGAGAAAGGTTGTTAATTTATTTCCGTTTAGTGCAAAAGAAAAAGGTAAAAAGAAAAGAAATAGGGGAGGGTTATTCTTAGAAAGAATTACAAATGCTGAGGCATAATATACTTCCATATCTGAGTGAATTGTAGCTATTTATATTGTTGATATATAGATAAGTTTATACCTAGAAGAATTAGAAATGCTGAGCTATTATATATATCTATAACTAAATTATAAATGCGGATAAATAAAATATGACTATATCCAAATGGATTATAATCGTTTATATATCATATACATCTATATTGGAATAAATATTAAAGACTTGCAAAAAATATACATCTATATCTGAATAAATTATAACTATTTATATTGTTGATATACAAATATGTGTATATCTGAAAGAATTAAAAATGCTGAGATACTATATACATACAGCTCTAACTAAATAAATTATAAATGCTCATAAATAAAATCTGTCTATATCTGAATAAGCTATAACTCTTTATATACCAAAGATGTCTGTACTTGAATAAATTGCAAATGCTCACATATAAAATGTGCTTATATCTTTATGAATTATAAATGCTGGTATACCAAATCTGTTTATATGTGGAATAATTACAAATGCTGAGATATAATATACATCTAGGCCTGAAGGAATTGTAAAGGCTTCTAAGTAAAATATATCTGTACCTGGATCAAAATAATTTTCTATATGAGAATCATAACACAAGGATTAATGGAGAAGATGGATAAATATGTTATCAATGATGAATAAGTGATCCATATAACTTAGGAGTAATCATTAAACTTTCAAAACTTACTTAGCTGGTAATTTGAGATTTCTCACACGCACATTGGTACTTTTGCGGTCGTTATATAACCGTATGGAGAGTATAGGATATACGTTGAGATAGAGTTCGCAATTGAGTTGTGCATATGCGAGTGTTAGTCGAGAATTAGTAATAAAGTAGGAGTGGTGTTGGTATAAGTAGAGATACGAGTAGAGGTAGAGACTGAGCAGGTACATAACACATAATTGGGTGTGGAGTAGTCCGGACATTGGCGTTCGAATAGTAAATAATTGCCGTAAATTTTAGAATATAAACAAGAGAGAAAAAGGAGTTCGTTTTTAAAAACCATTCAGTTAGTGTCCACAATCGGATTCAATACGTAAATGCTTACTAGGTCAAAGAAAGTCATGGATGTTCAGGAGCCAGAGGAAGTAGAAAGGTTGGACAATAGTGGGAGTTCACTTGGGATGTCAGACCCACAACTAACCACTGGGGATATTAGTAACAGAGAATTATATGACTTAATAAATCAAATGAGAAACGAACAGAAAGAGTTTATGAAACAGCAGAGAGAAGAGCAACAGGAGTTCATGAAGCAATGTAAGGAAGAACAGAGGACATTCATGGAACAGTGCAGAGAGGAGCAAAGAGCATTTATGAATAAATGGGACGAAAATTACGAGCCGAAAACTGTAGAATCTAATAGACAATTCGATAATTATAATAAAAATGAAATTGCAAGTCAGGAACAAGGTGTTGGACCATTGGAAGTAAAGAAAGAGTGGTCGCAGCAAATGATAGATCTAAATAAGAAAGTTGATGAACAAGGGGAATACATTAGGATATGCCAATATGGCGTTAATGAGTGTAATATAAAAATAAACGATGTGCAGAGCGATGTCCAACAAGAAAGAGTGAATAACCGGGATAGTCTAGGGACGTATATAGGTGAGAATAGTAGTATAGTAGAACAACTTAAAGGTGACGTAGATAAGTTGCGAGATAAAGTAGAGATATTGGAAATTAAGGTCGGACGTATGCGGAGTAGGCCCATTGATGATGTTAGGCTAGGGACGTATAATTACGATCCGGAAAGGAGCAGCGCAGCCGCAGTTAATCAGTTTGTCAAAATCTGCATGTTTACTGGACGTGAAGGGGAGAATCCATTAGAACATCTAAACGGATTAGAAAAATATTGTGAGCTCAACAAATTGCATGATGAGGCGTGCATTGCGATTGCGTGTAGCCATTTGCGAGAGGAGGCCCGCACATGGTGGGACTCGTTATTTGTAAAACCTCAAACCCTACAGCAATATAAAAACGTAATTTTGAAGGATTATTGGGGTGAGAAAATACAAGAAGATATATTCTATAGCATAGTGGAAGAAAAATGGAAACCCGGGAAGTCTTTTGCATCATTTTTCCGCCAACAAGTCGCTTCATTGCGAATGCTAACCGCAGACCCTCTAACAGAAAAACAGATAGTACAGATTGTGAGGCGAAACCTACCCACATACGTCGAACAGATGTTAGTGGGCACAGAAAGGCAGACAGCCGAGCAAATGTCCGAATTACTTAGAATATTTGATAGATCTGGACAGGAGGACAGAGTAGATAATGGAGAGCTCAAAACCCCTCCGAAGGATCCTCCCATGAATAGAGTTCGGGATCAAGTTTATCAAAATCAGTGGGACAGGAATGGTCCCAGAAGAATAACAGAAAGAGAAAGGAATACGTATGGGCCGCAAACAAGATGGAAGGAAATGGAGGTCAAGCGACCGCAGACCTTTCAACACTACAATGGGTATAGAGAAAAGGAAGGGCGGGCAAGCACCAGTGGGTATGTCCCGAAAAAACCAGAGCCGCCAGACAAAATTTAATGAATAGTATAGTACATTCAGGATGGACGCAGATGATGACCAACAACACACACTTGGATACGAAAAAAAAAAAAAAGAATAATATAAAATATGAAGGGTAGGAAATGAGATCAGAGGAAACGGGAGTCATGAGTGGATAGGTGACAAAGGAATATAGTTGCTGCCAGTTACAAAAAAAATAGGCGAGTACGTACCGAGGGATATCTTTATGAGTGGGTCGAGGTATATGAGATTAGATTAATATCCTATAAGTATGGAGATTAGATAAAACCCCAAAATAAATAAAGGCTAATTCAGTAGTGCTTACCAGAAGATGAATTCGGAAAGAACTAGTATGGATAGAGGTAATGGTAGGGTTAGATTGTAAATGAAGGTAGATGATAGTATAAGAAGCCTAGAGACCTCTTCATAATGCTCCAAACATTTGTCGTCACAATAAACTGAGCACAACATTCAATACTGATTAGCGGGATAATAAACGAACGAGCAGTACGCTAATTATCAGAATTAACATTCTGTTAATTCCTAATGGGGGAGGGTGTAATGTGATAGCACGAGGTGATCACATATATTTAATATAATATATATTTTCAGTTAGGTCAAATATTAAGGAAAGGTTAGTAAAAGAAAAAAAAAAGATTTTAGATAAGATGACAGCTGAGTTAGATAAGAATTAGTGGTTGTAGAAGAATTTGGTATAACATTTAAAGATCGTTATCAGCTAGTAAATGGGAGTGACAGAATGAATGAGAGTTATCAAATAAAATAAATGTCGAATTTTGTTGTACTAAAACATTTTTCTAAGAAGGAAAATAATTACTGAGAAATTCATAGAGTGATGGTTAAGGGAAATAAATAAATAAAACAAATGTAATAAGTTTAATTATAGAAAGAATAAATGTAAAAAAAAAATGAAAGGGAGAGTAATTAAATTATTTTAAGGTCAAAGATGGCCGTAGGTGTGAAAACGTGATCCACAAGACAAAGGAAGGAGGGGAGTTTCTTTTACTAAAAAAAAAAGAGAGTAGAGCGGTGTAGGAATAAAGAAGTGATTCCAGTTTTCTCATAAGGAGGGAAACCATTTTTTTTCCTAGCGAATCTTTAACTGCCACCCCGGCTATAGTCCAAGAAATGACGATCGAGTAGAAGAAATACTTTCGAGCGCCGGTTCGAAACGCTGCTCCATACCCAAGCCTGTAACACAAACGAAATGAAGATAATCACCTGCTCACCTGCTTACGTCTCTGTGCCATTTGGAAACCGTTACGAGGAAACTATCCGGATTTGAACCGCTCTACAAAAGAAGTGGGACGCCCACAACGCGGTTCGAAGAAGTGACTGAATCAATTGCCAGGACCGTTTACCTAGGTAATCGTATATTAGCATGCTAATTTATAAACTCCTAGTTTAATCATAAGTCCAAGAGAATCAAGAATGCGAATTATCCCTTTAGATAACTCTAATACATATAAACTTTAATTGAACGAACATTTATAATAAACTTATTTACACCCATTTCATACTATCACTCTATGCACGTATTTATTATTATTGATATGTCTAAAAATTATAGAAATTATGTTTTATGTTAGATAACAAATAAACCTCGTTTTAAGATTTGCATTACTGTAATTACTTGCTATGTCAACCATTTTATATTTTTTTTATATCAAGAAGAACAATCGGTTGGGAAATATAGTTTGATTTGATATTTTATTAGGTCAAACTCAACCGGTAAGGTAGTAATTGAATATAATTTATTCTTACTAATCCGTTCTATATACATATTTTGTGTAGCTGGTTGCATCCGTCTGATTATGCTTAATAGCACACCAACCTAGAACAGCCATATAGACAGAACGGAGGCATGCCGGTTACAATATATATATATATATATATTGTTCTTTAATTAAAAAAAATATAATTATAATAAAAATAATAAATTTAATGGTAACAAACTATTATAAACAATCCTTAAATCTGCAGAAGTACTTTCAGTTAATTTCTTAAACCTGCCTCAAGTGCCATTAAATTAAAAAAAAACAAAGTGGAAGCAAACATCATCAATTCAAATCCCACAAATCTTATATTTTAATGTTAGCATCTTGTCTATTTATTAAATGCATTTTATTACTATTTATAAAAATTGCCTTCTTAATTTCAATATTTTGACATTTTGTCATTAAACACATACACAGCCCTTTGTCTTCTTTCAAACAAATCATATCAATCTCCATTTAAATTCAGAAATAGCCCATTCCCATGATTTATCATAAGGCATTTTATTACATTTATTACAATTAATTTTCTTAATAATCTCATCAGAAAAATTATCATTACCAGGAATCATTTCAAATGAATTTTGAACAGCTGCAATTAGTTTCAAACGAAAATCACTACAATTACCACTGACATATTTAGCTCTGTGATTTAAAACATATTTCTGAAGCAAATGTATCATATTATTTGATAAGTTAATAAAGTTTTACTTATTATAAGCTTGTGGATACTGCTTATTAAATAAAATCTTATTTTTTTTCTCAAATTTATTATACAATTTAATTTCAATTAATTTAAATTCATTTTTACAAGCAATTTTATATTCGTTCCAAGCACACCATTCATTTAAAATTATAAAATGTTCAATTGCTTTCAAATATTTTCGAATATCATAAAGTTACTTTTTACACTCTTTTATAATATTATTTAAAATGATTAATTTCAATTTATCCATACATCATGGTATTAAATTTATACAGCTATTCAAATTTATGTTACAACAGCTTGGGAATACCTGAAAAACTTTACAATTCTTGAAAGATTAAATTTGAATAAATTGAAATTAATCATTTTAAATAATATTATTAAAAAGTGTATAAATGAACTTTATGATATTCAAAAATATTTGAAATTAATTGAACATTTAATAATTTTAAACGAATGGTGTGCTTGGAACAAATATAAAATTCCTTGTGAAAATGGATTTAAATTAATTGAACTTAAATTATATAATAAACTTGAGGGAAAAAAGAGTTTTATTTAATAAGCAGTATCCACAAGCTTATAATAAGTTAAACTTTATTAATTTATCAAATAATAAAATACATTTGCTTCAGAAATATGTTTTAAATCACAGAGCTAAATATGTCAGTGGTAATTGTAGTGATTTTCGTTTGAAACTAATTGCCGCTGTTCAAAATTCATTTGAAATGATTCCTGGTAATGATAATTTTTCTGATGAAATTATTAAGAAAATTAATTGTAATAAATGTAATAAAATGCCTTATGATAAATCATGGAAATTGGATATTTTGGAATTTAAACAGAGATTGATATGATTTGTTTGAAAGAAGACAAAGAGCTGCATATATGTTTACTGACGAAATGTGACTATATTGAAATTAAGGAGGCAATTTTTATAAATAGGAATAAAATGTATTTAATAAATAGACAAGCTGCTAACATTAAAATATGAGATTCATGGGATTTGAATTGATGATGTTAGCTTACACTGTGTTTTTGTTCAATTTTTTTTAATTTAATGGCAGTTGATTTAAGAAATTAACTGAAAGTATTTCTGTGGATTTAAGGATTGTTTATAATAGTTTGTTACTATTAAATTTATTATTCTTATTATAATTATATATATATAATTTGTTGTTGTTATTGCTGTTTTGTGTTTGTGTGTGTTTTGTTTAAGGAATTAAAATAAAAACTTGGAAATATTATAGAGATATGCCTGTAGACGTATATAAGTGTATATACAAATATAATGATTATAATAGTCAATAATAAGTTTGAAAAGGAATTATTTCTGATTCTGATTCTTTTTCTGTATAAGAATCATAATGTATTATTTATAGTAATAAAAGTTCATTATTCAAAATATTTTTTATTTATTTATAGAAAACACAGATAATATTGTGTTGTTTAATTTATTTTAATCATTCTTTGATTAAACACTAAAGTTTGTAATTTTTGTGTACATATCAGATAAAGTAGGAATTTAATTAAAAATTTGAAGATAAAAATTAATAAATTTTTATTTATATTTTATATTACATATAAAAACATTGTGAATGTTTAACCAAGAAAAAGTTATACTGTTTTCTAATTATTGTCAACACTTAAACAATCCCAATATAGATAACAATCAAGATTTCCAAACTGTTGTCAAGGCAACCTCCTTTCAATAATATATATATATAAGAAAGTATTGTTTTCTAGAGAAGAAATAAAAAAATTGTAATAATCTCTACATTTCAATTTTTATAATATGTAGTATGTCTGTATCTCCTTTATTCATTTACACGTCAGAATTAAGTTGAAACGGAATTTAATTTTTGGCCCATATGTCAGGCAGAAAATGTTTTTTCTGGAGGATTGTTTCAGATCGAGTTCAAATTGAATGGTTGCTTTAAATTAAATTTTATTATTTGAAGGTTTGAGCTGCAGTTATTAAAATTCAGATAAAATCTCATTATATATATATATGTGTAAGTGAAAATAAAGTTTTAGCATTTATCAATGTTATTGAATATAATTATTTGTGTTTACTAAATTTTATCAGCCATTGTTTTGTTAGTAAATGTTATGCAGTATTGACTAGGAAAATGATACCGCTAGGTGAGACTATTCATAGATCGCTCTACAAAAGCATACAATTACATATTAAACTACTGTGATTATATAAACACTGTTATCGTACTGTTGAACTTCTTGATAAAAACAGCAATTTATGAAGCAGAAGCTATTGATATCGAGCCACTCTATAGTAATAATCACAAATAATTACACAGAAATATTATGTTTATATTCATATGTATTGTGACCATCATCGCATATGATTAGTGGCCAAAAGAATGTAGAAAGAGTAACATGTATAATTATCATAGGTAGTTTAATTAAGCTGTGACGTATAATGTTTTATTTTAATTTTGTAACTTTGTGGTTTTTGCAATTATCGTTAATTATAAATAATATAATATGCTAAATCACTGAGTTTTATAATTTTTACTTTAAAAAGAAAAGATCCAGATGGTTATTAATTGTACTTGTTTTGTATTATAATTTTTTCTCTGACTTTATATATAAGAATTGTTTTTTTGTCTGTTTTCTAATCTTAAAAATAACTAAGTTTTAATTGCATCAACTTAATTAATTTTGTTGTTCATCAATGTTAAGTGTAATATTAAAAAAACAACAACAAGCAGTTGGATGTTTTTAGACATATATCCGATTTAATATCTAAAAAATTGAATGGTAATCATCTTGAATGAGTTTTACGATTAGTCTAAAACGAGAAGTCAATGATCAAAATACAAAATTGTTTATGGTGATGAGTCTAAAACAACGTAATGTTGTTATAAATGTCATAAGTCAATGTCTAAGAAATTGTTTTAAATAATAATTTATGATCAAAAAATGTATTATTTGTAAACGGCCCTCTTTATGTTGCAATAAAAATTATATATCAAGATATATTCTTATAAGAGATATTTCAGTAAAAATTTGTCAGATATCTGTTTGAGGAAGGTGATTTTCCATTGGTAAAAGATGTTACACAAACGTTGAATTGTTTCTTAATAAAAGAATGTTCTATTGAGCTATCTCTCACTAAACTGTAATAAAAAATGCATACAATTTACTAAGAAAAATGATAAAAGTTCTAAAGTTTGTATTTGCATTGTGGATTATGGGGATTCAAATTTCTTCACTTTCTAGACTTTCAAATACCTAAAGAAAAATTCTTACCTTACCAATGGTCAAATCATGAATTTGTCCATAATTCTGTTTCCAATAATATTATTATTAATAATCAATTACACTTAATTGAAGTTGTTTATTTCAATTAAGAATAATTGATTATTAATAATACTAAAGAAAAATTCTATGACAGCCTGGGTCATAATTAGGTTATTCATAGCGCCTTCTACTTTTGGATGCTAACTGCTGCCTTGACTATTGGTTTTATAATATTCTGAGAATAGAAATCATAATTTAGTTTAATTTGTCACGACTAAAATATCTATTTAAATTAATGTTCATTTACACACACACATTAATTGTATCTTTAAAAAAATCTCAACTCATATTATAGTTGAGAACTGTGAAGTAAGTTAGAAGTCCATGTGTCTTTTTGATCTTAATTTTCGAAAAAAAAGGGCTATCAACTCACCGGCACACTTGCTGCATATTAATCAGCTGCCAATACATTTTAAAATACTTTATAAATGATCATATAATAATTCAAACCTGCAATCGCAAGAACATTAGGAGTGGACGTCATGAATTCGACTCTCTCACTTCCTTATAAGCCTCAAAGGGCAATTAAAGAATTTTGTTTCAGTTAAGAGCATTCTCAACCAGATAGTTGTTTTTCCCTTTCAGAATGAATATATCGATTAAGTGAAGGTCTGCCATCTTTTGTACATATGTGCATGTACATTAAGCAATTCTTCTACAAATATATTTAATTTATTCTAAGGCAAAGTGAATTTATTTATGCATACATATAAATAGAAATAGTGGTGGTGGAGAAAAAAATTAAATGAGGATTTTGAATGATTAATAAGTAAATTTTCAAATAAATATTTATACTTAAAAATTTTAACAGACAAAATAGTATAATTCCGATAGTGCATTAAATCGCACCGCATTTGTTTCTTAATCTGAAACGTTAATCAACCATTTCTTATTGTCAAAACATAAATTATGACATTTAACTTGATATATTGCATTTATAAAATATTATAAACATATATATACAAACATTTTTTTTTTACCTTACAAGGTGTGCTGTAGTTCTACAAACGGCTATTGATCAAAACATTAAAAAGTAACACCTTTATAACACTTTTATTTTTTAATTGATTCGCAGTAACTATAAATAATGAAATTTATTATATTAAAAATAATAATTATAATGTTAATGATTCTGTAACATGACAAAGAAAAGACTACTTAAGTCATGGACTGCATAAAAACGATAGGCTGAATCGAATACTCCTACTTTAATTGACCAATTACAGTTATTTTAATCCTAATTCACTCTTTTAAAATGTGTTGAAAATTAACTATTGTTTATATTATAGAAGTCAATCTTTTAAATAAACAAAACGAATTTTTTTTTCAAGTAATTTGATTTTTTTTTTTTTCATTTAATAAGAGACAAAAAAAAAAAATAAAAGAAAAAATTAAAATAATTTGAATTTAGTAGCTGTCAATCACCTAAAACAATGTTTTGCTTCATAGGAGATGCAAATTTTGTTTTTACAACTTATATATTTCAAAGAGACAATTAATATAATTAAAATCATGTATTATTTTATATTACTTAATTTTCCATGAAAATTTCTACAAAAATAATGTTTTAACAATTTACTGTCAAAAAATAATAATTCTGGTCATGTTTATCATAACATATCCGAGAAAAGAATGGGGTGTCTATAGTGAATGGAAATTTCGTATCTCCTTCCTGGTTTATCAATCCATCTAAAAGTAATTTAAAATCCTTATTTAGTAAATGTGTAAATATATTAAAAGAAGAATATTTTGTTATACTTTCTAACAAATTCATATTAAAATATTATAAGTATTTCAACAATCAAGAAAATGTTAATATATTATATAAATATATAAAAAAGTACTTTTTAATTTTGGGAAAATTATGACATATATATATATATAATTTATTACTTCACACCAAACCAGGCACCAAATGTCTTTGGTAGTGTACACATAGTCTTATAACTTCTCTCTCTTCAAATACAGTCGATCCTGAATGCTAAGGCAATATTAACATAAGAATGCTACTTTCCATTTAAAGAAAATCACGATTTTATCTAAATCAGTATGGTAATATTTGCAACATTTTCTGAAACTTGCAAATATTCAGATGACTTAAATAATTTGCATTTATTTTGGTCTATTTGCTTTTCATTTTAATAGACTACATATTTTTTGTAAAAAAAACTATGCAAAAAGCATTGAAGATAAGAAATTATCCTGTATTGAATTCTTCTCAATTAAAAATTTTGTATCATTACATAAATTAAATATTGATGTTGCATTTTGATAAATATTCTTCAAAATATGACAATATGTCAAATTATATTTTAATCATCCAAAGCTTTATTCAACAAGGAATTGCTTAATAAAACAAAAGCATTAATATATCCCCCCCCCAAAAAAAAAAACAAGGATTAATGTTAATTCGTAATCATAGGTTCTATGGAAACTCATATTCATTGTTGCTAAATTCATTTTTAAATTCTGTTGTTTTTTCATTTTGGTTGGAATCTGAATTTACTGGAAGCAATTGTAATAATTTTGGTAACAATTTTGTGCAAAAGTAACCAGAAGAATAATCACTAATATCCATTTTATCATCTTTCCTAAATATCAAAAATTCGACTACACTCTTTCCCTTCTTGTATATCTTTATTGTTTAGTTCTTTGATATATAGCTATGCCAACATTTTTTAAATTTTTTTATTTCTTCTTTTAAAATATCACAAATATTTTAGAAAAGTAGTAATTAATAATTTAGAATAATTTGATAATTTTTGTGAAACATTTTTTAATTCATTTGATTTTATTTTCAAAATTATATTTTATTTGCATTAAAGTAAATTTAGCTTTTTCATTTGAAACATTTTTTGTTTGACTTCCTCCCTGAAAACATAACAAAGGATTAAGTAAGTTAATTTAAAGATTTTTGTCTTTAATAATGAAACAGTTGTTTTTTTTTAAAAAAATAACGATTTATTTAAATGATTTATACAATTTTATACAATGATGATTACATGAATACCAAGCAATGTCCATAGCTAAATGAAAAGTGGATATATACATGAATGTTGGATCAATGCTTCAGTAGTATTCAACTTTTTTAGTCAAAAACTAACTTAATTAATTAAAGGTTAATTAATTTTATAAATAGAAATCACAGGTTAATTATACTTTTTATGAAACCATATTTTTGACAAAAATAATGTTTAATTTTTTTCTATTATCATATATAGGTTTTTTAAATGTTTGTTTATTGTTAATAAGTTAGTTTAATATATAATTGTTTAAACATGTCCTAGCATTAATGTCTTTATTCCTCTAGCTATCTGTTACATGAATGGTCAGGATATGTGACTTGATTTCAATGAAGTTTAGTGATCTGGGGATGTTTGAAATTATCTCCCTAAAGCTATTTAATTATAGTAGACTAAACTAGAAATTACTTTAGATGATTTACTATAAGGTATTGTTTACTTATTGATATCTTGTTCACAATAACACTTCATAGAGTCATTGCTTTCTGAGATAGATTACAGCATAATGGTTAGTTACATGAATATTAGGGTGATGCTGGTATCAATGTCCATGGACTACATTTTATATTCTATTAAAATTACATTTGTAGTGGATTAATACATTAATGGAACTGTACAGTCATAGCAGTGATGTTTTGGTCAGCATGATTAAGTATCTCAGCATTACTTGAATTTTTTTAATTATTTTCATAGATTAATACTAAAGTATGTGTGAGCAGATAATAATGTTTTATTTCTGCTCTAAGTTTGAAAGTCATTAAATAATTAACTTTTCAATTTTGGACCGTTTTTGAATCCAGACAAATGTATGACTGTTCTTCAAAGATTGTTCATGATGATAAATGATTTGATTAATTTGGTTTAATGGTAGGAGAGCTTATTCTTATTTTTTATTTCTTGATGACTTCTCATGCTCATTCATTTATCTTATCTTTAATGACTTATTAAATGAAGATGATCATGGTTTTCCATCTTACCATATTATTCCCATACTTATCACTAAAAGTTTTGTACTATATATTGTACAGACTGAAAAATGTATCTTTATCGAACAAGACTTAGAAAAAGAATAAAATACCTCAAATCCAATAATGTACAAGACCCATAGGTCAGGTACATTGTGGATTCTGTCCTATTTACTTATTATTTCACATCTAAGACATAATTAACATTTTCCTAAGATCATATCATACATTTTTAGTTTTACTGGGCCAAACCCAACTATCGGAGCATAAGATTCAAGATGATGATAATGGTTTACTGAGATCTTGAGTGATCCTTTCTTGTTTAACTTAACTTATAATGAACAAAAAATGAAAATAATAAAATGATTTGAACACTGGGAGTTTTTATCATCATCATCATCACAATCAACCATTATCAATCCAATGCAGGATGAAGGTTTCTCCAAGTTCAATCCATCTGATCTGATCTTTAGCTTTTCTTCTCCACATCACCCCTGCACAATTTCTTATTTCATCCATCAATCTCACAAGTGATTTCTGTCTGGGTCTTTTAAATCTTTTGGAATCCAGTTTAAAATTTCAATTGTCCATCTATTATCATCTCTTCTAACAATATGTCCAGCCCAACTCCACTTTAGTGTTTTATTTTTTTCAATGAGGTCAGAAACAACTGATTGTTCTCTTACCCATACATTGCATTTTTGATCCCTTCTTGTCACTCCCAACATGCATCATTCCTTACTTCTTTGAGTGGTCTGAAGTCTCTGTATTTCTCTTCTATTAAGTGTCCAAGTCTCAGATCCATAAGTAAGAACTGGAAAAACACATTTATTAAAAACCTTTCTTTTCAAACACATAGGCATATTTCCTTTTAGTATCAAGTTATTTCTACCAAAAGTACTCCAACCAAGTTAGAATTAATGATTAATTTTATTCATTATATTTCCATCTGTATTAATCATATGACCAAGGTAATTATAACTTAACTTCTTCTAACTCATCATAATAAATCTTTATTTTCATATTTTGAAAAAAATATATTAAACATTACTTTAGTCTTTTTAACATTAGATTTTAGTCCTACTTTCCTACTTTCATCTGATAACTCCTGAAACATTTCCTGAAGCTATAAAGCATTATTTGCAAAGACAACTACATCATCTGCAAAATATAAATGACTTAAATAATCTCCATTTAGTTTCACTCCTTTAGATTCCCATTTTAATCCACAAAATACTTCTTGCAATACTGCTGTAAAAAGTTTTCGAGATATGGAGTCACCCTGTCTTACACTCTTTTCAATGTTGAGTTTCCTACTATCATTATGTAATCTAATTGTTGCTGTTGCATTTTTATAAATATTCTTTAAAATATGACAATATCCTGGATCTACACCTTGATGATCCAATGCTTTAATCATTGAAGAAATGTTTATAAAATCAAATGCCTTTTCTTGGTCTACAAACCCTTAGCATAATGGCAACCCATATTCATTTGTCCTTTCTAGAAATTTTTCTCAATACCTGAATATGATCTACTGTACTAAAACCACTTTTAAATCCAGTTTGAAACCTTGGTTGGTGGAAATCCAGTGTTTTCTGTAGATGAGTTGTAATTATCTTAGTAAAAATTTTGTATAAAACTGATAAAAGACTGATAGGGAGAGATGCAAAAAGACTGCAAATTGGAATCCATGATGACATGGTGCAGCAGGTGAAGGGATTTAGATATTTGGGTTGTTGGTTGAATGAGGATGGAAGAAGTGAAGAAAGAAGATATTTTGTGGACCTATGGAAAGAGAATTAAGGAAAAGATTAATTAAATGTTATGTGTGGAGTGTATTAATGTATGGTTGTGAGACATGGACATTGAGTAATAGAATTAAGAAACGACTGAAAGCTTTTGAGATGTGGACATGGAGAAAAATTGAAAAATTCAGTTGGGTGAATAAAATAACAAATGAAGAAGTTTTGAAAAGAGTTAATGAGGAAAGAAGATTGATTGAAAGTATCAAAGAGAGAAAGAGAAACTGGATTGGACATATACTAAGAAAAGATTATAGATGTTTTGGAAGGAATGGTGAGTGGAAATAAAAAGAAAGGATGGAAGAGATTGACATTATTGGGTGATATATGAGATGGAAGGGGTTATGTGGAATTGAGGAAGTGGGCAAGGAAGAGAATGGAATGGAAGAATGGATGAACTGATGTAGTGACTATTCTCTGGACCTGTCTATTGGACAGACTACTATTGATTGATTACCTTTTTTAAATATTAATATTAATACTGCATTCTTCCAATCATCTGATACATCTTTATCATTTAGACATTTCGTATATAACTTTGTTAAATTTTTTCTATTCCTTCACCTGCTTTTTTTAATATATCAATTATAATTCCATCATTACCTGGAGCCTTCCCTTTCTTCATAAATTTAATTGCATGTCTCACTTCCTCATTCAAAATTCTGGGCAATTCGGAAGATATAATAGGTATAGGAGGCACTTGTTCTTTATTACTATATAATTATTGATAGAAATCTTCTACACATTTCATGATGTCATCTCTCTTTTTAGTAATAATGCCATCTTTTTTTATTATTGCAGATATAAATTTCCTACTAATACCATAATATTGATTTACATTCTTTAGACTTTTATTCTCTTCTACAGCTTTCCTTGCTAGATCACAATTATACTTTCTTATATCATTTTCAACTATTTTCCGCACCATTTTACAAAATTCAATACACTCAATCTTTTTAATGCATCAGAGTTCTATATCCTCATATTCCTTCTTTTCTTCATAAATTCTCTAGTCTCAGTAGAAATTTTATTGGTCAATTGCCAGCTATCTTTGTTGCAGTTTTTAAAAGTGTATCACTTATTTACCTATAATTGTCACTCACATCTGAATCATGTTCAAAATCTACTAATACTTGAAACAGATTTGTAAGTTCTAATTTAAATTCATTAGAATGTTTCTGAAGATTAGGAATATCAACTGTAAATATTGTTTTACTTAATAATTTTTGTCTCTCTAGTTGTGCATTAACATGTATCTTACATCTTACTAATCGATGATCACTTCCTATGTTAAATTTATTAAGAGCATTACAATCTTGAAATATGTATTTTCTGTTAGTCAAAATATAATCCAATTCTGCTGCACCTTCATTTGGATGCTTCCATGACCATTTTTTTTTAACATTTTTCTCAAAAAAAAAATTCATAATAAAAAGTTTTGTTTTTTCTGCAAACTCCACAAGTCTATGTCCTCTCTCATTTCTATTACCATAACCAAAATTACCTACACCATTTTTATCTTTCATTTTTTTACAAATTCTAGCATTAAAGTCTCCCATAACAATTTTAAAATGTTGTTTACTCTGATCAAAAGCCTTTTGTACATCCATATAAAAATCTTCTATAACTTCATCACTATGAGAACATGTTGGGCATAAATCTGAATTATCTGCATTTGGTATCTGCTATTAAGTTGTAAAACTAATCTTGCCACTCTGTCTGATACACAATCAATCTTCACAATGTTATTCCTCCATTTTTTATTTATAATGAATCCTACTCCACTTGTATTTCCAATATTTGTGCTTTTATAGTAGAGTATATGTCCAGTTTTTAAATCAATTGTTTCTTCACCTTTTCTTCTAACTTCCCAAAGTCCAATAATGTCACATTTAATATAAGACAGTTCTTCTAATTCTTGCAATCTCCCTTCACTTGAAAGTGATCTGCAGTTGTAAGTACCTAAATAAAAAGTCATCACCAAATGGCAGCCACTATCAGGGGATTCTTAGCAGCTTCTGCCTTTGGCCACCAACTGTTGCCTTGGTTGGTGACTTTACAGCCTCCTGGGAATAAGGGCCATGATTTATTTTTGTCTGTTATGATTGTATATATTGGAAAAATCAATAAACTGTACTTGAATTTTACGGGTTAGAATCCTTACAGATTTAATATAATGTTTGTGAGTAGTTAAGTGGTTTAATGAATCTATAAATGAATTCTAAGTAGACAAATTTTAATATATATCACCCAACATAGTCACTTAAATATTTATTAATTTCACAATATCATCTAATAAACAATAATTTGCTTTGATTAATCATTAAGATTTGATTTAATGCACCAAATTGTCTACACTCAGGTTACAAATTTATTGCCATCTTTAATTACTTAGGTAGATTCTATACTTGCAACGACTGTTTATATGATATACTTATTTATAATAAATTACAGATTTTTTCTAATATGTTTATAAATCAATTTTGAAAAGCCTCTTTAAAAATTTTTATATCTTCTATGTTTTCTTGACGCTAGATATCCAACCTATTTCTTCCATAACATCAGTGGTTTCTTTACACATTTAATATTCAATTCTTATTGCAATCATCTACAATAACTTTGTGTACATTTACCTATCATGCATATAGAATATGTCCAGTTATTATTGAAAACCTTTATAATACTTTTTTTCTAATAGACATATAATAAAAATAACATTTTATTTTTGGTCTCAACTTGAGACTGTTACTTTTGCTTTTCTGAGATTCAATTCAACTTTACAAAATTTTTTATAGATCTGATAGAAATGACATTTAGCTTAATTCCAAAATATCAATCAGTATTAACTTTAAAGTACCATTTACCTTTATAGTTCCTTAGTTCTGATGTATTTTGTACTCATCCAACTAAAATTTTTTTATAATTTTTTATATATACATAGATTATTTACTTAAGCTTCTAAAACTGCAATATAAGAATAATTCCTTTGAATAATGGTTGATGATAATGGTTTATGATGATGATCTTGTTTTACTTTAATATACAAATTCAAATGATCTTTTTCTACCATTATTAAAAATAAATATGTATTCATTAGCTTTTGCAGATAATATACTTATCTCATGATAAACCAATAATCTTCAATTATTGAACAAGTAATTAATCATTTCTCAACTGTATCCAGCATCACATGACTCTCATTTTGATGGTTCTATCATAAAGTAAATAAAGTGACATATTGCAAAAATTCTAATTAGATATTAGCTTTCATTGATAAATCCAGAGCTTGAAAAGTATCTACTAAAAAGTATTGTCTTTACTTTTCTCAAAATTCGTTCATAATATTTAGACATTCATTTAGATATATCCTATATCAAAGTTAATAAAACTTTTAACAGTGTAATTATGGAACAAATTAACTCATTATTAACCTCTTATAATAAGTAACATTAGTTTTACAAGCTGTGGTGATATTACTAACTCAATAATGAAAGAAAGAAACAGCACAGTGGCAAAGACAGTATTATCAGGCTTCGGAATTTTAGGCTGTTATGGTCATATATAATTTTTAATGATCATCGGATTTTGAAAGGCAATGTCTTCCAAATTATTTATGAGAACTAATAGTTTTAATGTTAACAGTATACAAGCCTAACACAAGCATCAAACATTCATATCTATTTCAACGGATCCTCATACATTCCGTGTTTGTCTTAATAATTTAAATGCAGTTGACTGCAATGTTTTTTCTTAACCTTTTAAACAAAACAATCCAAACTTCAAAAATAGTTCCTCAATCTGTGTTTGTTTTATAGATCATGACATTTTAAATTCCAACCATCAATAAAGATATTAAATGTATATATTTTTTAACCTGCAGTTTAAATATGTGGATGACACTCTCTCACATATTTTGGATTACTGTCCTATCTTCATTAATTTACATCATGTGTTGTTTCCTTCAAAACAAAATATTTTTGCTATATTGTCATTAGCTTTTGCATTTTGTTTTAAATATTTTATTTTCCGAGTCTCTATAATATCTTACTTTTGCCACACTTATTAAAACTATTATTTTGAAATTTCCTTGTGAGGGTATGACATTTTTAGTTATTAAAATGATTAAAACATGCAAAACTCACTATATGCATTGCCACCCCCACAAGCTAGAGTGATAAATGGATGCCAGAAGGCTTGTGCATAAAATCCCCATCTAGTGCCTACTGATCGAATATCCCCAGACCAGTTTCTGGCTTGTGGCCTTCATCAGTGAGGAGACTTGGATCTGAGAGTACTGCACCTGGATCTTAGAATCTAATGCAACCCTCCAGCAGATACCTTTTATCTCCACTTAACTACAAATCTATGAGACTTAAATGGAAAATACCTTACTGTTTTCAATCCAAGCCCATTAGCTTATATATTTATATGGGTCTGAACTCAGTTCATTATCCATACATTTTAGTGTCTTTGGTTTTTTAATAACCATAGCCACAACTATCTTATTAGGCAGGATTGGTTTTAAGCAATAAACATCACATGAACACTACTTCTTATGCTTGTTTATAATTGTTGTTAAAACAGGCAAACTCATTATACATATTGCCACAGACAGCTATATAATCAAATGGGCTTGGATTGAAAACATTAAGGTGTTTTCAGTTTAAGACTCATAGTTTTGTAGTTAAGTGAAGATAAAAGGTGGCTTCTGGAGGGTTGCATTAGATCCTAAGTTCTAGTTGCAATGCTCTCAGAACCAAAGCTCCTCACTGTTGAAGGCCACAAGCCAGAAACTAGTTTGGGGCTATCAGATGAGTAGGAACTAGATAAAGAGTTCATACACAAACCTTCTGTCATCCGTTGATTACTCTAGCTTGCTGTGTGTGGCAATACATATTGTGCCAAAGCCAATTTGGCACATGTATATAAAATAATTTTGTCTAAAAAAAATTATTAAAATAAAAAAAAAAATCTTTCATAAAAGAGTTTGAAATAAAAGATTAAAAGTGGGAAGGGGTTTTTCTTAAAGTCAAACTAAAAGTGTTATAAAAGAAAGTAAAGTTTTTCTAAATTAGTATTCGTAAAAATAAGTAATTTAAAATTTAAAAAAAATATAAATCTCTTTTCATTCAAGCTTATTATAATAAATTATATATGTGTGTGCGAGTGTAAATAAATGTATGCATGTTAGAATAATATTAATATATATATATATGTAAATGAAAGTTAAAAAAGAAATTATATTTGGAAAACACAGCGATGGCTATTAAGTTAATAAAGATTAAAAAAAACCACACTAGCGGTGGGCTATTAATTAAAGATATAAAAACAATATGTTTATGAAAGCTACTACTAATTAAACAATCTTCAAAAACACATTGTCATAGGATTAATTACTTATGGAATTTCGACAACACCTATTGCCAGAGGATATTAAAACGAAAACAATTCAGATACATAAATAGCAAGATTTTTATCGGAGTTCAGTTTTTTTCAGTCTAGTTTGCAGTGACAGTCTTGTTTCAGTTCAGACAACAGGGCAGTTTCTATTATGTATCCAGAAACAAAAATGCATTGTTGAGCAGCTTTTGGAAATATATGCTCATGCTTCAGCCTTTTAGTCTGACAAGATCATCAAAACCTGCCTGTGAAATAATGTCTGCATAACAACTGAGTAATCCTCCGTCAAATGTTCAACTGTCTTTAAGAATAAAACCAATGGATTCGCATAAAATCTCTTCCAGAAATGTCCAAATCTAACCGGTTAGATATAATCCATCAGAAGCAGCAGAAGCAGCCAACGACAAGCAATATCCACGTTCCAAAAATCCTAGGTAAACATTTATTTATTATCATTTATACATAGTAGCCACCACTGTAATTTGTCAATCCTACTGAGTAAAGTAATTTGAACTCTTAAGCATGCATAAAATGAACTATTGATGTGCATGTGTGTGAATGTGAGATAATTTAATGATGTCACATATTATTTATGCTTTTCACCAGATATATGTTATAATGTGTTACTTTAAAAAATGTGCGTGTGTTAAATTAGATTTATAAAGATGTTTAAATTTAGTCAATTAATGTTGGATAATAAATTATCTTTAAACTTAATTAATGTTAATTAAAATAAAATGTCTTCAAACTTAAACTTTATTTGTCGGTCAATTCTTTTTACCAACCTTTTTATTAATTCTTTCCACTACTAATTTTGTATAATTTTGTTATTGAATTAAAATTAGACTGAGCTAGTTTTAGGGAATGTTTCGAGCACTGGATTATGAGCCTACTGCCCGAATACATTAGTCATTAGACTAGTTGGTGCCCTGGGATTTACCCCAAAACAAATAAAGTATTTGGATAGTAGGGGTTTGAATCTAGCAGCCAAGATGGGCCATTGTTGATAGTTAAAGCTATCAATAAGATCTCCCATTTTGCTCGAATGTGCCGGTTTGTCCACGTAACATTTATAAGATTATAAATGTATTAGGAAGGGGTTGAAACTGGCCAAAACTTATATATATATATGTATAAGTAAGTGGTTTCAGCAGTTCGACCCGGTACAGTATAGTGAGTTATATCTGTTTTAACAACAATTATACACAAGCATAAGAAGTGTTTGTCATGTGATGTTTATTGGCTTAAAACCAATCCTGCCTAATAGGATAATGGTGGCTCTGCTTATTAAAGAACTAAAGACCCCAAAATGTATGAGTACTGAACCGAGTTCATACCCATATGACCATATAAGCTAATGGACTTGGATTGAAATATTAAGGTGTTTTCAGTTTAAGACTCAGTTTTGTAGTTAAGTGGAGACAAAAGGTGGCTGTTTAAAGGTTGCATTAGATTCTAATATCTAGGTTCAATGTTCTCAGATCCAAGGCTTCTCACTGACAAAGACCACAAGCCAGAAATTTTCCTGAGATATTGGATGAGTAGGCACTAAATGGGAATTTTATGCACAAGCCTTCTGGCATCCATTGATTACTTTAACTTGCTGCATGTGGCAATATATATATATATATATATATATATATATATATATATATATAGTGAGTTTTACCTGTTTTAGCAACAATTATACACAAGCATAAGAAGTGGTGGTCATGTGATGTTCATTGGTATAAAACCAATCCTGTCTAATAGGATAGTAGTGGCTATGGTTATTAAAGAACCAAAGACACCAAAATGTATGGGTACTGAACTGAGTTCAGACCCATGTGGCTATATAAAATAATGGTCTTGGATGGAAAACATTAAGGTGTTTTCAGTTTAAGACTTGTGGTTTTGTAGTTCAGTGGAGATAAAAGATGGCTGCTGGATGGTTTTATTAGATCCTAAGATCTAGGTGCAGCGCTTTCAAATTCAAGGCTCCTCACTGATGTTCACAAGTCAGAAACTAGTCTGGGGATATTGGATGAGTAGGCACTAGATGGTGATTTTATATACAAGCCTTCTGGCATCTATTGAGTACTCCCGCTTGCTGTGTGTGGTAATGCTTATAGTGAGTTTTGCCTGTTTTAACAACAATTATACATAAGCATAAGAACTGGTGATCATGTGATATTTATTGGTTATTAAAATGATCCTAAAGTTTTAAATACAACTTCAATTAATATTTATGACTTGAATATTTTAGTCGATTTTTATACTGAAGAGAGTTCATGGATAAATCACCACTCACTACACAAACTACAATTCTCTGACATCTTATTCAGTTTACAAAAATACAATGTTAAATATGTAGGATATATTTATAAGCAACAGATTTTCACAGCAAATTGGAACTGATAATAGGGGTTGTACTCTTAAATTTTATAAATCTTATATTTTGTTATTTCACAAAAATATGTTTGATGTTTTATTGCTTACATACATTATTAATTTTAATACACATATTTTTTTACCAAAGATAGTAAAACTTGAATGGTTTACAAAGTTATATATCATTTATAAAACTAAGTAAATGGAATTTTTTTTCTATGGATTATATAAAAAATGGATGATAACCAAGGTTTACAAAGTTATATATCATTTATAAAACTAAGTAAATGGAATTTTTTTTCTATGGATTATATAAAAAATGGATGATAACCAAGGGCTTATTCAGGAAATTGTTAGAGCAATAAAATCTGCATTTTGACTGACCACTCATGTATAATTGAGTTATTTAGATCTTATATCACAAATAATGCATGTATGTGTATACATAAATTGTACTGTAAAATTCCTTTAAATTTGAACTGAATAGATATTTTAATATATTTAAAGGAGAGTTTGATTTATTTTCTCCCAAGTAATTTAAAAATATTTATTGTGAAACAAAGTCTTATCAAATCTCTACAAACTGAAGCATATAGTTTTTAGTTAAAATATGAATTTTAGTATAACAGAACTTAAACAATTGTAATAAGAGAAGCGCAGCACAGAACAAGTTCAGAACAACAGATCAGAAAAATTCTCCCACCTAAAGGTATTGTAAAAATGAATGGATAGAAATGAATCATCCTCAAATTATGGTTTGCACATAACAGCACGCAAATCTATTCACAACAATGTGGGCAAATTCATTTGGCAAAAATATCATGAGAGTGAAGACCTGTTTGAGACCATAATTATTCCTTGTTACATTGTAGCATCTTAACATAAATAAAAAAGCCTTAATTTCTATTAAATGTGTGAGTTTTATTCCTTGTTACATTGTAGTAATTTAAAATATAAAAAAAGTGTTAATTTCTATTAAATGTATGAGTTTTTTTATTTTGTTTAATTTTGAAAACAAAAACCTTTTTATAGTTTGTATTAGTTTAAAAGTTAGTAGAAATATTATTTGAAAGTATATAAAAAAGTTTTACAAACAATCACTTTTTAAAATAACACAGTTTTGAAAGAAATAATGGCAGACCGATTTTTAGCAGTTTTGAAAGAAATATTGCCATAAAAAAGAAGTTGTAAAAATTACCTTTTTAATTAAAAAAAAAAAAAAACTTTTTTTAGAGTAAATAATTTTAAAAAAAGATCGATTTTTAAAAGGGAATAATTTAAAAATACATTGATTTATCAGAGGGTGAAATACTATGTAACAGTATTATGTGTCAAAGCAGATTTAAATAGTTGTGGTTTCTAAATTAATCCCACCTTCACATTATACGTTATTGATCTTTTAAGAACATGAATAAAAAATAACTCTAACAAGTGAATATTAATGTCGCTACCAGACAGCACAGTTTTTCCATACATAGCATGGAGAAACAGCACCACATAGTGGGCTAGATTGTTGGTAGTTCATGGTGGCAGATGATGTAAGATAGATGTGTTTACATATGGTTATCAGTGCTACCAAGTGGGCAATAGTGCTGGCAGCTAGTTGGCATAAGGTTCCTGTGCATACACATGTTGAACAGCGCCACCTAGACGCTGGAACTTGTGACAATACATTTGGTTGATGCAGACATTTATCATTGGCAAGCTTCGGGCCAGTTGTTGATGGTGGTGCAGTCCCATCTACCAGCGGTAGTATGGTCCCTCCACAACTACCATATATATATAATATTTTCCAAATACTGATAAATTAAAACTATACAAAATATCTTTAAGAATTGGTAAAAAAAACTTTCATTTAATAATAATTGAAATGAAAAATTGATTGATGAATGAGGGAACTTATGCAATATATTATTGTTCTATCAAGCAAAAGAAAATTGATTAGCTAATCTATTGGAGTGTTATTTTTTTAACTCAATCAAATAAAAAAGAATGACAAAAATTAAGAGACATATCCTATATCTATGAAGGCAAATAAGATGCTTAACCAACTGTATTAAAAGTTAATAGAAATTGTTATATCTCAAAGTATAATAATTGGTATTATAGAAATCAAGACATAATAAATGCATAAAATGTTTTAAAAATTTGAACTATTCCAGAGTATTATTATAATAAATTGCTGTGAAAAAAAAAAGAAAATCCAAAAATGCATTTAAAAAAAGTTATTGCTCTTAAAACTGTTAGATAAAATGCCGTGGAAAGATTTTTAAGTGTTTGTTTGTTTGTTTTTTTTCAAGATTTTGTTTCTATAAAAATGTTCAAGACCTTATTTGTTTATCCTGCCAAAAACATACATATATAAGAAAGGAAAAAAAAATATGAAAACAACGTTTTTGAATTGTGTGTGATAAATAACTTAATTTCTCCATTGTTTAGCTCTTATTAAAAATACTTAAACGGGTGAACTAAGGGAAAAAAATATCACATTAATAATATTTTTTGTTGTTTTTTGTTTATGTTATCAAATGTTTATATATGAATTTTATATATATATATTATTAAGGTATATTTTATGACATAAATTTATAATAGGTCCGTAAACAGAAAATGATACCTGTAATTGTTTTTACAGATTGATATAAAGGTTAACATTGCACTAAGCTTTACAAGATAGATATACTCATGGCCTACAAATGTGAATAATTTATTACAGATAAACAGACACAGTCACTCATTAAAAGTGGGATAATAGTTCTTTATTATATAGTAGTTATTTTATATTATAAAATGACCATTACAGTTTGCATATAATCAGTATATTCAAGTAATTTATAATCTGCTATGTTTATTTGACTGTGTAGAATTTCTTGTTATAGATACATTTTATAACAATTTTAAAATATTTCCAAGTCGTTTGACTTATAAAATGTTGGCGTGTCTCTAATACTATCAGTTTTGCATTAGAAAGTGAGATATTTATCTTTAGCTTTAATGTGAAAATTATGTTTATCTTGCCATTGTAGTGATAAAAATTTGGAAGAGTCCATCTGATGAATGTATGAAAATAAAACTGCTTTAAACACTGGGTTGTGTATAGAATGAATCGGTAAATAGAGAATAATCTCACCCATCACTTACTCTAAAGAGAGGATTATTTCATAGAAGCCAATAAATAAAGCATGCTTAACTAGCATCATAAATCTTTTAGAGAGGTGGTTATATTTTAAAGCACATATTTTATTTACCTGTGTTGAGATGTCCACTTATATATACCCAGGAAAGTGGTATGGGAATCTGCCATATTATCACACAATGAGGTAATGTTGTTGTTAAGAGTCTCTTTTAGTATCTTATCCCTTAGGAGGATGTGGAGTGATTTTCTCACTGGGCATTGTGAGGATATTTTATGAATTTTTAAAATTTTGTATGGCAATGATAAGGTTTGTCAAGGACACTTCTCACCTATAGTATTCAGTTAAGACAAATAGTGTATGAGTTAGGCTGTACAAGCCAATAAAACTTATTAAGAATTATAAGATTTAGTTTATGTCTAGCATAACAGAGGATACACACATACGCACTGTTATTGATGCTCATCAAGCAGAATTCACTGATGGATTGGTAAAGTTTTTTTTTATAATCAGTACGATTGTTTATGGACATAGACAGGATTAATATTACATATATATCTGACTCTTAACCTTTTAAGCACTGATTATATAATTGGCCAAATGAGTTAAAAATCAAAACATTTAAGTTTAAATATTAAGTTTGTCAATTTCTTTTATAATTTAGAAAACATGCTTGTTTTGGATTGTAATGCTTACTTATGGCAAGCAGTTTTGTATACCTGTTTTATCACACCCAATATTGTAACCTAACTAATAATTATGGGGACAATAAGGGTATTATAGCATTTGATAATTTTATTCCCAATACATGTCGTTAAGGAAAGTACCTTATTTCATATATGTTTTCTTTCATATATGTTTTCTAGAAATAGATGTTTGACTGATATAGTATTAAGAAACTTTGTAAATAATGTAAATAAATCTTGTTATTTTGAAATTGTTCTCTAGTTGTCTATGACATTATGGCTAGCCATCACCCACATTATTATTATCGTTATTGCTATCCACACATTAACTTATTTCAAATTCATAATTAATCAATGTAGTATAATTTACTATACATTAATCCCATAATAAATTTGGAATAATTTTATAAATTTTAATAGAATATTTAAATCATCATCACGTTGTGATTTAAATATTGTTCACCTGAAGTGTACATATTATTTTAAATAATATAATAAAGATGAAATAAATAATTTTGATATAGCTTATTGATTTGAACTACCAAAATACATCATTCACTGATCTATGATCACATAAACCCTAATTAGTGAATAAAAGAGAATTTGTAAGTTATATGGCTTGATTAAGAGTTTGTGTGTACTTTATAGAGTTAAATTTCATATTCAGTTGGTATTCAGATTGCTAGTCATTTTAGTCATTCAACGTGTTTATCATCAGTTTTGTCTGATATAGTTGGGTAGTGACAAAATTTCTTTCTCTGACCCAAATATATCTGGAAAATGAATACTTGTTAATTTATTTGTACCCTGAGAAAAATAAATTAGTAGTTCATAGTATGATATTAAATTTATGGTTAAGTTTTTATATTTAGAATTGTTTACTGGACTTTGATTTGAGTTATGTTCATTTTCACAGTTTTTTTATAGTCAGCATAACAATGTGTAAAGTTCTTCTTCCTTACTTTTGAGTTTATATTTTGTTTTAATTTGATGGTAAATATTCTGGTTTGGTTAAGCTTGGAATCCATATTTTACTTTAGTTTATCTTACTATCCTTTAATTCAATATCAGTTTATAGTTCTGGATATCATCTTCCATCATCATCATTGTTCTCATCTATCATCTTGATCTTTCTTTATTTCTTCATTTTTATTTCATACTAATTCATTATCATAATAAATTAACCATTCACTAGCTCTTATTCTATTATCATCTTAATCAGTCATTAGCTCTTAGTCTACCATTATCTTAACTCTTCAGTATTCTAACACATCTTTCCTTTCTCTTTGCTTTTAGACTCATTTCATTTTATTATTCAATTCTTAGTTATCTTCATCATCCAGTTAATTGCTTACATCCTAATTTATTTACTACTTAATTTATAATTCCAATCTCATATTCATTTCATAGACCAGATTAATTATTTATTGGTTTAACAAATAATAAATATATATTAGAATATTTTTTGAAGCTAATTTGACCAGAAGTTATTACCTTCATAATCACCTTGTAATCTTCTTTAGATCTATTGTTTCATGCTAATCTGTTCAATAGTCAGAAAATAATATTTTTGTGTCCTCACATTTTAATTTTAGAGCACATAATTTGTATGTTAGGGAATCATAGGATGGGTAGGGAAGGTTACAAAAGAATTTAGATGGAAAAGCGTATGAAGAAAGGTTACAATGGGAGTTAGCACCCAAACATGTAGGCATTATAAGTGTAAGCATATGAAGGAAGGTTATATGTGGTCATAATTGATGAGTTAAGTAAAAGTATAAGTACAAGTGTATGACAGAAAACTACAAAGGTGGATTTGGTGCCCCTAAAATGTCATACTCAATTAGTTATGATTGCAATCATATAAGAAAGAAGGTTACAAAGGTGGATTTGGTGCCCTCCAATGTGCAACCAGATTAGAATATGATTCCAGTGGAGGAGAGAAGGTTACAGATATATATATATATATATATTGTAACCTTATCAATATATTATATATATATATATATATATATATATTGTAAAATGATGCAGAAAAAAGTTGAATATGATAAAAGAAAGTATAACGGTGAACCAGCAAAACAGCTGTAGTAGAGAATAAAGTCTCAAGAGTGTAAAACATCACTTTGGTATTGGTAGAAAATTTATATCTGCAATAAGTAAAAAAGATGGAATTATTAGTAAAAAGAGAGATGACATCATGAAATGGATAAAAGACTTTTATCAAGAATTATATAATAATAAAGAACAAGCATGTCCTATATCTATTACATCTTCCGAATCACCCAGAATTTTAAAGGAAGAAGTGAGAAAATAAATTAAATGTACAAAGAAAGGAAGGGCTCCAAGTAATGTTGGAATTATAATTGATATATTAAAAGAAGCAGGTGAAGAAATGGAAAAAAAAAACTTTAGCAAAGTTATATACCAAAGGTCTAACTAATAATGATGTACCAGATCATTGAAAGAATGCAGTATTAATAAATATTTTAAAAATGTAATAAAGAAAATATTAAAAATTACAGACCTATCAGCCTTTTATCAGTTTTATACAAAATTTTTACTAAGATAATTACAACTCATCTACAGAAAACACTGGATTTCCACCAACCAAGAGAACAAGCTGGATTTAAAAGTGGTTTTAGTAAAGTAGATCATATTCAGGTATTAAGAGAAGTTATAGAAATGACAAATGAATGTGATTTGTCATTATGCTTTGGATTTGTAGCTTATGAAAAGGCATTTGATTCTAGAAACATTTTTTTCAGTGATTAAAGCATTGGATCATCAAGGTATAGATCCAGGATATTGTTTTATTTTAAAGAATATTTATAAAAATGAAACAGCAACAATTCAATTACATAATGATACTAGGAAAGTCAACATTGAGAAGGGTGTAAGACAGGGAAACTCCATATCTCGAGATTATTTATGTCATTTAGATTTTGCAGATGATGTAGTTGTTTTTGGTCATAATGCTTTAGAGCTGCAGGAAATGCTGCAAGAGTTATCAGATGAAAGTAGGACTAAAGATAAATGTTAAAAAGACTAAAATAATGTTTAATGGATTTTCTCAAAGTAAGAAAATAAAGGTTGATTATGATGAGTTAGAGGAAGTTAACAGTTACAAATATCTTAGTCAGATTATTAATACAGATGGAAACATAATGGATGAAATTAATCATAAAATTAAACTTGGTTGGAGTGATTTTGGTAGAAATAACTTGATACTAACATAAAATATGCCTGTGTTTGAAAAGGAAGGTTTTTAATAAATGTGTTTTACCAATTGTTACATATGGGTCTGAGACTTGGCCACTTAATAAAACAGCAATATAGAGACTTCAAACCACTTACAGAACTATGGATAGATGCATGTTGGGAATAACAAAAAAGATCAGAAACACAATATATGGGTAAGAGAACAAGCAGTTGTTACTGACCTCATTGAAAAAAAATCAAAGACTCAAGTGGAGTTGGGCTGGACATATTGTTAGAAGAGATGATAAGTGATGGGCAATTGAAATTTTCAACTGGATTCCAAGAAATTGTAAAAGATCCAGAAAGAGACCACATCGGAGATGGATGGATAAAATAGAAAAGTGTGCAGGGGTGATGTGGATAAGAGAAGCTAAAAATTGAAGAACATGTATTGCACTTGGAGAGATTTTCATCCTGCAGTGGATTGATGATGGTTAATGATGATGATGATATATTATAATTTGATGATTGTATTTCATCAAAGAACTATACATAATTATATAATTAAATATTTATAAATACAGTAATCAGATATATTTTAAAACATTTTATCCACTTCGGTGGCTTTCAACTATCCTCCTCATGATTTTTGTCAGCAAACACTTTGAAAGGCTAACTTTTCCACAATTCCATCATCTTAATGTTTGCTTTGTATTTGTATATTAGCATAGCTCTTCTTTTATTTTTATTTTGTTATTTTTTTCCAATTTGCAATATTTTAATGTTGTTTCCCACCATAATAATTCATGTATTTATGATTTTAACTTCAATTACAACAAGATTAAAATATTGCAAATTGAAAAAAAGAACAACAAAAGAAAAATAAAAGAAGCTATGGTAATATTCAAACATGACTTAATTAACAGGTAGGCAGCAAACATTAAGATCATGGAATTGTGGGAAGGTTAGCTTTTCAAAGTTTTAGTTGACAAAGACTACTAGGATAGTCGAATAGTGGAACGTGCTTCTAAAGTGGATAAATTTTTTAAAAATATATCTGATTATTGTATTTGTAAATATTCAATTATATATATTATTTATTTTTGTGAAATATATATCATTATTTCATATACTATTCATAATAAATTATGTTGCAATTTGTACACAATTTAAATTCAATATGTTGCACTAATGAATAAAATAAACAATAAAACTATTTTATTTTTATAAAATTAACATCAGTTTATAAAAGTAATTTGTCAATTGAAAAACAACTATCCCCTCCCTTTGTGACATCTTCTATTTCCTTTTATGCCTATGCAAACGTAATCTGAACAACATTCTCTGGAGAAGAGACACTAAAATATGATATATAAATAGAATCAATAAATATAATATAATAAAATCAATAAATATAACAAATACAATGTAACTATTATAAAATTGATGTTCATGTAATATATAATTACTCCATTGATGGAGATACCTAGTATGTGGATAGAGTAAAAAATACACTTAATCCATAAAAAATAAAATATTTTTTTATTTCTTATTAAATTTAGGTGAAAGTATATATTAAACAAAATAAAGAAATAATGTATTTTGCAATTTAAGAATGTATACTGATGGACTTGCGAATTCACATTACATTTTATGATTTTTTAAACTTAGCAAGTCAATGACATGAACTGATACTGAAATAACTAATTGATAAATTTAAGATGTTTTTTTCTTTAGATGAGCTTCTCATAAAACGACTGCATAATATTGAACTTACAAATTAATTTATTATAAATTCAATGGATAATTGAAATCCATTTTATTATTTGTCATTGACACGTTTGATTTCTAAATTTTAATATCGTTTTCCTATCAATTTCTTATTTGATTATCGGAGAAACGAGACAGAACAGAAAAATGCATTAATTATAGGATTTCATATGAAAATTGATTTTTTATTTTTTTTTTTTAAAAATGCGAAATAATATTAATGCACAATTTAAGTTTGAGGATTTTGATATTATTTAACAAAAAAAAAACATTTTGTCAGTAAAGAAATGCTAATGACTTTATCACTTGGAATTTCATCAGAACTTTACTGCCAGAACTGTGAGGGCTCCAATCTCCTGATCCCAAAACTGTGCCAATCCATACAGGGCAGTTTAACAATACAATTGATAAATACAATGTATTTTTGTACATCAATTTATAAAAACTAAACAAAAGGATTTATTGTGATGTGCAAAAATGTTTTCATTTAATTTTTTCTGCTGTTACCTATATTTTACTATGTAAAGTAGGCTGAATTTTAAGTCTATTGATTACTTATTCTCATACTATTTCATGATGTCAAGTGTCAGTGTATTAAAGAATCAACTAAAGAAAAAAATGAAATGCAAATACCCAAGTACATCAGTATCAAAAATGTGCATTCAATAAAAAGAAAGCACAAAGTATAAACACAGATTGTGAAGAAATAAAAATAAGCAAAATATAAATTTTTAATAAACAGCTGCAGCTTTAAATTCAGCATTAAATGTAAACATTTTAACTTCAGTTTTGTTTCAATTGCAATAGTAGTAGTAGTGGTAATAGTGGTAGTGGTAGTAGTAGTAGTGGTGGTAGTGGTTGTAGTGTGGTCAGTCATGGTAGTGGTGGTAGTGGTAGCAGTAGTAGTAGTAGTAGTAATAATAATAATAATAATAATAATAATAATAATAATAATAATAATAATAACTACTTTTGGTGCTTGAAGGAGAAGGACATGTTTTGTTTTTCTCTAGTTTCTCATTATTATTATTATTATTATTATTACATTCATATCAGCCTTTCAAGCCAAATTGTGCAAACGCTTTTGCGAGTGTTAAATAATAAATGAATACTGTCTGACCAATACAAGATATAGAATTTATGCAGGAATAAAAGGAATCCTTTATTCCTGCATAAATTCTATATCTTGTATTGGTCAGACGGTATTCATTTATTATTTAACACTCGCAAAAGCGTTTGCACAATTTGGCTTGAAAGGTCGATATGAATGTAATTACAATTGTATACAGACGCTATAAAAATAAATGCTGATTTTTTATTATTATTATTATTATTATTATTATTATTATTATTATTATTATTATTATTATTATTATTATTATTATTATTATTATTATTATTATTATTATTATTATTATTATTATTATTATTATTATTATTATTATTATTATTATTATTATTATTATTATTATTATTATTATTATTATTATTATTATTATTATTATTATTATTATTATTATTATTATTATTATTATTATTATTATTATTATTATTATTATTATTATTATTATTATTATTATTATTATTATTATTATTATTATTATTATTATTACATTTCAATAAAGGCTTTATTGATCTCAATGGTTTACATAAGTTTACATCTAGAAAATTTGAAATTTAACATACAATGAATAATATTAGGGTAAACACATATAAATGAATTTAGTGGTTACACTTTGTGGTTAATGGACTATAACAATATAAAAAATAAAAAAGCAAAAATAATCAGAGTTCTAAAGTTTGAGGAGCTTATTTAGTGTTGTCCGCATATCCCTTTGAATGTTAGTTGTATGATAGTTTTCTTTGCAGCATTCACAGCATTGATGGTTGTTTTAACAATGACCATGTTGCTGCATATAAGTGGGGGTTGGTTATTATTTTATCTCTATTTCGAATGTGTAGCAGTTTGTTGCTAAATGTAGCTGGGTGTCGTCTGGTGTTATTGCCAATTAAAAAATACATCATGAGCACCAGTATGTATATAGAACAAATGTGGCTGTCCTAATGCTAGGTATTGATCTTCCTTGAAAAGCAGCTATTATGTGATTAATGATTGTACCTGGTTTTCTGTAGGTGTTACACATCATCTGTCGTGTTTGGTTAAGTGCTACACATTGATAAATAAAGTGGTCCAGTGTCTCTTCTGCTCAATGGCATATTCCACAGAAGGGGTCAATAGATATATACCTTCTTTTATGATAAAGAAAGTGGGTTGTTGGCAAGACAATGAGATTGATTTTCATGATAAAATCAAAGTATTTGGGCTCTAGAGCCCATTTTTTATATTCCTTGAGTAGTCTCTTGTTGTTAATTCCTAGCATAGGTTGTATAACATTAGTATCTGTTTCTCTGTTTATTAAACCATAAATATCCCAGTATGAATACTTATGCAAATACTGTTCTGGAATCTTGTCTGTGGTTTTGCATTGGTATATAATGTTGGTGAAAAAGGAAACTTTTGGAGGTGGTCTATCTGTTGGAGTAACTTCTAGAAAGTGGTTAATTTTTGGGTATTTGGCAAGTATTGTGATTATTGAGTTCCTTAACTTTTGTAGATGAAAAATATTGATGTTGTGCAAGCCAAGTCCATTTTTTATTAGGGGTTGGCTAAGTTTTTTTGTGGAAATTGCTACTGTTTTTCTGGCCCAAAGTAGTTTATTATATATGGTTTTAATTTTTGAAATGAACCCCTTTGAGAATGAAATAACCGGTACATAGTAAGTTATTCTGGTTGTGATAAGCTGGTTAATTAACTGTACTTTGGAATATAGTGAAAGATATACCTTGGACAAGGAGTTTATAATTTTTGTGGCTTCTTCTTTAAGTTTATTTTGGATATGGCATCTCATTCCTGCAATTCCCATATAAAATGGGAACCCAAGAAAAGTGTTTGTTTTTGATTTGTAAATTGATGTACATGGTTTACCAGTGTATAGTGATCAGGCTGTGGTTTTTGCCGGATTAAATGTTAATTCATATTTTTGTGAATATTCTTGTAATATCTTTTGGAGTTGCGGTATTTGTTTTTTTGATGTTAGGAATATGCTAACATCATTCATATAGTCGATGCATGTAGTGCGCTGTGTTGTGTCTGGTATCTCGATCCCAGTAAATGCATTTTGTATGCTTTTAATAAGGGGATTGATGTAAAATATAAACAATAGTGAATTAAGAGGGTATCCTTGGGATATAGATTTGGTGGGTGTGAAAGATGGTGAGTTTCTTCCATTTAAAGTTATATGGATCTCTCTGTTTAGAAGCAGGTTAGCAATTATATATAGAAGTGTTCTAAAAATTTCTGTGTCTTTTAGCATTTTTAGAAGTGTGTATATATTGACTGAGTCAAATGCAGCTTCTATGTCAAGCTGCATGACAACAGGTCCATATTTTTTCTGCTGTTTTACTGTGGCTAAAATTGCTTTGAAGAATAAGGCTGCTTCTGTTGTTGAAGAGTATTTCTTTGCATATTGCGCTTCGGAGATAAGTGGCATTATATATGGTTTAATTTCATCTTTAATAATTTTCTCCATAATTTTGATTGGCAAAGGTTCCATAGATATTGGTCTGAGGTCTGTAATAGGTGGGATAATTGCTTTCTTTTTATTATAGGGGACTATGGCTATTGGATAGACACCCTCCATGAGTTGAATTTGTTGCGCTAGATGGTTTGCTAACTGACATAAATATTCTGTTGTGAATTTACTTAGATGCTTTAATACAAACAATGGGACTCCAGGACTACCTGGATGGCAAGCGTTTCGAATAGTATTTAGTTTTGTTGTGAAGAGATCTTTTGTGAATGGGGTTTTTGTCTCTGGTGGGCAAACAGATTATGTGGTATTTTATATGGTTGTTTTTCTTGTAATTTCTTTTTAAAATATTCAAAAATTGTCATAATCATATTGTGTCCTGCATATGTTCCACTATTTGTATATAGTGCCATTGGCACTTTTACATCTGGTTGGTTCCCAGCGCCCATCTTATATAATTTCTTCTCCAAGTGTGTGGCTTGGTTAGGCATACCTTGCTCTTCTTTATCTTCAAATAGCTTTTGAGTTCATCACATGCATTATTGTATGCATGTGTAAGCTTGAATATATACTGCTGGGTGCAGTGTGATGGGTTAATCATGATTATTCTTTGGTGTAACTGATGTGCCAGAGACAAAAGTCTTGATGGTGGAGGTTGTTTTTTTTGTTATATGGTTGATGTTAAAGGACAACATTCCCATAAATGCTAGATATTTCTGGACTGGGTTCAAAGTCATATCTTTGATTTTGTTTAGCATTATGTAGGTCTCAAAGAACAGAAATTCAGAGGTTGTTTCTGGGAGTAAAACTCTTATTGTTCTTGTAAGTGGAAAGGGTAATATTTGAATTTGGGCACAGTCAATTGTGACTATTTGAGATGAGTGATCAGAAAAAGTTGAGGGAGTTAGTTTTATTTCAATAAGGTGGTGAAGCATTGGAGAATAAGAGCACAGATCAATAAGTGAAGAGAAGTGATTATTGTGAAAAGAGATGGCATCATCTGGCAAAAAACCTTGGCCACTCATTAGTGGTATGTTTATTCCATGAAGCCAATGTTGGGTAAATTCCTTATATTTTAAATTAAAATCTTCAATTAAGACGGTTGGGTTTGAAGTTATAGCTAACCTTGAATTAATGTTTGCAATTATGGTATCTATTTTTTTTTATCCTGTAAAGGCATATATACAAAAACCAGATTTATTGTTATGCTTTTTTGATTGAAGGTTGCAATTAATAAGTTCATGTCAATGTGAATTATTTTGAACATTGTGAATGGGCAATTTCTAGCAATTATGAGTCCAGTGTCAGCTGAGGGAGAGGAAGAGTCTCTGGAGCATGCACAGAAACCTTCCATATTTAAATGTTTGGCTGGGTCAGTTTGTGATCCAGCATAAATTTTTGTCTCAAGTATACCAAGCAAGTGTGGTTGTATATCTTTGATCCAATGTTTTAACTTATTAATTTTTGAGGTTGAGTTCAAACCCCTGACATTGATTGCCGCAATTTTTATTTTCATTATATGATTTTGGTTGAGATTTAAATATTAGGGTTGATCTGGTGTTTCTTCCCATTCATTCTCATATTCCATTTTCAGATCTTCATTTCTTTCCACTGTAGTTGTATTGTTGTGATCAGAAAGGCTAAGGTTGGATTCTGTTTTGATTTTTTTGGGCCCTCTATTTTTCTTTAGTGGGCGGCCTGGTCTTCTTCTTTGTTCTGTGTCAGCTTTGGTGATTTGAGGCATATTTGGGGTGATAGCTTCCATAATTTCCATTGTTGTATTATTTTTAATATTGGGTGTTTGGTGTGTTATATATATTTTTTCTTGATAACTATTACAGTGTGAGTTTATTTGTTCTTTTATTATCTCTTTTTCATCAGTATCTTTGGTAGGCTGACTTAGATTTTGCACTGTCTTTTCCATTGCAGCCTCTTGAGGCTGTTGATTTTCTGTTTTTTATCAGTGGGGATTTGAATTCTATTTTTTGATTTTGTTGATAAATCCAGAATTTCAGGTGCTGGCAATGTGTGTGCAGTTTTTTATTATTCAATTGCTGTTGGTCTGTGGGTTTTTTATTAATTTTTTCCTGTTTATTATTTTTTTTTGTTATCTGTTTTGTACTGTTTGATTCCGGTTGGTGAACTTCTGTTGGTTGATCTTCAGAGCTTGGTTGGTTTTTCTGGTTGATTTTGGTGTTGCAATCGATTGCTAAGTGTCCAGTTTCACTGCATGCAAAACATCTTGACCTTAATCCTTTTATGTGAATGGTCAGTATTGCATTCTGGTCAATTATTTGTGTTGGAATATCCTCCGGGTTTACATTGTCATTCAGCTTTATTTTGAAATGAAAGTTGTTGCTGAAAACCGGTATGGGGGTGTCGGATAAGTAGATTTGTTTTATATAAATAGCTTTGCCAAATGACTGTATTAATTTTTGAAAATCCTGAATGGTATATCTGAAGTAAGTGTTTTTAATTATTCCGTTACAATAGTTTTGCAAGTTCTGATCGACTATTATTAGCGCGTAGCTTCCCAAAGTTTCTACTTTAGTTTAAAATCTTGCATGCTGATGTTCATCGAAAAACTGGATTGCAACGTATCGAGAGTTTGGATGCTTTCCAATACTAAAGACTGTATCCCACAATGCTGTTGCTGTCAGCTCTTCGTAAAGAAGCTCTCTGGGGAATTTAAAAAGTGTTAAATTCCTATCGGTGACAGCTAACACTAATGATCTCGGTGAAAAAAATTTTTGAAAAGTTGCAAATAAATTTTTTGGGATGGTGCTGTTGAAATTAATGTTTATTTTGTGCAGTTCATCTTGATTCCATATCGTTGGGGAGGGCTCTTCATTATTGTTTTCTATGAGGTTTAAATTATTTATGTCGGCTTGATTTACCTTCCTAAATCTTGCTGTCTGTGTTAATGCTGGACTTTTTCCAATGCTGTGGGGCTGCTGGTTTATTTTTGTTATGTTGGCGTATGTTTTTGCGATAGTCGCATTTTTCATTTTATCACCATTTGTTTGAGCGCAATTTACGTCATTTGCTTCTTGACATGATGCCACGTTAGAATTTATTTTTTGTTATGAATGACCGTATTACTTACTTTTTGCTAGAAAACAATTGTTCAGTAATCAGCCATCGCTGTCTTTATCTATCACAGATATATATCACAGTTTTTAAGTGTGAAAACGATTAGAATATGGGAAAAAAAGATTATTAATAAGACCTTCATTCTTGATGACTTAGGCATACATGCGCATCTCTATTATTACTGCTACTGCTACTACTACTACTACTACTATTATTATTCTATAGATTCTTGTTATCATTATTTTTCAAGGATTAATTATTCAAGGATTATTAATTGTTTTTATTTAAATTGGTTCTTTGTGTCATAAACCTGAATGTATTTTTACATAGTTTTGACATTGTTACCAAGTATTGACATTTTTCTCACGTTTTAATGAATCTTTATGGCAGAAATTAGTTTTATTGGGACAAATTCAGATTATTTACTATTATAAATTTAAGAATTTAAAATATTTTATTTTAAGTGTTGCTCTGGGCTTTTCGTTAATTAATTAATTGCTTCATTTTGGAATGTTGAAAGACTTTATTTTATAGATAGAATGAACTTTAGTTTGTTTTACTTTTAAAAATCATTTTAAAGGTATTTCTTATATTTAACTAATTTACAATGTAATTAATAGACAGTATTATTGTTGGAAAGTTTTCTTCAGAAATCATATTTTTGGATTATTTATTATTATATATTTAAAGCATTTAACCATTTTAAACATTTGTAAGGAATTTGACTATTTTAAATATTATTACATGAGTCAATATTTTATTTAAAATGTGGTGGGCTTTGCAGTAATTGCTTCACTTTCATGTTGAAAGAATTGCTTTATTTGAAAGATGGAATAAACTTGGGTTCTGTTTTATTTTGAAAAAAATTGTTTTAAAGCATTTCTTATATTTAACTGTTTTAAACATTTATAAGGGATTTAATGCTTTCATTGGAAACATAATCAATGGAATGTCTAATGTCAACTGTTTTAAATATTTTTAAGTAACAGAAACTAATTTACTTTTGTTAATAGAAATAACAAATTTGATTTATTATATCGTTTTGGAGAAAGACTGTCCCATTAGGTTTCAATAGATATGAAATTTAATTTCATAAATAATTAAGTACATAGTGGCATCAATATATTTAATAATTTTATTTTGGACATTGTTTTTTTATTTATATAGTACAATTGAATATGTTTATATAATTTGCCTAATATATAATTGTGATATATTTAATAATTTTTAGTTTGGACATTGTTTGTTTGTTTATATATATATATATATATATATATATATAAACAAACAAACAATGTGAAATGAGTATATATATATATATATATATATATATATATATACTCATTTCACACACACATATAGATTCTTCAATTAGGAAAAAAATTATTTTATATATATAGATTTATGTGTGTATTTATTATTATATAGTTTAAAATAGTTAATAAATAAGCAGTTGTAAAGAGAGAAGGTAATGAGAAACAATATTTAATATAGGGATTTATTATAGTTTGTTAAATAATGTGTTGAAATTATTTAGCTATACTCTTATTCAATAAAGCAGATCAGAAAGAAAGTGTACAACAAAGTGATCAAGATTAGTAGATTAGGATATGAAAAAGTACACGTGTGAGTATGAATGTTTTAAATATAAAACATTTTTACACAAATCTTTTAATGACTAAGATTGCAAACTTTGTTGTTTTTGTATTATCTAGATTGTAGATATCTAGAGAGGGAAGTGATGCTTGGAAGGAATAAAAGTAACAATTAATCCTAAGTTTTTATTAATTGTGACAGACTGTAAAACTTGTGAAGCTTTGATCTTTATCTCAAAATAAGATTTCGAGGTGGTCTTTTTCTTTGATCAAAGATTCGCAATATAAATGAATGAAACAATATTTAGCGACTGTGAGTTTTTTTTAATATTATTAAAAAGAAGAGATGTAGCGATCAGTTTTCTATGAATATTATTAAAGAAGAGATGTGGTGATCAGTTTATTCATTATTATTAGACAGAAATGTAGTAATTGAGTTCGTGAAAACCAAAAAAAATGGACAGTTTGCATATTTTTTCAAAGGAGAGTGAGTGATTGATTTTTTTCACTCTTTAAAAATTGAGAAAGGAGAAAAATTACTCTTGTTTTAAAGTCAGTATAGATGAAGATGTGCATATATATAAGTAATTCCCAGCAATATTAAGAAAAAGAAATGGAACAAAATTGAATTTCTTGGAAGAAGTTATTTACAATTCTATAAAATGATATTAATATATTTTGCTGTGTATCATACAATGAATTTGCATTGCTAAAGCCACTTCTTCAGCTTTCTAAAATCTGACATCTATGAGTTAACTCACTGATCTATCCATGGACTTATACCAAAAGTTTTTTATAATCAACAGAATGATCAAGTTTAAAGCCAACCACACAAGCTATTTGAAATGCTTCTTTTCTGGCTCCTGGCCTATTATGGGTTCATTGCCTTTAAATGGAGGGAGAAGAAGAAGAAAGAGAAAAGAAAAAGGAAATTGGATAACAGTTTTATAATTAAGTTTGATTAAGCTTATGAATCAATTTTTTTAAAGTTTTCCTCACATTCATCTAAAGTGTCTACAATGATTTTTTTTAAAATGGTAGAGACAAGCAAATCAACCAGTTCATACTTATCTAAAAGTAATTGTAATAACACTTTTTGAAATGGTAGAAGCAAGCCAGTCAATGAATTCAGCATTATCAAAAGTATCAACAATAAATAAATTTAAAATTGTGGAAATAAACAGGTCAATTAATTCATGTTTATCTTAAAAGTATCTGCAAGACCTTTTCTTTTTTTAAATGGAACAAATCAACTTATTGAAGTTATATGTGAGACAAGCAGTCTGAAAATTCAAACTTGAGACATTTATAATAAGTGAAAATAATCAGGTAACTATGAACTTTCATTAACAGATCTTTTATTTTTACTTACTAAAAGTAAACCTTAATTTATTGGTCAAAGCATTTTTTTCTTTTGATACAGAAACATTAAAGGCTGGTTTATCAATAGTTATTCTCAATATCACATAACATAACACAAACACAGTTTAAATCTTTAAACGTAAATTTTCATTATTTTTTATTATATATTGTAATATTGAAATGTTTTTTATTGTTCTTCATTTGTTATGATAATGAGCAACCTATAAATATATGCATTTATAATATTTTTTATTTATCTTGTTGCAAATTAAAATTGATATAATGTATTTTATTTCCTTCTGCTCAAGGTTGCAAGAATATTTTTTATATATGTGATTTATGTATTAATCTCTAATATAAGGGAACACATTTTAAAAATATATGTTGACATATCACAGGGTGTGTATGCATGTGTAACTTCTTATACAAACATGTCAAAAGAATAGGTTATGCATGATTAGTTTAAATATGGTAAATTTAAAAGCAAGGCTTCACATTTAAATGGAAGTAAAATAAAACACACAAGTTACATATGAAATTTATTTTTATGATATAATAAGTTAGGAAAGTCTTAAGTAAGCATTCAATGAAATATTTTTTTAAATGTCATTTTAAACCAGCTTATTTTAAAATATCCATAATGACAAACTTGTATATTAAATTTATTTTGTTATGCATATATAAATTTTTTTTATTAATTCTATAGTTCAATAATATAATAATAGAGTCAATTGTACAGTTATTAATTTGATTTTAAAGAAAGAAAGAATAATAGTGTTAGTAAAATATAATTATATATCTTAATTGGTTTCCGAGTTGTTATTAAAATACTGTTGTATTTTTCTTGTCTTAATTCTATCATTTTAAATGATCATCATCATTACTCACAGATATTAAGAATCACCAGCACTCACAAATATTAAGCAAGTGCTGTAAAATGTTAAGTAAGCTAGAATATTGATTTACTTTTAAGTATTTAAGGATTATGCTTGATAATGACCAAGTTTGAATAATTATAGGTGTATAATAAAAAGCTAAAATTATGTTGTGCCCATGAGTTTTGATCATCCTCATCAAAGATGGATATCATATTATTGATTAAAACACCATTTAAACATAGAACTGTATGTGAGTTATGATCACCATAACCATTAAATAAATTATAAGCATTAAGTCTAATGTTTAACATAATTAATATATTTAATAAATAGAGGTTTATAGAAAATTGAATATCACATGGAGAGAGGTGTCATGATCAGTCATCATCACTAGTATTATTGAATCCTAGTTTTAATTATAAAAGTATTTTAGTAAATAACCATAAACTTATATAAATGCTAGAGAATGTAATATTTAAATCCCAGTTTGACATGGGATGATTTTAAAAAAAGTACCTATGAGTTTATAAAGATAAATTTATTGTTGTGAGTTTATTAATAAGCTATGACTGGTATAATCATCATCATCATTATTATCATCTTTATATTATGATAAATAATTAAGTTAAGTAACTAGTTAAATGGCCATCCATATCAGTAATGGTCTGCACGATGCTTGTTTGGAAGCCATTAATAAGAGTACAATTGTCTGTTCATCAATATACATAAAATGAGCTAGTAATATCTATAAGAGTCTTGAATATATAAATTTGGTGATATGGGGATCTTATGATTTTATTGACATAGATAAAATATAAGAAGGTCATTTTTTTATTAGTCATCCAAGTTATGTGTAATAAAAAAGTACTGGATGAGTTTGAACTCAGTACACTCTAAATAGATATTTATCTAGATTTAAAACAATCTAGTGGTGCTCGTGCAAAAACACATGTACTTAGCTAAACTGAATAAAGAGTGATTTAATCCCTTTCCAACTTCATAGTATTAACTTTATATGATATTTTTTATAAGTTGTTATAAACAGCACCAGTGTGTGCATGTGACCATGAATGGTCGTATATACATGGAAAGAGGAATGAGAAGGATTCTCAGTTAAAAGAACCTATTATTGGAGTTAAGCATAAGGCACTCCAGGGATCTCACAGTGGATAATTTTATTCAGTTGTTTTTTATTTTTTGATGACAATGGCCAGTATGTTTTATTGTTCAAATGACTTCCCCAATATCTAAATATTTTAAATCTTTAATGATGACAGTTTTAATTTTCATTTGGTTATTTTATATGGAAAAATGAAATTATTTATTTATTTCATTATTAGCATGACAGAATTAATGTTTAGGATAGTTGCAAATGGGCTATAATGTTATATTTAAATAATTATAAATAGACACCCAGATAGAGCATGATATGCATATGTTTCTTATTTATATGTTAGCATCATCCTTATTTAATTATAAATTGTATTTTAGCTAACCCAGTGAATTCATTTCTCATTTAATTTACTCGGTTACAAATGATGAACTGCTAGAGCACATCTTATCTCCTGTTTAGTGTTCAGTTATTGAATTATAGCAACTATCATTTTATCACTCATCTATATGTATTAAACGGTTACAAAATAGCCTTTTTCATCATTACATTATTTTGTATGCTGTTACAAATTTTTCTTACTGTTACAAATGACAGATTATAAACATATTTTAATAATTTCATTACATCTATAATTTTATTTCTGTTACAATATAATACAATTGAATATGTTTATATAATTTACCTAATATATAATTTTTTGTGTTTACTTTAGATTTGTTTTTTCTCAATTTTTCTAATTATTATTTTGATAAATTGTTCTCTTTTTTTAAGCAACAGAGATTGCCATTATTTATTTTGTAATTAAATTATTTTACTATAATACATTTATTCATTTTATAATATTAGTTGAAGGGCTTTAATTGTGTACTTAGAAAAAATTTATTTATTATTCAGTTTCTTTTTTTGTTGTTGTTAGTTTTATTTCAGATGCCACTTTTTAAAACACCTTGTACTTTGTGTTTTTGTGATATTTTTGGTAGACAAATTTTTTTAAATGCTTTGGCTTTGTGGCCTTAGATACCATGTAGTATGTTATAATTTATTTAAAAAAGATACTTCCATTGATTCTACTAATAATACCTCTGAATTTTTATGTGAATATTGTAGCTCTTATTATAAGAAGGCTTCTGTTATTTTGAATTCTTATGTCTCCCAAATTTATACGATGAATTTATCTCTTTCTGTTTTACCTAATACTGACATAATCTCTGATTCTGGCTCAGTTTCTTCTGTTTGTAAAGTCTGTTCTATTATTATATTGGATCATTCTAACTGTATCAATTGTTCTGGTCAATGTCAGGGGAAGTTTCATACCTTGTCTTAGATTAAGTAAAGTTGATACTGATATTTTACATACTATTGGTTCTGGTCTTCTATAAATGTATAGATTGTAATAATATGTCTAAGATATTTTTGGCAGATAATATTGCTGATAATCCTGTTTTAGATAATGACTTTGAGATAGTTAAGTTAACTAATTATATGGATAGTAGAATTGATGGAGGTAATTATGTTGGAAATTCTATTGTGAGTTTGATAAAAAAAATTTTTTTGACCTTACAGTATCTTTCTAATGCAGATGTTGGCTTATCTTTTAATAACGAGAATAATAATATTGCAAACTCTGCTGTAAATGAATTTGACAAAAATAAAACTAATAATGGAAATAATAATATTGAAAACTCTCCTGCAAATAAATGTGATGAATATAAAACTGTTTTTTTAAAGATGATCTTTCTAATGTTGATGCTTAATATTGACTTATTTCCTAATAATATTGACTTATTTCCTAAGATTGAAAATAATAGTGTTGGAAATTTTACTATAAATGAATTTGACAATATTCAAGCTGTTTTATCCTTAGATTATCTTTCTAATGTGGATGTTGATATTGATTTATTCACGAATGATATTAGCTTATTTCGTAAGATTGAAAATAATAATATTGGAAACTTTGCTGTAAATGAATTTGATTCTGTTAATAATGTTGAAAATATAGATAGTTTAATTGACAGTGTTACTCATGCTTCTAGCAATTTTTCTTTTGAAATGATTTTATCTCTTCCACTTTTTTTATATATAATTGAATAATTAAAATGTCTCATCGTTGTAAGAATTCTTCAGTGATCAAAAATAAACTTATTGATTAATACTAATGATGTTGATACTCAATGCATGTTACCATCTTCTGAATATTCTGATCAAATTTTTAGTTCTTCTATTTCTGGGGATCATTCCTCTGCTATTAAAAGTGGTAACATTGAATGTTCATCTTCTTCAAATTGCCCTGAAGATCTTGGCAAAAATGTTAATACTAATGATATGGCACTCAGTGTATGTTATCAAGTTCTGAATATCCTGATCAATTTTTTAGTTCTTCCATTGCTAGAGATCATTTCTCTGCTATTGAAGATGGTAGCATTGAATGATCATCTTTATTATATTGCCCTGAAGATCTTGGTAAAAATATCAAATTGGATGATTGTGTTCCTGAAGTTAATTTAGATTGTGATGAAATTAATAATAATAATAATAATAATAATAATAATAATAATAATAATAATAATAATAATAATAATAATAATAATAATAATAATAATAATAATAATAATAATAATAATAATAATAATAATAATAATAATAATAATAATAATAATAATAATAATAATAATAATAATAATAATAATAATAATAATAATAATAATAATAATAATAATAATAATAATAATAATAATAATAATAATAATAATAATAATAATAATAATAATAATAATAATAATAATAAAACTAAAAAAATTTTATTTAAAAATGAACCGCATTGTCTAAGAACTCAATAACATTCGTATATATAGTTTTTTAACTTAAGAAAACTTCATTCTATAATTGGTGTAAGCAATTTCTTTTTTTCATTTCATTATGGCTTTATCTCTTTGAACGTGAGCAAGTACATTTCTATAAGATTAATCATATCCACTATAAAAGAGATTTTCCTCAGAACGTGTGGTGCAACCAAGCTCCGGTTTCAAGATTTCGTCATTCAAACAAATTAATTCAATGAAACAGATGTGATTTAACTGACCCATTACCAGTTAACGTAATAGAATAGATTCATCAATGAGAGTCATTAGTAATTTCGAACGCTTTATCATTTACCATCCATTACTGACCTGTTTATGTCGTTAAACGCTTCTTTATCAATCATTCGTTATCCTTAAATTACAGATATAAATTGTTCGGCCAGCAGATTTCCTGTTAGATTTGCTATACTAAGAATTAAGCACAAATAATTTATGGGATTCGTAATAAGGATAAAGATCACCCAAATTTTCGCTATCTTGCTATTAATTATAGCTAAGAACAAAAACAATCTAGATGTTAACGAAACAGTAGGGAAATATGCTTTAAAGGTAAGTTAACCTCAATAGAAAATTTTATTAATGCAGCAACCTGTAAATTTATTTATTTTTAACTATACAACAAATGACCTCAATAACACGCAAATCGTTTCAGTTGTTGTTGCCTTTCACCTATATATTTAAAAGGAAACTGACATCGATCTATGGAAACAGTTATCATTTTAAAGTTAAATTAAATCAAAACGCAATCCAAATGATATTCTAATTTATAACCACCGTTTAAGCGACGCTTACCTAATAATTCATGACTTAAACCTAATGTTACCAGAACAAACGAGGGCATATTATAAATGCGCCCAAAACTTAAATGTAAACACTGTGATGTTTAGAGAGCAACCTCAAGTCATCAATGTGGAAATGCGCCAGTAATACAGATTTCACCAACCGATAAGTGAATCAACTACAATTTGCTATCAAAATAATTCAATTAATGACGATGTAACAGCAGACGACCATACATCACATCAGAGAGCAATCAGAAAATATTCAAAAACTATTCACCCAAAATCAATCACGAATGACGAGATAAACGAGTGTACTACAAGAAAGAAATGCATCTCAACAAGAATTATTAAAAAGTGACGATAAAACTCACAAATAAATCAAATATACTCTCTTAATATAAAACTTATCAGGAAGATGTTAGATTATTCAGTGGCTTTAGTTCTTCTATGTTCTCAGACCAGTGAATAAAGATAACGCCACCCAAAACCAGTAGACTCACAAGCAACGTAGAGAAAATTGCAGTGGTGGTTTATTGATCTTTAGTGAAGATGACAGTTCCAGACATTAGATCATATGGAAAAACAGAAAGCAAGAGTTTCAACTGATGCCTAGTTTGAAGAACTCAGATGGAAGAACCTTAATCAATAAAAAGCAAATGTTAAAAATGTCACAGATAGATAAGTAAACCCAGTATAAAAATTTTTTATCATAATTCAAGCAAGTTATCTAAACTATATAAAATTATAATCTAAATTGAATGCTGATCGTGTGTTCTGTTTTTATTGAATTAAACTATATAATGAATATAAAAATACAAATGTTTCAAACATCCATGGATAAACCCACCTGGAAAACCGTCAACTAATAAAATGGCTTGAAATTATACAACCTTTACTTTGCTAGGTTATTCTAATGCAATTTATAATAAATCTCAGATTAATCCATCTAACTATGTCTTAATAATCATGATACCTATTCCCAAGCATCATTTTCACCCTACAGAACAGGAGTAGTGGTAATGAAAACCTGCCCCTTCTATTCATTCAAAATAATATATATAGATGCACACACATATTAATTATAACATCATATGATAAAACAGTTACACTATTGAATGCAGGTTTATTATTTACCTCCAAATCACGCAGTAATTAATAAAGTCATTCAAATTATAAATTCCAAAATAGCATCTCATCACATCCATTAATTTTACTTGGTGATTTCAACATGTCATACAATGAGTTTATCACAAAATGGTTGTACCTTGTTAGCCATACCACTCACATGGAGAGAAGGCTATCTCCCAGCCAGAATCATAAATAATGGCAGGTTTTCATCATTAATTGACCTGGTCTTCTACTACCAGTGTTACATCACATGATCAGTCAACAATAAAAAACCTATCATTATCAGACTATTCTGCAATTATTGTTTTACCAAAGAATGATTTATATACAGATCAACATCTATTGAAACACAATTAGAGTAAGTTTCTTCCATGTCAAACCCCAGAGTATTTATTCTCAGAAATATATATATCTCTTCAAACTTCTGAGACACAAATGGATCCAGTAAACATGGATTGCCTTGTTAACATTATTTCATATACAATTGATGTCATAACAAGGCTACCCCAGCCCTTCAAGGCTTCTAGCTCTGTAGATGAACACACAAAAGAATCACAAACAGTACTACAAATAAACAAGGCTGTTCAAATGTGATTGCCCTGAAGAAACTTTATAACCGTCTCTGAAGAACTTGAAGAATACCTGGCAACAAAAAGAAAACTCTTGACACAGACACACACATGGTCCAGACAATTTTATTCGCTGGGCACTGGGACAAAAGCCATCAACTCGCATACCGACAGCACAAATTACAAGAAGATATACTTGCTTACAACACATGTTGCTACCTCACACACATTTCAAATCCAAATTTTCAAGAGAAGAAAATTCAGCCCTGCGCCTATTTTTTTCTCGTGAGGCTGAAGAAAATATAGTATTTACTCCCAAAGACTTTATACAAAAATTAAAACAACCCCAAACCTAGTCACCCAGTGAATCACAAAGTGTTCTTGCTTTGTGTTCAAGCATTTAGAAAATTTTACTGCTCAGTATCTGTGTAATCTGTGCTGTAAACTTTCTAACAAAAAAAAGATCCATCATATACATGGATTATACTCCCTATTTTACTAGTACCATTTATCAAATGACATGAAAAATAACCACACTAAACAAATCTAAGGCCCATATCAATGAGCCCTCTGGGTATCAAACTGCTGAGTCAATCATTAAAGACAAAATAGAACCCTATA